>WNGS01004946.1:3737935-3755697 GCA_020271785.1 Procambarus virginalis
TGGACGGTTGGAGGACAGGACCGAGTTCTCCCAGGTCCTACCACTCAACGGAGACAGTAGAGGACAGAGGGATGCTGGCTGGAACCCACGAAGAAGTCCCCGAGGGAGAGCTCAAGAGACATTGTTATCGTTAACGGCCGGAGAAGCTGAGCTTGAGTCTTTGGAAGGCGCAAGCGGAATCCGCGGGAGGAGAAGGATCAGCTGTTTCAACTGCGGGTTAATGGGACACATGGCGCGCGAATGTAAACGTCCTAAGCAGCGAGGTTACTTTGCTTTTCTGCGGGTAGATGACCAGTGTAGCCGAAGGAGGTGCGGGATGGACCCGTACTTAGGAAGAAAGAGGCATACCCTTTCGTGCGTGAGGGAACTGTAAGGGTGGGGGGACCAGACCCCACCACGTAATGAGTGCTAAGAGACACTGCGGGCCGGAATTTACCGCTGGTGAGCAGAACCCCCTGTTTCCCTTGAGCGGGTCACAAGACATACCTGTGTAGGAGAGGCAAGGTGTGACCACTGTTGGAGGCCCAGTGCAGATGCCCGCTACACCGGCGTGACCTTGAGTTCCGAGGACCTTCTATTATTCCTCCCATAACTGGAGAATGTATGCGGTCGTGCTGTCCCTCTCGACATGGACGTAAGGATTCCTCCAGCATGTCTGCTCGATCGGCCGCGGCTTTGGGGTCCTTGATGTCCGCTTCCTTTACTCTCACCCTAATCTGGGAGAGAGCACGGACATTAACTTTTCCATGACCATAGCCTCTTGATCTCTTCAGCCGCTCTTGCTCCTTCCGACTCCAGCATTTCAAGAATTTCCTTTCCATGTCCCTCGCCGTCTCCGCATATGATTTTCCTGGCGATCGGGTACATTCTCTAAACCTCTTTCTATAGCACTCCGGCGTCAGCTGAACGAATGGAGCACTGCATCTCTTTTCACTGCAAACGTAGTTGGTACATTCCTGGAGGTCGAGCATATTATAAGCTTCACGAGCTTCACCAGTGAGCCTTCCCTGAACTAGCTCTGCCCACTCTGCCCTCGGCCACTTCTTCAATGTAGCGACCTTCTCAAAGTGATCGAAGAATCCCTCAGCCTCATCAGGCACGAAGACTGGCAAATCTCTCTCTCTCACTCGGCGGTCCTCTGCTGTGATGGGGGCAGCGGAGCTAGCCCTGGCCCAGCTCGCCTCAGCTCAACCTCCAGCTGCTTCATCCTAGCTTCGTGCTCGCGCTCTACTCGTCTCAGCTGTGCCTCGTGCTCTTCCCTGCGCAGCTGTGCTTCTTGTTCACTCTTCCCTGCGCAGCTGTGTTGTACTGTTTTTCTTCTCTGCGCAGCTGTGCTTCTCTTTCTGCTTCTTCATGCTTCAGCTGTGTGCTCAGTTCGCGCTCTCCCTGCGCAGCTGTGCTTCTCTTTCTATCTGTTGCAGCTGTGCTTCTCTTTCTTCCCTGCGCAGCTGTGCTTCTCGCTCTTTCTGCTGCGCTGTGTTGTGCTTCCAGCTGCAGCTTCATTATTTCCAGCTTGACACTGCGCCTGCTGCCACTGGATCCCGGCTGCTGCCACCGTACTCAGGTTCTCTCCCACACTGGCAGGTGTCTGTGGCCGTTCCTCTCCGAAGGCTTCATCACGTGCCTTGAGCTGTGCCATGATCTCAAGTCTTCTTTCTCCCACTTTGGAAGCTCTCAACTTGATCCCAAAGTGGTCGGCGATCGTTTGCAGCTGTGCCTTGGTACACTCCTCCAGTACTGCTCGTCTCTCGTGTCGATAAAACTGGCTACTTTATCATCCTCCATCTTGTGACAATGAGTAAAAACTTAGGCCTGATATCTAATACCACAATTACAACCCTGATCTTGCTCGTGATCCTGCCAAGGTCGCCAATGTCGGAGTTTTCACGGTTCGGGTTAGTGAAGGGTTAAAGCAAAGGTAGACTGGATCTCCTCTCGAGGGGTTGCTCTGACAATAACTCTTACACCGTCATTCTACGGGTCTTCCCTCGATCCTCTAGGCTCCACTGCACGCCCCGGAGAGTACCCCAGTCGATTCACAACCGGCTTAAGTTGTGAAATTAGTGGAGACACAGATTTTCTGAATCTGTGGCCCGCCCCGGCACAGAACTAATACACAGCCTTCAAGGTCGCCAACTGGATTTTTAGGTGTCCAGTAACACAGCAGTGGTGAGGTGTAATTGTGGTAATTGTGGTAAGAGCAATTTCAAATAGTGTGGTCTCAGGCAAGTCACTCTGTTTTACTTCCTTACACGGTCACAAGATAAATGGAGGGGACGATATCAAACACCAAAGAGTTTTGGTATTTTACTTAAAAGACAACGAGAAATATATATGCATCAATGTATCAGGAAAAAGTATAGCAGCTGCTCATCCGCGAATAATGACAAATAATCCGGAACGCACCAAATGGTAACACACGGCAACCCCTCGCGTCACCTGTCAAAGTCAGCTGACTCCGGGCCCTAGCACCGTGAAAAAAGACTAGTACTTGTTTTCTAATTCTGTCATGATCCCCGTTTATTTAACTTTTCGCATAACACTGTATTAACATTCACATGGCATACTTATGATTTCACTGGCCTCACGATCAATATCTTATTCACAATGCACTCACGGTGACTTTTCACCGTACCAAAGATTACTCTATTCTTAATAATATTTACTGTCAATGCACTCGCTTGATCACTGAACTTATCTTTACATCTATACTTTCTCTCAAAGATATATCACTGGCAATCACTTCACGTATATGATATTATTCAGTACACAGGCATGTACATAGATAAATCAGTAATCAAATTACAGGCATATATATATATATATAAATCATATTATATATATATATATATATATATATTATATATATCTAATACTATATATATATATGATATTATAATATATATATATATAAATCATGAAGATCAATACACAGGCATTTATATCAATAAATCATGGAGATCAATACACAGGCATTTATATCAATAAAGTTTGGGCTCAATAGCCTAGTACCAATAACTGGTTTACTACCAATATATATAATAATAATAATCACAAGAAATGAATTAGTCACAGTAAATTCCTTAATGAATCCTGGTGCTTGCACACACCCACACATAGATATATATGTAAACTAATACAGTGAGCGCTCTGGGTAGCCTCACCACACACTGTGCTCTCTGTGACTTAGACTCAGGTGAGACTTGCTCACGACATATAAAATATTCTGACAAGTATAAATATATAGTTAACTAAGGGGAAATGGGAGGGTAACTGTAAACACCTACTTTACCTATCCTAGGATGACAGTTGGGTTGTAGCTCCTGGTCCAGGCTCTCGCCTCGTACACCCTCCAGAAACACAAGCCAACGCCTTAGGATTTTCGCGTCTCGCCGCTTTCTGTACACTGCAGGTCCGTGCTCCTTCCCCTACAGTACATCGCCGGGTCGAAGTCGGTCTCCTGGCCGTCAACTTTCCTCCCAACTACGGCAGCCAGCCTACGTCTCGGCGGTCGTCGTACGTTTCCCAAATAGTCCCTTGTCACTGTACTCCCAGAGGAACTGCCTCTCACCACTACGAAGTCACTGTGAAGTTATCAGCCGTCCCGGACGATACTGCTTAAGCTCCATACGCACAGCACCCGACTTCAGAGCACTTGAAGCTCACTACACTGTCAATTCCCTCGTCGTCTAGGCATGTCATTAGGTATTTGGGAAGACTTCTCGACGTGCTTGCATCTAACTGTTGACTCGTAGGGTTCCACGAAGGTGGGGTTACTGTCAAACTTGACAGGGTCGTCGATCACACGTTCAACCAAGTTGACAAGGTGGTCAACTCGATTCACTCACGGTGGATTGGCCCGGCCACTAAGCTGTCTCTTATACTGGTGGACTGCCAAGGACGTCACACGCGACGATGCCCGGCCCACTTCTTGCAACGCACCTGTCCCTGAGCACTTGTTGCTCAATACTCTGACAATTCCTTATCTGAGCCACATCTGGGTTGCAGGAAGACCTCACAGAGTGCGCGCTAACAACTGGAGACGCTTACATCCACCGGAGCTCGGTAATCCGTCACTCAAACAGGATGACCGGTCGCACGTCCTGCCTCTCGGACGCGTCGTGTGAGACTGATATCGCGAAGGCGCCGCCACGGCTGGACCCCCTTGCCTATGTGACGTCACTTTTTCCAAAGTCGGTTTTCATTGGCTCCCAGTGCCACGTCGCTGACGGTGACCAATCTGGCGACACTGACGTCACACAGTTTTGGCTGGAGAACAGACTCGCCAGCGCCATTTTGGCTCCCTAAAGGGCCTATCCCACAGGCCAAAATATTCTTCTTTCACGAATTTCTCGGCTCAGCGAGAATACTAGTCTCTCCCACATATGTTCAATTGATGCCTGCAACGTAGAGAACGCTCGGGAATAGTGGACATGACTCTTACAGCAGGCGTGGGAGAATTAGAAGGGGGGGAACACCGTCACAATGTATATATATATATATAACTGAAAACTATATATATATATATATAATATATATATATATATATATTATATATATATATATATATATATATATATATTCTTTGGCATAAATTATACTATTAATGTCACATGAAAGAATTCATCAACCAACGCAGCAAACTCTTCAATAATAATACGGGTGCATCTACACACCACAAATATATCCTGTGAGAGCTTTCTACAGCTCCACTTCTCACAATTGTGTCTTACCGTGACATTGGTGAGCCTTGCTCACGACATATAAAATACTCTGGCTAAATATATAGCTGACTAGAGGGGAATTGGGAGGGAAACTGAAACACCTATTTCCACCTCGGTGTGTGGACTAGCCCTCCGGTGAGAGTTGAATTGTAGTTCCTGGTCCCGGCTCTCGCCTCGTTGTAGGAAACGCCCCCACACACACACTGATGCGTACTCCAGGAACTCAACCAACGTCCCAAAATAAACGCGTCGTCTTCGTGCCTATCCACTGCAGGTCCGTGCTCCTCCACAACTTCTTGTAGGGTTGGCGTCTGTCTCCTAGCCGTCGACTTCTCCTCTCAACTACGGCTGCCAGCCTACGTCTCGGCTGCAGCCGTCCTGATTCCCAATTAGTTTTCTTCTTCCCAATGGTTCCCGGTGAATCGGCCCAGCCAATACGTCGTCACAAAAACGGGTGATCTGTCTGAGACGTCACATACGTCACTGCACAGACCTCGCTTCTTCTTGCACAGTACCTGTCCCCTGGAGCACTCGTTGCTCAATATTCCGTCGATACCCTCTCTGGTCCAACACATGAACGAAGGAAGACTTAACAGAGTACTTGCAGACTTCGGGTGACGCGTAAGATCCACGGGAAGGGATTAACCGTCAAAACTGACAGGACCAACTTTCACACATCCAACCTCCCTGACGTGCCGGGTTAGACTGGTAGCGCCACAGTGGCGCGATCTCTGGACCCTCCTGCTCTCGTGACGTCATACCCTCCAGGGGCGGTTTTTATTGGCTCCTTGTGCCACGTCACTGTCAGTGACCAATCTGGTGCCACTGACGTCACACAGTTTTGGCGGCAAAACGGAGTGACCCTTTAGGCCCTTTAGGTACCTTATTGGCGTCCTAAAGGGCCTAAACACCAGGCCAAAACTTCCTTCTTTTGCAAATTTCTCGCAAATGCGTGCACACTCCACGCTGCCCCACATATCAAATTATAGCCCGTAACGTAGATAACGCTCGGGTAAAGTGGATATGACTCTTACAGCTGACGTGGGAGAAATATAAGGGGGGGGGAACACCATCACATACCCCTCCCCTTAAAATAAGAGTCATATCGGTTTAGTGTATACGGGACAGGGCATCAGCAACTACGTTGTCCTTCCCTCTGATGTGCTTAATGTCCAGCCAGTACTCCTGCAGTAGTAATGCCCACCTCGTCAGCCGCTGGTTGGAGTTCTTAATCTTGTACAGGAAGGTCAGAGGGTTGTGATCTGTAAACACCAGCACAGGTCTCGACCCTCCTCCTACGTACATGTCATTACTAAAGCCAAAGCTTCTTTCTCGACGGTACTATAGGCTCGCTGGTACTTCACAAATTTCTTGGAGTAGAAAGCTACCGGCCTATGTACCTCACTCCTTTCTTGGGCCAACATGGCTCCTATTCCAACGTCGCTGGCATCCACGTACAGGATAAATCTGGCGGAAAAATCTGGGGATATTAATACTGGGGGCCCTCCATCAACAGTTTCTTTGTCTTCTCAAAAGACTCCTGGCAAGCCTCTCCCCATTTCCATCGTACATTCTAGGAGAGGAGTTCAGTCAGGTGATGCGCTACCGTGGAAAAATTCTTGCAGAACCCACGATAGTATCCTATTATCCCAAGATATCTCAAAAACTCCTTTCGCGTCCTGGGCACTGGGTATTCCTTAATGGCTGACACTTTGTGATCTACAGGGGTTACTTCTCCTTGGCCGATGACGAAGCCTAGGTACTCTAAGTGGGCCTTCCCAAACTCGCTCTTGGCTAGGTTTACGGTTAAGTTTGCCTCCTCTAGCCTCCTGAACAGTTCTTTGAGTCTCTCCAGATGTGTCTCCCAATCGTTGGAGTACACTACGATGTCATCGATGTATACCGTGCAGCCCTCGGCTCCCCTCAGCAATTCATTCATCATGCACTGGAAACAACTACCACTGTTTTTCATTCCAAAGGGCAACACTTTGTACTGGTACAGCCCATCCGGTGTTACGAAAGCTGATATTTTCCGGGCATCGGAAGTCAATGAGATCTGGTAGTATCCCTTGAGCAGATCGACCTTGGACACGTATCTTGCACTGCCCACCTGGTCAATGCAATCGCTCACCCTTGGCATGGGGTGGGAATCTGCCACAGTGATGGAGTTCACCTTTCTGTAGTCTGTACAAAAGCGAAATGTACCATCGCTTTTCTTCACTAACAGGCATGGGGAACTCCACTCACAGTTGCTAGACTCTGCAAGGTCGTTCTCAAGGAGATACCCACCTCCTTCCTCATCAGCTCTCGTTTCTCCGGGCTTACCCTATAAGTGCTCTGCTTGACGGGCCTGGCGTCCCTCACCTCTACCTCGTGCATTACACTCTTGTGTCGTCGGGGCACGTCGCTAAAGAGAGAGGCATTCTCCCTTAACAGGTTCGTCAGGTCCGCGCTTTGTTGTCCTTCCAGATGTTACAACTTGTCCTCGATTTTCGCCAAACTCTCAGAATTGGTGAGATGGGTGCCGTCCGCCCTGGACCACTTTCCTTCCTCTTCTGGAAGTTCTTGGTCCACCTGCATGCACAACATCATCTTCGGCTGGGGGTCTCGAGTCATCGTTCCGTCCTGTTCGGCGGCTCTTTCTTCCTCAGGGAAGAAAAGCTTCAGGCGGTCAACATGACACACCTGTGTCTTGCGGGGTCTGTCCGGCTTACCGATCTCGTAAGTTACAGGACCCAACCGCCCCAGTACCTTGTGTAACACCCATGACCCCTTCCCCCCTAGAATTCTCAACCAGGGAAGTCTGCTCCAAGAGGTCAGCCCAGATGACCTCCGGTTTTCTTGTATGTTGATTAAAAATTCCTGGGTTAGTCTTATTCAGCACAGGTTCAAGTATGTAATATTTCATGATACTCTTGTCAACTGGGTAAGGGAGTAGACCCCCAGATCCTCATGTGTAAACATGCTTGGATTTCCACCTTTTAGCCAGGTCGAAGGTCAGCCACACACGTAATTAATAAGTCCTCTCTTGAAACAGTTTATGGTTTATGTCAAACAAGTTTAATGATAAAATTCTTGAGTGTTTGTGCACGTGTGGCCACCCTCTTATTTCTTGGTGTAGGTATCACAATAAATCTTCCCCCCCCCCTTTTGTAATGGTGTATATAGGGGCCTGTAGAGCTAGGGGTGAGACAGAGTACGGTGCTCCCAGATCGAGGCCGGTTCTGTGACGATCATCCACAGGCCGGGAGAGACAGTGTCCACCGGACGGAGAGACAGAGGGCTTGTTTAAGGTAATGTGTGTGATCTCTGTAATTTTGTTCCATGTCTAAATTTCTTAACTTGTTGCCAGTGTTAAAGTAGGAATTATCGTGGTGTTTAGTATAATTTGGTATCTCAATAAACTCATGTTAAATTTCCCGTCTGTGTCAATTGTTGAATCCTCTTAGAATCTGTTGGTATCGTGGCTGACAACCGTCTCATATTTAATGACAGTTATAGAAGTACTCTCCAAGTCAAGCAATGTTTCTTGCCTCGTTGTTGATTAGTCTCAGTGGTCAAGGCAGATGGTGGCAGCGTATTTAATCCTGTGTAGCATTTCCTGGTTGACAGTGTACCTTTGGATCCGGTGTAACCATCATATGTCAGTTTATTTTACAGGGTTAGTGTTCAATAACAGTGTTACCAAGTGCAACTGATAGGAAGTGTTACTCAGGATAAGAAGTGTGTGTACATTTATTAGTTTAGTATTCATTATAGAAGGTCACAGTGGTGACTATTTCACCTGGTTTTACATTGGGTTATCGTACCCAATGTTACAATGTTGGTAGTAGTCATAGCCAATGTTACACGGGCAGCAGTAGTGGTTGTCAATGTTACAATGGTAGCAGCGGTGTTCCAATAAGTTGTGGGTGTGTTCACAATTTATTGGGGGTCCTGCGCGCCTGCTGCTCGGGTTCGTTGCTGTTTGTATGTTTAGGCGGCTCGCGATTTCGTTGCTCGGAGCCATACGTATGTTAAGTGTTATGATTTAGTGTGTCATACGGGAAACTAGAGAAAAGTTTGGGGTATGCACGTCGCTCTGAAATCTATGGACAGAAATTAGTTCTCGTTTCTCTGCATAGCTTTCAGGGGTGTACAACTCAGTTATATGTTGTACAGCAATCTGTTCGGCAGGTTGTCTGGGGAATTATCAGGGAAGGACGCTTACTGATAATTTCGGAGGTTACTACGAGGTGCCTCGAGTTCTAGGTTTTAACGGGAAGGTCGCAGACGGCGTACTGTCGCCTAGAGTGTGGCTGAGTTATCATCATAGAGGGGGTCATGTCATGTTTGCAGCGAGGCTGACCTCAAACATTCTAGTCGTGAATTGTGTCTTAGGGAGGATGGCCCTAGTGTTGGATGTCTGTCCCCAAGGGCGGGTCAGACGTAGCTACCGGTCGTGGCTCACCACAGAACAATCGTAGGTTAATCACCACGAGAGAAGCCTTAAAATTAGTTCCGGTAGTCTTTACAAGGGTGCTTCGTCACCTAGAGTAGTCTTACAATTAGTTAAGGGAATTCTTAGTTAAGTATATTGTAGTTTATTTTCATTATTTTACTCAGATTCTTTTCGTAAGTGCAAGGAATTTCAGTGTCGATAAGGTTGTATGTGCACCTGACCGTCTCTTGGTGTTCACATATGTGTACATGTGTTTCTCACGCGACGATCTCAGGGAGTGTTTATACGAAGCTGTCAACACCCTTCATCTGGGCGCGCGGTCATAACCCTCGTCCACTCAGGAAGGGTACTGTCATATGTCACGCGGTGTATATTGTATTTACAGCGAGTGTGCGTATGTTGTGATTTACTGTTTAATGTTCATTCGTTACATAGAACATTGTGTTAAAATTTCAAGTTAATATGACGCTCGGTGACAAAGTTACAAATATTGTGTTATTTTGTGTGATTTTATATGTCCACTCAGATGTTATCAGAATGGAAGGGGTTCTCCATAGGGTTGCAATCCCCCTCTATTCCCTCTCAGTTCCCACCTCAAGTTCCCTACACCCCCCCACCCAGTTCCCACCCACCCTAACCCCCATGTTCCCTCCGCCCTCCCCGTTCTTGTTCAGCCCCTCCCCTCTCAGCACTGCCCCTTCACCCGTCCACCCTCACACCCCTCCCCTCAGTTTCCACCCCACCCGCCACACCCCGAGTCGGTGTCACCCCTTCACACGCCCTCCACTCTCCCCCCACTCCCATCCTCCCCGCCCTGCGCCCAGTCCCTCAACCCCCCGCCAGCCCTCCCCACCTCCCTCATACCTCCTGTCATATCCTCCCCCTCCCACATTCCCCTCCCACCCTGCTTCCCCCGCCCATCCCCCAGTGTTGCCTCCCCGGGATTCGTTTGTACTTGTGGTAAGATTTCTTACACATTAAGTAGTATTAGTAAGGAGAAATGTTGGACCTGTCATGGAAAAGGTCATTTTAGGAAAGCGTGTACGAGTGTTCGACTTAAGGAAGGGCCGGCACCAGATTACTTTAAGGATGGTCGGCCTACTTTTGAAGTCAAAGTTGAGGGTGAGAGTTTGATTGCTTTCATGGACACAGGTAGCCAAGCAACGCTCATTAAGAGTTCAGCCTTCAGCAAATTCAAACAAGCACGGCTTAAACGTTGTAGTAAACAGCTCACAGCAGTTAATGGAGGACAAATTGACATCTTGGGTCAGGCCACAATTAATTTTGAAATAGGTCATGATGGGTCGTACCCTCACACTTGTACAGTGGTTCAGAATCTTGCTTATCCGGGTGATATCTTGATTGGTATGGATTTCTTACACAGGTTCTCATATTCTCTGTCTGCTGAGAAGGGGGGAGATATTGCCGGTTGAAATTAGGTACTGTATCTTACCGGTGACATTGACTGACCATCCACCGGTTGTAGCTTCCATCCAGCGGAAGCAGAAACATCATGCCAATTATGCAAAGTTTTTATTTCAGTCTCTTCCAGACAATAATAAGAAGTCGTGTATTTTACATGCTTTTGACAAGCAAACTTGCCCACCACGGTCATTTAGATTCCTTAGGGTGGCCGTGGGTCGTCATATCCAGCCTGGCTCTACCCTTCTGGTGGCTGGCAGGTTTGATAAACTATTAATTCCCCACCACTTAATTGTTGTCCTGGACAAAGGTGCCCTCATACCTGTAGTCAATCTCTCACACAAGACCTACCGCTTCAGAGTGGGTGATCGGGTGTCTCATGGTATTATCTTAGAGGAGACATCGATCTTTCAATCAGACCCATCAGAAACACTTACAAACACTGTGCAATGTGGCGCTCTTAATGTTAAAGACACTGGTAAGACTTCTAAGCACAGCACAACGGTGCTCACGCCACCTTGCGATACCAACAATTTGAATAAATTAATATCAGCTCTAGATTTACAGCACATTCCACAGTTAGATAGAAAACGGGTGCGGGAAGTTCTGCGGATGTTCCCCAAATTATTTGCAACGGACGACGATCAAATTGGGTTGTTAGACAGAATTGAGCACACCATTCCAACAGGTGATCACGAGCCCGTGTATACGAGACAGTGGAGGCTCCCGGAACAGGCTAAGAAAACTATCAGAGATGAGTGTCAGAAGATGTTAAGACAGGGAGTTATAGAACCAAGTACTTCACCATGGTTGTCTCCGGTGGTGCTGGTGCGCAAACCAGATGGTAGTTACCGGTTTTGTGTCGACTATCGGAAAGTTAATGAAATTACAAAGGGAGACGTGTACCCCTTACCTCGGATTCAGGAGATTATAGATCAGTTCGCGGCAGCCAAGTATTTCTCGACTCTGGATGCTAAGTCAGCATATTGGGCCATTCCGGTTGCAGTTAGGGACCGTGAGAAAACAGCGTTCTCTGATGGGGTTCACCAGTTTCAGTTTAAGCGCATGCCTTTTGGGCTCAAGACAGCCCCTTCTTCATTTCAGAGGGCTATTAACTTCATCCTCAGTCCTGTGTTAGGTAGACATTCATTAGCATACCTGGATGACGTGGTTATTTACTCCAGGTCGTTTGATGAACACCTTCGGGACTTGACTGAGACACTTTCATTGTTAGACAAGGCAGGGTTCAAATTAAATATTAACAAGTGCACCCTGGCATCTCAGAAATTCAAGTTTCTGGGGTTCCAGGTGAGCACAGATGGCATCCGCCCTGACCCAGACTCATGCCGCGCCATTGCTGAGATGCCCAGGCCTAGGTCAGCAAGGGATGTGCGCCGGTTTCTGGGAGCAGCCGGATACTTCCGCCGCCATATTGAGGGGTTTGCTAGTATAACAGCGCCTTTAACTGACCTTGTAAAGAAGAATGCTAAATTTATGTGGACATTAGAACATGATGAGGCTTATACTAAACTCAAAAGTCAATTAATTACCGCCCCAGTATTAGCTGTGCCTGACTTTGATAAGGAGTGGGAGGTGCATACAGACGCTAGTGGTGTTGCCATAGGAGGGTGCTTAATGCAGCGTGATTCAGAGAACCATCCTCACCCTGTGGCGTATTTCAGTAGAAAAGTGAAGGGACCTGAGGTTAGATACTCAGCAACAGACAAGGAAGCACTTGCTGTGGTTGAAAGTGTTCGTTATTTTGAGCCTTACCTATTCCAACGTCATTTTGTTATTTTCACAGATCACAGAGCTCTCACTTATATATTTAAAAAGAAAACAAAGTGTCCCCGGATGTCTCGTTGGTCTCATGAGCTGTCAGCTCACTCGTTTCAGATCCTGTATAAGCCTGGTCCATCTCACGTTGTGCCAGACACCTTGAGTAGGAACATCGCGTCAGTTAACGTAAATGTCAACATTGAAACTATTGCAAGTGATAAAATGAGAGAATTTCAAATGGGAGAACAGCGATGGAAGGAAATAATTGAATATTTGGAGGGTGGTAAATACCCTATGAAGAAAGGTAACTTTCCCCTGCAACATTTTGACCTGCAGAAGGGTGTCCTATACTATGTTAACGACATGAAAGATCGTGCGGTTTATCAGTTAGTCATCCCCGACGCGTTAAGATCATCGGCCGTGAAACTCGCGCATGCATCTAAGATCGCTGGTCACCCTGGGGTCTTTAAGACCTATATGAGAGCAAAAACTTTATTCTATTTTCCTGGGATGTTATCTTATATAACTAAGTTTGTTAAATCTTGTGCCAACTGCCAACGACGAAAAGGTACCCCTAAGGTACAAGCGCCACTACAAGAGTTCCCTGAAATTTTTGAGCCGTTAGATCGTGTGGGAGCAGATTTGATTGATTTACATAGTAGTCATTCGGGTAATCGCTACGTGTTGGTTCTAGTGGACCATCTGTCCCGGTTCACTACCTTGGTTGCTCTTCCTCGTAAGGACGCGCAGACTGTTGCAGACGCTTTCTTAAGTAAATTTGTCACTGTGTTTGGACCACCTAAAGTATTAGTATCTGACAGAGGTCAAGAGTTCGTTGGTAACACTTTTAAAGAAGTTTGTAAAATTTTAGAAACTACAACAGCCCTCACGACTGCTTACCATCCGCAAGCAAACGGTATGACTGAAAGAACCAATCGTACAATCAAGGATATGCTAGCAATTCTTGCAGAGAAAGATGCTGCCACCTGGGATGAACAACTCCCCTATGTTCAACTAGCCTTGAACACTGCCATTCATCAGTCAATTAACACTCAACCACTGCTGCTTTTCACGGGGCGCTCATGTAATTTCCCATCAGGTCTGCTTAACAGACACGAGATTGTGTACGGTGAGGATTATCCTTCAGAAATCCTCTCTAAAATGCGAAATGCTTGGAGGATTGCCGCTGAGGCTTCTAAGACTGCGAGGAGCCGGTATGCGCACTATTATGATAAGAAGGTTCAACCGTTGACACTTAGAGAGGGAAGCTTGGTTATGAGGTTAAATGAAAAGGCACCTGCCAATCAAAGTAGGAAGCTAGCACCTAGATGGCGTGGACCATACAGAGTAATTAAGAAGCTTGGACCAGTTAATTTTCTGATCAGGGGAATTTTGATGACCAGGGTGACACAACTATTCATGTCAACAAATTAAAGTGTTACGTTGCCAGGGAGGAACTGGAACTGCCTTCAGCGATTCCCATTCCTGACCCTTCTGAGTTGACTGACCCAGCTGGGATTGCCCAGGAAGGAGAGGAGGACCTTCTGTCAACTCTCATTGGTACCCAGGGTCAGCCTTGTCACCCTATGTTAACGAGGTCACGGGCGAGGCAGGGAGAGTTTTAGTAAGTTGTCTTGCCCCTTAGCAGTTTTTATCAGAGTTCTTAAACTGGCAATTGTTTTGAGATTTTGTCATGGAATGTATTCAGAGTTCATGCCTTACCTACTCTTGGGCTGTACCCTGTCACCAAAGCCCAGGGGAGAGTCCTTGTTTCCGCCAGTCGGAGTGTTAATCTGTCTTCCCCAGGTCTGCTTGTCCACACCGCTCTGTCCCCGGTACCTGCTACTCGTGAACCAACATTGAGGCCAGAGGGGTCACCCCTCTGGTACAGTGGAGAGGGGGTTACGTTACACCCCACCCCCTCCCAACAATCCCAGTAACCCCACCACACGGTTACCTGGGAGGGTGATAGTTACACCATTCACCCAGCCGACACCTCTCACCACACGAGGTTGTCCAAGCCGAGTTCAAGCCAGCAGAGCACAGCTGTCCAGATGTCAACGTACCATGGTGGGCTCCAGTCTTGCAGTTCATCATCAGAAGCACCCACCTGCCTGCTGCGACACACCGTGCAGGCACACCGGAAGTGGAGGCGCGAGGTCAACAAGCGGGTATGCCGGCAGCAGTCACCTATCAGTTCCCCTCGTCCTTGGGGATGCCACATCACTGACTCCACCAAGATGCGCAACGAGGCGGTCACATTCCAACGCCCTCCCTACTGAGTGTTTGACTCGCCAATAGGGTGCACGTTTCGCACCATCGGCCCAAGGTCAGGCACATTAGGGCATGCGCGATAAGGCGTACCGGCTCAGTAGAATGTGACACAAGCAACGCCTGTACAGTGATGGGTCCCAGGAGCTGAAGTCGGGATCCACCTGGCCTGCCGCCACGCCACCCACGCCTCAAAACCTGCACCTGCTTACTTCTGTTGCAAGACTTCGTTGACGTCACACTCTCTGCCCTGCTGTCACGACTCCTGCTCTGTAGCTGCTGTCACTCATCATCGACCTTCAGCTTCAAGCAACTGGATGTGAGATGTGCTTCCATACATCTCTCCCACACCGTTCACCTGTGACCGGCCACGTCCCCGGCCGCGGTCACTCGCCGCTGCTCTTCACGCCACCACCTTCGAGCAGTTGGGCAGCTTGACGAGGAGTCTGTCACCAGTAGACTCGCTCCGTCACCAGACGTACCCCAGAGCTGTTGCAAGAAGATCTCAGGGTATATGCAGGCATCATCGACGGGCAGACGCTGGACCTCAACAGATCTCCAACATCAGATCTCAACATCAGATCTCCAACATCAGATCTCCAACATCAGATCTCCAACATCAGATCTCCAACATCAGATCTCCAACATCAGATCTCCAACATCAGATCTCCAACATCAGATCTCCAACATCAGATCTCCAACATCAGATCTCCAACATCCGATCCAACTTCAGGTCTCCAACATCAGGTCTCCAACATCAGGCCACCACGCGAGAGTATAATGGGCACGATAGAAAACGCGTATATCAACATGAACATTGATGTGTCAAGATTTACGAATGATGGTTCAGAGAAATGACTCTATTATTAACGGTGTCAAATAGTTTTGTCGAATCAGTTGGAAAAGTGTTACATTTATGTGGATGTAAAAGAAACTAGACCTAGAAAAGTGGTCCTAGACAGTGATCTTAGCTGGATGACTTGGGTCTCTAGCACTAACTTTATCGTGAAATTTATTATTATTTTATTTCATGTATGTGTCTATGTGATAAGTCTGTCCTGGTGATGAGTGTCCAGGTTCCCTGTTTGGTACCAGTGTTGGGTACATATGTTTTTTTGTATATTTGCATGCCTTTTTTTTCAATAAAATGTTGTAATGTTAAGAAATGTTTCTGTTGTGGTAAGAGGTAGTCTTACTTTCAGTGTGTGCAGGGTGCATGGAGATTGACCCTGGCACTGTTGTCTTGTGCGGTATTGGATTGGCCGACAAGTGTTCTGTAACGTACGGTTCTGTTGCAGAGTTTTGATGTCAGTTGTTTTTGTAACCATGTTTTATAACTTGTATAACTCATAGGTTGGCTGTGGGTCATGAGGTACCCAGCAGAGGTTTAGGGTATATAGGTATAATTACCTGTATTTTTTTAATTACTTCATTTTTTATGTTAGAATAGGAATGTTACATATATTTTCATGTTGTTGATCATTTTATTGTGTATGTTTTGTTCTTCAGATCTTCTGAGGAAGGCTTGCTAGCCTGCCTAGTGTGCAGGCAGGATGTGTCATTGGATCATAGTATTCCTTATTTGTCATGTATTACTTGTATTTTTAACGTTATATGATTTTTAGTTCTAAGTTTCCTGTTCCATTTGGGATTTTTTTTTTTATATTTTTTTATATATATCATGCTAGTTTTAAGGCGATCTTTGTTTGGGTCTTCCAGCCTTCAGGGGAAGCCTTGCTGGACTGCCTTGAGTGCAGTCGGGATTGTCTTTTTATATACTTTTGTCATATTATGATCTTCGCAATTGTATCATGTGTGAGGGTGTCATTGCTGGTACTTTGCCAGGATTTTTTTTTGTACTTTTGTTTCTTCCATTTTACATTTATGTATTGTTCTTACTGAAGTGTTACTGTATAATGTACTTTGCATCATGTTAATTTAGTTAGTTTACTTTATCAAAATGTCACTGGCAATTTTTTTATTTTTCTCTTTTAGGGTTAAGTTGTGGTATTTGGGATGAGTTAGGATAAGACAAAATTGTGCTTAATTTCATACACACGATTTTGTCTTAACTCCGGGGAAAGGGAGCTGTAACACCCATGCCCCCCCCCCCTAGAGTTCTCAACCAGGGAAGTCTGCTCCAAGAGGTCAGCCCAGATGACCTCCGGTTTTCTTGTATGTTGATTAAAAATTCCTGGGTTAGTCTTATTCAGCAAAGTTTCAAGTATGTAATATTTCATGATACTCTTGTCAAGAGGGTAAGGGAGTAGACTCCAGATCCTCATGTGTAAACATGCTTGGATTTCCCCCTTTTACCAGGTCAAAGGTCAGCCCACACGTAATTAATAAGTCCTCTCTTGAAACAGTTTATGGTTTATGTCAAACAAGTTAATGATAAATTCTTGAGTGTTTGTACACGTGTGGCCGCCTCTTATTTCTTGGTGTAGGTTCACACAAAAAATCTTCCCCCCCCTTTTGTAATGGTGTATATAGGGGCCTGTAGAGCTAGGGGAGAGGACAGAGTACGGTGCTCCCGGATCGAGGCCGGTTCTGTGACGATCATCCACAGGCGGGAGAGACAGTGTCCACCGGACGGAGAGACAGAGGCTTGTTTAAGGTAATGTGTGTGATCTCTGTAATTTTGTTCCATGTCTAAATTTCTTAACTTGTTGCCAGTGTTAGAGTAGGAATTATCGTGGTGTTTAGTATAATTTGGTATCTCAATAAACTCATGTTAAATTTCCCGTCTGTGTCAATTGTTGAATCCTCTTAGAATCTTTTGATATCGTGGCTGACAACCGTCTCATATTTAATGACAGTTATAGAAGTACTCTCCAAGCCAAGCAATGTTTCTTGCCTCGTTGCTTGATTAGTCTCAGTGGTCAAAGGCAGGATGGTGGCAGCGTATTTAATCCTGTGTAGCATTTCCTTGTTGACAGTGTACCTTTGGATCCGGTGTAACCATCATATGTCAGCTCATTTACAAAGTGTTCAATAACAGTGTTACCAAGTGCAACTGATAGGAAGTGTTACTCAGGATAAGAAGTGTGTACATTTATTAGTTTAGTATTCATTATAGAAGGTCACAGTGGTGACTATTTCACCAAGTTTTACATTGGGTTATG
>WNGS01004946.1:3769058-3771558 GCA_020271785.1 Procambarus virginalis
CCTCCTTTCTTCCAATCTACAGCCTCTTCTTCTTCCTTCATCTCTTCTGCTATTCCCCACGCTCCTCATCTCAAATATATCTCCCTTATCCCCATCTCTTTCCCTTCCCACATGTTTCCCTTTCTCTCTCCCTCGCCACCATTCTCGCTCCCAACGTTCACTTCTCTCTATCCCTCCTCCAAATCTAACGACCTCTCCCTCCCCCCCCTTCTCTCTCCCCAATCTTCCCCCTATCCATCTTTCTCCCATTTCCCCACATCCTCCCCTCCCATCTATACCCTTCTTCTCGTCTCTAACATCCCTCACTTCCCCTTTCACCTCTTCTCCTTCCCCCAACTTTCACTCTCCCTCTTTTCTTCCTCTTTCCAACACTCATAAAAATTTTATCTTTAAAAAAACAGGAAGGATCGCTTTATCTAATTGGAATAATTAATTACATACAACTATTTTTTCTCAATATTTTACCCCAACGTTCTCAAAATAGGCTGGATGACATCTCTTTCATGTGTTTCCGGCAATGCACAATATCAGGTCCCATTACGGATCACATCATTTCTGCAAAAGCCACATCAGCACCAAAGATATCCTGACATTACATAGTCGTACTGTGATATCTGTCTCATAGTCAATTGCTGCATGTTTTTTTTTTATACAAATAAGGTATTTACATAATTTACCTATATATAATCATTAATATTGGTGGTTGAATATAATTAGGAAGACATTTGGTGTTAAGGGTCAATTTACATTTATAAATGCAATGCAATATATAAAAAATATATGGAATGTCAAGCAACGAAGAGAAAATTGTCGTATTGCTATATAGGAACTGGTACGTGAAAATGCGCTGAGGATGTCTACTGCTTGACAGTCATTATATATATTGACGCATTATAATTTTTATTATACATTTCTAAAGTGAGCTGAGAGTCAGCTTGGTATACATACAATCCGGTAAACAGCCGGGTAAATGCTTCTGTTGGCCAGAGTAATGACAGGAGTTCATTGTTAATGTTATTACCCTTAAGGGATTCATTGTTAGCTTTGCGGTGTTAAGTAACCCAAGATATTGTTCCTAAACGTCCCTAGGAAGGTTCTCTAATGATTTCGAGATTTCAATGTTTTCAATATTGAAAATATCTGATCAGTATACATATACTGTATAATGCGGTGGATTTTCTCTTCGGCATTTATTTAAAGAAAATCATTACTATTTGGAATGTAAATATTCTTCAATATGTTCATGACCCATATTCAGACGATGAGTCACAATAACGCGGCTGAAGAAATGATGACCAAACCACAACTCAGAAGATGGAGTTTCGAAGACGACGTTTCGACACGACTTGATAATAGTCCAGGACGGACCGAAACGTCGTCGGTTCTCCATCTTCTGAGTTGTGGTCCGGTCATCATTTCTTCAGCCGCGTTATAGTGACTCAACGCCTACATAAGCTTCTTGAACATCTTGAAGAACATTTACATTCCAAATACATTTTTTTTAAATAAATATTGAAGAGTAAATCCACCGCATTATGCAGTATAGGTATACTGATCAGATATTTTCAATATTCGACAAATTGTATTTAAACTATATATTACTTAAGGTGCAGTTCCGGCGTTATTCAACGCACTTATTCAGACTCAAAAAACAGATAATTAGTTTTTTTCAATTTAGAGAGAACGTATTTAAAATGAAGTTTCAGAAGAAAAATATTTATGACAGGGAATATATACTTTTTTACTATGTGAAGTTGAGAATTAATGCTTCTGGTTAATATGTAAAACCACTCGTCCTTACAATAATTATAAAAAGTAAAGAATTATATTATAATTATTAAAGTAAAAAGATACAAATTGAATCCCATTTACTGGAAAAAAAATACATTATTAGAGTACATTTTCTGTGACAAATGCCATTCGATTTCCTTAGACTAGGTGAGACGGTATTGGCTCCTAAAATAGTTTCTGTTTAATAAGCATAAATAAATTGGACTCCCTTCGCATCGTGACAACGGCCTGAATAACCAATGAGAGTTAGGCGAGGGGGCGCCTTGTGCACCATGTGTCACGGAACCCAACACCTGGCGATTAATGCAACGAGCCTTCATATGCATGTCCTGATCTGGTATAAAAAACTTTTCCGAGCTACCTACGGTGTTAGTGCATCTCGTCCCTGGCCGGTCAGCGGACGTTCAGGGACTATGTTCCAAGCCCCTGTTGCTACTACACGTCGGTGTAGGCCCTTGCAGCAGTGGCAGTAGAGACAGTAGCAGCCCACTCCTGCAGTCACAGCTGTACGCCACCAACATGAAGACCTTCATTTTAGCTGCTTTAATCTTCTGTATTTTCCTCCTGGCACCGGTACAGACAATCTCTAACGTGCAGCCCAAGTAAGCGCAGTACTATGCATCCACATAAACTTTACACTTAAGAGGATAACAGTGTTTACTTGACCACAAAAATGGACATTGATGACAAAATTTATTATACTACCATC
>WNGS01004946.1:3776558-3787510 GCA_020271785.1 Procambarus virginalis
TATGTTTATTTTGTTGAAATGGAAGGAGCAGGAAGTTATTGCATGATTGTTGCTTATAACAAAAAAACTTTTGCCTATACATTTGTACTGCTGTATCAATCCATCTATCCATCATCTTTCCTCTATATGTAGGATAGTAAGAGTATCTCGCCACGATGATATTACTATTTCAATTATTAACTTGGGGTTAGAGATGTTAACTTTTTCTGCATGTCTTAACTATTACTCTAGTACTTGAAGGTCCAGGTTGTTCAAGAGTTATTTGTTGTAAGTTTACATTACTTGCACAGTTACATATGATGACTGATGTCAGTTCTATGGAGAGATACAAAACCTGCTCAAAAATATATTTTAAGTCTGTAACTAGAATATCTCTGAAAAAAACATTGGTCACAAACTAGATATATTAGAGGCAATTTAGGTTAAGTGACAAAATACGAAACATAAATATTGAAAACAATTTTTTTAGTAGATAATTATAATGTCCCATTTGCTGGACTCTCAATTATAGTAATTAGTGTTAACCGCATTTGATGTGTGAAGTTGTTTGTCGTCACTACCACTATTTCTCCTTCCGGAAGTCACGTACTGAGCGAGACTCGACTCTAGTATTGTCTGATTCAGGTCTCTTAAACTGTCCTCTGAGCTCAGAGCTCTTACTTCTGACAACAATGTTTTAGTAAATTACTCTGGACTTTCTCAAGCAGTTTATTGTGCTCACAGAGACGAGCTGACCTCGAGCTGAATATTGTAGAGCCGGCCATTCATTTGCTTCCGCTCTACATGTCACTGTTGATGCTTTCTGTTTGATCTTTATAATCGTTCTTCTTGCTACTAATTCCCTCTTATGTTTGTCTTTTTTACAACAGACTTTTTATGTTGTTCTTACCATACACTTTTCACGGAAGGATACACTGGGAGAACAAGGAACCGCATGGAGGAGAGGATACATGGAGAGCCAAACAAGTGGAGGTAGCGACAAGAAACATTCTAAGCCAACATGTCAGGGAACCCACTAGGATGAGAGGAAACGATGAACCAGCGAGACTCGACCTAGTCTTCACTCTGCTCGTCTCCGACATAAGGGAAATCGACTTTGAGGTCCCAGTAGGAATGAACGACCACAGTACACTGGTGTTTGAGTATCTGGTTGAAGAAGGATTATTGAACTCGAGGAGGGGTACTGAAAACAAAAGGCTGGCATTCAGAAAGGGAAACTATGAGGAGATAAGAAAATTTCTAACAGATATAACATGGGAAACAGAGCTCAGGGGAAAGACGGCCCAAGACATGATGGACTACATCACGCAGAAGTGCAAGGAACCAGCAAGCAAGTTTGTCTAAGTCCAAAAAGAAAACAATGAAATGAAGATGAGAAACCCATGGTTAAATCAGAGATGTAGGCTAGCTTAGCAGCAAAGTAAAAGGGCGTGGAGAAACCATAGGAATAACAGGACACTTGAGAGCAGAGAAAGATACCAGAGTGCCAGGAATAAATATGTCAGGATGAGAAATGAGGCAGAAAGACAATACGAACACAACATAGCAAGCAAGACAAAGACTCAACCAAAATTGCTACAAAGCCACATCAGGAGAAAAACAACAGTAAAGAAACAGGTAATGAAATTAAGGATAGGGGCAGAAGGATTCACTACAAAGGACAAAGAATTGTGTGAGAAACTGAATAAGAAATTCTAGGAGGTCTTCACCTTAGAGCAAGGAGAAATTCCAGAGATAAGAGAGGGAATAGTTAACCAAGAACCACTACAAGAGTTTGTGATTACCAGTGGGGAAGTAAGGAAGTTTTTACTAGAGATGGATGTGACAAAGGCTATAGGTCCAGAAGGAATCTCCCATTGGATATTAAAGGAAGGAGCAGAAGCACTATGCCTGCCACTCTCCGTAGTGTATAACAAATCACTGGCAACATGGGAACTGCCAGAAATTTGGAAAGCAGCTAATGTAGTCCCGATATACAAGAAAGGGGATAGACAGGAAGCACTGAACTACAGGTCACTGTCCCTAACCTGCATACCATGCAAGCTGATGGAGAAGATTGTGCGAAGAAAGCTAGTGGAACATCCGGAGCGAAAGAATTGTAATACAGCATCAACATGGGTTCAGGGATGGCAAGTCCTGCCTCTAGGGGTTAACTGAATTTTACGACCAGGCAACAAAACTCAGGCAAGAAAGAGAGGGGTGGGCAGGCTGCATATTTTTGGATTGTCAGAAACCCTTTGATACAGTACCACACAAGAGGCTAATGAAAAAGCTGGAGTGAAAGGGAAGGTACTCCGTTGGATAAGGGAGTACCTAAGCAACAGAAGACAACGAGTCGCTGTGAGGGGTGAGGTCTCACATTGGAGAGACGTCACAAGTGGAGTCCCGCAGGGGTCAGTCCTTGGACCTATACTGTTTCTGATGTATGTTAATGATCTCCCAGAGGGTATAGACTCGTTTCTCTCAATGTTTGCTGATGATGCAAAAATTATGACAAGGATTGAAACAGAGGATGAAAGTAGGAGGCTACGTGATGACCTAGAAAAACTGAATGAATGGTCCAACAAATGGCTGCTAAAGTTCATCCCGAGAAAAAGCAAAGTAATGAAATTAGGCAGTGGGAACAGGAGGCCAGACATAGGATACAGAATAGGAGATGAAGTACTTCATGAAACGGACAGAGAGATAGATCTAGTTGATATCACACTAAACCTCTCTCCTGAAGCCCACATAAAAAGAATTACGTCTGCGGCATATGCGAGCCTGGCTAACATCAGAACAACCTTCAGGAACCTGTGTAAGGAATTATTCAGAATTTTGTATACCATATATGTAAGACCAATCCTGGAGTATGCAGCCCCAGCATGGAGCCCGTACCTTGTCACGCACAAGACGAAGATGGAAAAAATTCAGAGATATGCCACTAGACTAGTCCCAGAACTAAGAGCCATGAGTTACGAGGAAAGGCTGCGGGAAATGCACCTTACGACACTGGAAGACAGAAGAATAAGGGAAGACATGATCACTACCTACAAAATCCTCAGGGCAATTGACAGGGGTAGACAAGGATAAACTATTCAACACGTGGTACGCGAACAAGGGGACACAGGTGGGAACTGAGTACCCAAATGAGCGACAAGGACGTTAGAAAGAACTTTTTCAGTGTCAGAGTAGTTAACAGGTGGAATGCATTTGGCAGTGATGTGGTGGAGACTGACTCCATACACAGTTTTAAATGTAGATATGATAGAGCCCAGTAGGCTAAGGAATCTGTACACCAGTTGATTGACGGTTGAGAGGCTGGATCAAAGAGCCAAAGCTCAACCCCCGCAAGATGTTAGCCAGCCTCGCATTTGCCACAGACCTAATTCTTTTTATGTGGGCTTCAGGAGACAGGTTTGGTGTGATATCAACTCGAAGATCTTTCTCTCTGTCCGTTTCATGAAGTACTTCATTTCCTATTTTGTATCCTGTGTCTGGCTTCCTGTTTCCACCGCCTAGTTTCATTACTTTGCATTTATCGGGTTGAACTTGTATGTGTGCGTATGTAGTGTATGTGTGTGTGTATTCACCTAGTTCTCACCTAGTTGTGCTTGCGGGGGTTGAACTCTGGATCTTTGGTCTCGCCTCTCAACCGTCAATCAACTGGTGTACAGATTCCTTAGCCTACTGGGCTCTATCATATCTACATTTAAAACTGTGTATAGAGTAAATAATTCATATTTACCTGAAAAAAAATCATTCTTTTCGTCAAAGCCCAGTAGTTTATGTTTAACAAATTCCAAGAGAAATAACCCTTTATCTACATTATATATCTATATAAAATTTTAATATATTAATAAGATATCTATATTATCTAACACGAATTTTCTCAATATTTCTTATGTTTTTCTTCACTGTCAGTGGTAATGGAAATATCAATTCTTCAAAATTCATTTTTAATAATGGTCTGACACCTAGAGGCGTTTCGTAAGGGCTTCTTACATTCTCAAAGACTTCTTTACACTTAACACTACACTTATGATACACTTGATACACTGTGTATAAAACATTTAACATAACTCTTGCTTTTTATTGGTTTTGGGTGAGGTGGGTATTGGGTGAGGTGGGTACATGAGAATGGAAGTAACTGCAGAGGGCCTACTGGCTCATACGGTGCCTTGAAATGGGTAGAATATAGTTGAGCATTAATTGGCTGTTGATTGCTGGTGTTGACTTTTTGAAGTGTAGTGCCTCGCTGTCTAAGTTAGTTTGTCAAACTAACACACTTCGTAGCAATCTAGTTCACACTGCTCCTCCTGCTTCTAATGCTGCTGGTGTCTACTCTATTTCCTGTTCGTCTTGTCCTCTCCAATACTTTGGCGAAACTGGCCGTACACTGAATGACAGACTTAAAGAACACAATAGAAGTGTTTTTCTTCAAGAAGTGTTTCAGACATTGTTAGTGTCTGCAGACACTAACAACGGTCTCTTCTGTCATGTGAGGGATTCCAATCATCCTATGGATTGGTCTTCCTCCAAAATAATCTTCCCTGCCTCTACTCTACAGAGACGCCATCTTGTTGAATTGGCCCTAATACACAATGTACCCAACATGAACTTGAGTCCTGGCTTTGTTGCTGTGGACTCTTCCCTTTCACAGTATATACTTAAATGCTCTAATCTTTCTAACAAACGTGACCTAACATATGCTTACCCTTCCATTTATCTTTCTTTCTCTTTCCTTTTCTTTCTCTCTTCTCTCTTTTCTGTTCATTCTTTTCTTTACGTTCCCTTACTATCCTCTTCCTATTCTTATTACTATCTCCTTCTCATTCGGTGGTTATAATAGGAGCTGCCTCGTATGGGCCAATAGGCCCTCTGCAGTTATTATTCCTACTACTGTCCCCTCTACTACACTTTGCTCCTCACCTTTCTCTAGCCTATGTATTGCCTGCATCTACTTACTCATGACAATCGACTTGAGAATGGTCCAGGACGGACCGAAACGTCGTCGTCCCTTCACCTTCTAGTGTGTGGTCTGTTCATCATACTTTAGCCACGTTATTGTGACTCATCGCCTGCATCCTTCCTTCCAGGTCTTCCCCACACCTTACCACACCATCTTCCCCTCCTCCCCCCGCACACACTCCTCACATCTCTTCTAACATCCTCTCAGCATCATCCTCGTCACGCACCTTCCATATCTCTCCACATCACTGTAACCATTTTTACAACTGTCTTCATCACTGCAAACTTCTTCCTGCCATACCCATCTCTACACGCTTTGCATCTCCATCAACACATATCCCCCTGCCATTGCTGTTAGTTTCACTACACACTATCTACATCACATTAATCAAAAGGTCGTACCGAGAAAATAAATCTGTCGTCTAAACATCCGTTTTGCATGTCATTGTTTGAATACACAATTTTTTAAAAGGTATGCTGAATTCTACGAAACTTTGGTTGCACATTTCATATTGACTTCAGGAAAGGGGTGCGGTGGCCGATGCCTTTTCAAGGGAGGCAAACTGGATGACTCCGACCACTCTGTGAAACTAAAAATCACCAATGACCATGCAAAGTTGCATGAGGCTAGCCCCCAAGAGTCTGGCCTCTAACCTTGTTAGGTTGAAAGCCAGACTCTCAGGGAGAGAGAGAACAGATTAGTTAATCTGTTCTCTCTACCTCCCTCCCACTGCCTTTGTCTCACGTTCCATCTCCATCCCTCTCATAAGTTCCCTCTTCCTCTCTCCTGTCTTTTTGCATCATGTTCTTTCTCCAATGTTGAATCAGTGTTATGGACATTGAATCAACGTTATCGACATTGATTCAACGTCGATAACAGGTGAAATATCTAATATTAACACTAAGGATAACTAAACCCACATTTAAGACTTCTTACGAGACGTTGATGGTCGCAATATGAGCCAGTCCTACTTAATGAGACACATTGGGACCGACCCTAACCACCAAAGTTTTGAGCCTAACTACCTCCAAGTGTCTGGCCCCAACCTTGAACAAGCAAATCAACAGACGCTCTCTCTTAGACATAAATACATTCATTCAAGAAATATCTACATCACCATATAAGCATTATTTAATAAAAAACTAATATCTAATAATCCATATTTATAATACTTAAATATACGGTTCTATTTTTCTTTTACTAATTAAATTTTGTTTGTCATCTTCGACTGATACAGCTTCGACAACGACCCAAGTGTCAACTGCAACAACCTCAGGATCAAATACAACAACTATTGCAGCAAACACAACTACTGCAACAAACGCTACAACAACTTCAGCCAACGTGACAACTTTGGCAACCAATGTGACAACCACTGCAGTCAACGCAACAACTGCAGCCAACACGACAACTACTGCAGCAAACACGACGACTACTGCAGCCAACACGACAACTACTGCAGCCAACACGACAACTACTGCAGCCAACACGACAACTACAGCAGCCAACACGACTACAGCAGCCAACTCGACGACTACAGCAATCAACACGACGACTACAGCAGCCAACACGACAACTACTGCAGCCAACACGACAACTACTGCAGCAAACACGACAACTACTGCAGCAAACACGACAACTACAACAGCCAACACGAACACTACAGCAGCCAACACGACTACAGCAGCCAACTCGACGACTACAGCAATCAACACGACGACTACAGCAGCCAACACGACGACTACTGCAGTAAACACAACAACTACTGTAGTCACCACAACTACAGTGAACATACTGGCTAATCTCACTTCCCAACTCAACCAGTTTCTCGCCACTCTAAACAGTACAACTAATATATTAACTACATTGTTAATCCAACATTGTTAATCCCTTCAAGTTCAACTTAGTAATATTATTACCACAATTATCGCAATACTTGGAGGAATAGGGAGGAGGAGACCCAGCACCTCACAAGACATTCTGGCGATCCAATATGTCATCGACAACACAACAGACGCGTTGGCAAGAGGAGACCTTACCACTGCCAATGGTCTCCTTCCCCAGCTAATTCTGGCGCAGACCACATTTGGACAAATATTTTCATGCGCAGTTAATCGGTCTTTGTCAGTTGATTCAGCCCTGCTGACAGGCGCACAGTCTGCTCTAGCCAGCGTCAACAAGGCTATCTCCGCTGCTAATACACAGAGAAGCACTACGGTCGACCAGATCAACACCGTTCAGGCACAGATCAGCAAACTGGGAGGAAACACTGTGATTGTACCTACCATCCCGCCCCTGATAATCACCCCGGGGTCCTTGGTCAGTTGCCAGTTAACAACCTCAGCACCAAACACAACTACTACTACTCAGATTACCACAACCGTGCAACCCAACACAACTACCAATGTAAACACTACAACCACCAATTCAACACTGACTGCTCTCTATTCGCAGCTCAGTTCACTGCAATCCGCCTTAAATGCTACAGATAGTGCAATTACGGCTCTTACCCAAGTTCAAGCCTTACTTAAAAATCTTGTAGACGCAATTAACGCATCAATACAAGGACGCAGGAGGAAACGCAGCCCCTCTCAAGTTATCCAGGGAATTCAAACTCTCGTCAACAAAACTAGAGATGCGATAACAGCAGGAAACACTGCCACTTTATCAATTCTTGATGATCAGTTAAATGCAGCGGAGAATATATTGATCCTAATAATACAGATGATAGTAAATAACTCTTTAACAATTGATTCAGACTTTCGATCAACCGCTCAATCATCTGTTGCCATTGTCAATGATGTAATAACCACTGCGTATAAAAGTAGAGGCAATATTGTCAGTCAAATCAACTCTGTACAGCAGAACATCAGCCAGCAAGGGGGAACCACCGTGGCTGTACCCACCGCTCCGCCCACCGTCATCTTCACAAACCTGCCGTTTGTCCCTACTACAGCTAACATTACTCCGGCCAGCATAGCTACTACAGCCAACATAACTACTACAGCCAATGTAACTACTACGGCCAATACAACAACTTCTATTGCCAGCAATACAACCGCCAATGCAACATTGGCGAATCTCACTTCACAACTTAGCCAACTGCAAAGCGCCTTAAATGAAACTGACAACGCAATTGCAATTCTTCAAAACCTTCAGAGTCAGCTGGCTAGACTTCTGGCCGCAGTTAACGCCTCGTTAGGAGGAGGAGGAAGACGAAAACGCAGCCTTGCAGATGACTTCGTCACGGTTCAAACGATCATTATACAAACACAGTTAGCGATAAGCCAAAGAAACTATGCCAAAGTAGCTTCACAGAACGGGCTACTGAGAACGGCGGTGACCACAGTGACTACTATAACACAAAGTATTATTACTAAACAATATACACCCGATGAGACCTTCCGGACGACTGTGATAACAACTGTTACCGATATTATTAGTGTCATCGTAGATGCAAGATCTATGAGAGCCTTAATAGTGAAGGAAATCATCGTAGTACAGGTGAGCATAAGCCAACAGGGAGGAACCACGGTAACTATACCTCCAGCCCCACCAACCCAGACAATCGTTCCCACGGAAACACCACTGGCAACAATCCCTGTTACTACACTGCCTCCAACAATCCCTGTTAGTTCACCCCCTCCAACTATCCCTGTTAGCACACCACCTCAAACAATCCCGAGTACCACTTCAGTTCCAACAATCCCCATTCAGTCAACGATAGAAACTGAACCGGGTTATTCAAGCCCAGGTTCTGCACAGGGTACAACAGTACCTGGTACTACACCAGGTCAAACAACCATAGGTACTTCTCCAGAACCAACATCCTCTGATAGTATAACGGGTCCAACAACCTCTGGTGATACAACGGATCAAACAACCTCTAGTGCAACTGATTCTACCTTCTCGGACAGTGCAACTGATTCAACCTCCACGGACAGTGCAACTGATTCTACCTTCTCGGACAGTGCAACTGATTCAACCTCCACGGACAGTGCAACTGATTCTACCTTCTCGGACAGTGCAACTGATTCAACCTCCACGGACAGTGCAACTGATTCTACCTTCTCGGACAGTGCAACTGATTCAACCTCCACGGACAGTGCAACTGATTCTACCTTCTCGGACAGTGCAACTGATTCAACCTCCTCGGACAGTGCAACTGATTCAACCTCCACGGACAGTGCAACTGATTCAACCTCCACGGACAGTGCAACTGATTCAAACTCCACGGACAGTGCAACTGATTCAATCTCCTCGGACAAAGCAACTGATTCAATCTCCACGGACAGTGCAACTGATTCAATCTCCTCGGACAAAGCAACTGATTCAATCTCCTCGGACAGTGCTCGGACAGTGCAACTGATTCAACCTCCTCGGACAGTGCAACTGATTCAACCTCCTCGGACAGTGCAACTGATTCAATCTCCTCGGACAAAGCAACTGATTCAATCTCCACGGACAGTGCAACTGATTCATCCTCCACGGACAGTGCAACTGATTCAACCTCCACGGACAGTGCAACTGATTCATCCTCCACGGACAGTGCAACTGATTCAACCTCCTCGGACAGTGCAACTGATCCAACCTCCACGGACAGAGCAACTGATTCATCCCCCACGGAGAGTGCAACTGATTCAACCTCCTCGGACAGTGCAACTGATTCAATCTCCTCGGACAAAGCAACTGATTCAATCTCCACGGATAGTGCAACTGATTCATCCTCCACGGACAGTGCAACTGATCCAACCTCCACGGACAGTGCAACTGATTCATCCTCCACGGACAGTGCAACTGATTCAACCTCCTCGGACAGTGCAACTGATCCAACCTCCACGGACAGAGCAACTGATTCATCCCCCACGGACAGATCAACTGATTCAACCTCCACGGACAGTGCAACTGATTCATCCTCCACAGACAGTGCAACTGATTCATCCCCCACGGACAGAGCAACTGATTCATCCTCCACGGACAGAACAACTGATTCAACCTCCTTGGGTAGTGCAGCTGATTCAATCTCCACGGACAGTGCAACTGATTCAACCTCCTCGGACAATGCAACTGATTCATCTTCCACGGACAGTGCAACTGATTCAACCTCCACAGACAGTGCAACTGATTCATCCTCCACGGACAGTGCAACTGATTCATCCTCCACGGACAGTGCAACTGATTCATCCTCCACATACAGTGCAGCTGATTCAATCTCCACGGACAGTGCAACTGATTCATCCTCCACGGACAGTGCAACTGACTCATCCTCCACAGACAGTGCAGCTGATTCAATCTCCACGGACAGTGCAACTGATTCATCCTCCACAGACAGTGCAACTGATTCAACCTCCACAGACAGTGCAACTGATTCAACCTCCACGGACAGTGCATCTGATTCAACCTCCACAGACAGTGCATCTGATTCAACCTCCACAGACAGTGCAACGGATTCATCCTCCTCGGAAGAGGAGGATGAATTCATCCTCCTCCTCCTCGGAACTTAGAAGACTTCAAAAGTCAGTACAACAACCTGAGAAACCACCACTGCAGTTGCAATAAACATCGGTGACTGCAACAGAAAATACAGTAAGCCGAATAATTACTTTTTAAAGTTGACTCCAAACAATCTCTATATTTGCAGCTCTTATAATAGTTTGTTTCGGCCATATAACATTCACACATGTTTAAAGAACACATTAACATATGTTATGATACACATTAACTAAACGTTCACATTTCACTTTAATCACGTTGTTAAACGTCACATTATCACGTGCGTTAAACCGTTCACAGTTAACACGTTGCTAAAATAAAAGAAAATTGAACCAGATTTATTTATAATTAACACTTGACTTTGCAAATCTATTAAATATGTCATGTACCGATAAAATGTCCTCTATGACTCCCCCGTTCCATCCCCCTATCATTATCTGATCCCTTCCCGCTAATAGTCGCAATGCCTTGGTGCTTTATCCTGGAATTCCCGTCCCTTTACCCAAAT
>WNGS01004946.1:3788510-3799277 GCA_020271785.1 Procambarus virginalis
CCATACCCAAGCTGTTTGGCTTCAGCATGTTGGCCGCTGCATCACTAACTGTTCTTGCAGCTGCCTTTGCGACGAGACGCCGGAGAGAATTGCCCACAGCTATTGGCCTGATCCCTCCATCCTTTTATATATATATTATAGTATATATATATATATATATATATATATATATATATATATATATATATATATATATATATATATATTCTTATTTAGGGCTTCTATCCCTCTAACTATTTTCTTAGCATCAGGGCTTAGCTGAAATAGGAGTTCTCCAAAACTCATTTTCGTAATTTAAGGGTGAAGAAAAGATGTGAATTACTAAAGAATGTATTATACTTATTTAAACAATTTGCACAAGGTTTCGAACCTCCATGGTTCATTCTCAAGTGAGAAATTACAATGTGGTTTGATTATATACCCGCACTGGGTCAGGTGATAAGACAATAAGGTGAAAACATAGGGGATACATAAGGGATAAATGGGGTGAAACATATGAACATAAGAATAGAGGTAACCGCAGAAGGCCTATTGGCCCCATACGAGGCAGCTGGCATCTACATACAAAGATTGAATATGCGGTCATATTCAATGAGACATGTTTAAAAGAAAACCTGCTGCCAGTATACACCAATATATATATATATATATATATATATATATATATATATATATATATATATATATATATATATATATATATATATATATTAGGGGTACCACCTCTGGTGCAATTGCAGGGACCCACATCCTCGAAGAAGAAAACAAAGAGTTTTCAGAGAAGATCTTGTGGATTCTCACTGAATACTTAATTCTTTTCTTCTCCTACCACCCCTATTATTTTTTGTATGTTTTGTTTTATTTATTGCAATGCTACAGTTTACAGAGAACACACACACACACACACAAATATATAACAATTAAACAATCAGCGTTCGAAGACCTCGTCACAGCTCCTCGTCCAGCTCCTCGGAGGTTGGGTGCGTACCCAGGATACAGCACGCATTTCCCCTCTGTACTGCGACACTGAGGCGCTGGAATAGGAAACTGGCTACTCGTGGATCTCTAGTTTTCCCAATGAGTTCCTCACCAACCTCCTTTAAAAACTTGAGAGCACATTTACCACAGGCGCCCAGAGTCTCTGAGCCTATCGGCACGAACCTGTAACAACGTTCTAGGTCTCTGTACTTGTGGATTTTCTGGGTCTCCCTGAAGGTGGCATGCCCCACCTCCCTCCGCTGAGCTGTAACGTAAATAGGTATCAGCCAATGTAGATATATATATAAATATATAGTTCATATATATATATATATATATATATATATATATATATATATATATATATATATATATATATATATATATATATTAGTATATTTTTTTTTGGTAGCAGTCTTTCCTGTAGACATATAATATATTATTAAATATGACCGAAAAAGTAAGATTAATAATTCTAACACGAATTTTCGTCAACTGTTTCTTATATTCTTTTTACCTGTTGATGGTAACAGAAAAAATCAATTTTCCAAAGTTCATTTTTATTTCTAGTCTGACGCGACACTTGAGCGCGTTTCGTAAAATTTATTACATTTTCAAAGACTTTAGTTTACTCACACACAACTATAACTGAACTGAACAGAGTTTAAACAGTTTTGACTTTTTTATGTACCTGCATTTGGGTGAGGTGACATGTTACAATGGTTTTGGATGAAGTGAAAACAAACTTTCAACACAACACAGAACACGAAACAATGGGTATAAGCTAAGGGAAGAATAGAAGTAACTGCAGAGGGCCTATTGGCCCATATTTCTTGATGCTTCTATATTGGAGCGGAGTCTTGAAGTGGGTAGAATATAAATGTGCGTTAATTGGCTGTTGATTGCTGGTGTTGACTTCTTAATGTGTAGTGCCTCGCAGATATCTAGACGTCTGTTATCGCTGTATCTATCGATGATTTCCGTGTTTCTTGTTAAGACTTCTCTGGTGATGGTCTGGTTGTGGGAAGAGATTATATGTTCCTTGATAGAGGCCTGTTGCTTATGCATCGTTAATCGCCTGGAAAGAGATGTTGTTGTCTTGCCTATATACTGTACTGAGTTCTTTGGGGCTTACAGTCCCCAAGTGGGCATTTGAAGGCATAGACGACATTTTTCTCTTTCAAAGCGTTCTGCTGTGTGTCTGAGAGCTTTCTCACGAGTAGGTTGGCAGTTTTCTTGGTTTTATAGTAAATCGTCAATTGTATCTTCTGATTTTGTCTGTAGGTGATAACGTTTCTATTAACAATATCTTTCAGGACCCTTTCCTCCGTTTTATGAGCTGTGGAAGAAGAGTTCCTGTAAAATAAAATAGTCTAATAGGGAGGGGTACAGGTGTTGTGTTAGTTCTCTCTTCAGAGGTGCATGTTTGGTTGTGGGAAGAGACAACCTCTTCCCACAACCAAACCATCACCAGAGAAATCTTAGCAAACAACACAGAAATCATTGATAATACAGCGACAGCAGGCGGCCTTGACATCTGCGAGGCAACTACACATCAAGAAGTCAACACCAGCAATCAACAGCCAATTAACGCACAACTAGATTCTACCCACTTCAAGACTCCGCTCCAATATAGAAACATCAAGAAATATGGGCCAATAGGCCTTCTGTAGTTCTATCTTTACCCAACTTCTATCTATACCCATTGTTTTTGTACCCCACTATGCTGTACCCCGTATTGTATATCATCACCTCACCCAAATGCAGGTATAAGAGCCAAATTGTTTCAGTCATAAGTTCAGTCATAAGTTGTGTGTGTGGATAAACTAAAGTCTTTGAAAATGTAATAAGTTTTACGAAACGCGCTCAAGTGTCGCGTCAGACTAGAAATAAAAATGAATTTGGGAGAATTGATTTTTCATTTACCGTCACCAGTAAAAAGAAACATAAGGAAAATCGAGAAAATTGTGTTAGAATTATTAATCTCACTTTTTCGGTCATTTTAATAATATGTGTTACAGGAAAGACTGCTACCAAAAAAAAATATACTAATATATATATATATATATATATATATATATATATATATATATATATATATATATATATACTATATATTATATATATATATATATATATATATATATATATATATATAATCACCATTAATGATTACCATTGATCACCATTCATTACATCCCATCCTGTATTATATTATTGACGACGTGTATGCTATGAACATCTGCTCTCTGGTCTTTCATCGTATCTAATAGTGAGGCTGTGTATAGAGATCGTGAAGTTGTGTAAGGAGATCATGAGGTTGTGTATGGAGTTCGTGAGGCTGTGTATGAAGTTCAAGCATCTTCCATACATATTAAAGTAAATGAGGTACGCGGCTGTGCCCGGATCTCTCTCTCTCTTTTCTCCCCTTCCTTTCTTCCTATCTACAGCCTCCTCTTCCTTCCTCATCTCTTCCCCTATTCCCCACGCTCCTCATCTCAAATATATCTTCCCTATCCCCATCTCTTTCCCTTTCCCACAAAAAGAATATCGTTGTATTAGGATTGTAATGTTCTTCATGATGTTCAACAACCTTATTCATTCGATGAATCACAATAACGTGGATGAAGTAATGATGACCAAACCACATCTCAGAAGATGGAGTTTCGACAACGACTTTTCGACAGGACGACTTGATAATAGTCCAGGACGGACCGAAACGTCGTCGGTTCTCCATCTTCTGAGTTGTGGTCTGGTTTCTTCAGCCGCGTTATTTAGACTCATCGCCTGCATAAAGTTCTGAACATAAATGTTCTTCTGCTAAATGTTCTGAAGAACATTTAACTTCCAAATAGCTATGATTGTCTTTTAATAAATACTGAAGAGAAAATCCACCGCATTATATAGTATAGGAATACTGATCAGATATTTTCAGTATTCGACAATATGTATTTAAACTATATATACTTAAGGTGCAGTTCCGACGTTACAGACTCACTTATTCACACTCCAGAACGGATTATTAGTTTTTTTTCCAATTTAGAGAGAACATATTTTAATTGAAGTTTCAGAAGGAAAAATAACCATGACAGTGAATATATAATTTCTTACTACGTGAAGTTGAGAATTAATGCTTCTGGTTAATACATAACCAACTCACGTGTACAATAATTATAAAAAGTGAGCACTAACACAAATGGCAATGTAGCCGTTTTCATATTAAATATACATGTAACTGAATTCTCGGAATACAAGATACAAATTGAATCCTATTTACTGAAATAATACATTGTTAGAGTACATTTTCTGTGACAAATGTCATTCGGTTTCCTTAAACTAGGTGAGAGGGTATTGGTTCCTAAAAGCGCTTCTGTTTAGTAAGCATAAATAAATTGGACTCCCTTCGCATCGTGACAACGGCCTGAATAACCAATGAGGGTTAGGCGAGGGGTGCGCCTTGTGCACCATGTGTCACGGAACCCAACACCTGCTGATTAATGTAACGAGCATTCATATGCATGTCCTGATCTGGTATAAAGACATTTCCGGGATACCTACGGTGTTAGTGCATCTCGTCCCTGGCCGGTCAGCGGACGTTCTGGGACTGAGCTCCAAGCCCCTGTTGCTGCTACACGTCGGTGTAGTCCCCTGCGGCAGTGGCAGCAGTAGAAACTGTAGCAGCCCATTCCTGCAGTCCCAGCTGTACGCCACCAACATGAAGACCTTCATTCAACCTGCTTTAATCTTCTGTATTTTCCTCCTGGCACAGGTATGGAGGATCTCTTCCGTGCAACCCAAGTAAGCGCTGTACTATGCACCCACTTAAACTTTACACTTAAGAGGATAGCAGTGTTTTCATGACCACAAAAATGGACATTGAAGACTACTATTTATTATAGCACCATCATGGGCTATGGACAAATCAGTGGTTCATATATACAATTTTACTGCAGTGGTATAAATAATTAAAACCAACGCTAGGTTATATTCTCGCAAACTTTATACAAACTGGGAATCTATACTTAGTTGTTGCAATAATTATGCCATTCAGAAAATTTACATCATCTGTCCAATTGTTGGATATTTTCTTCTCTTATTCTCTCTTATATAAGTGGAAGATAGTTGAAGGCCCACCACTTGGGCTGGACAGAAGAGCGGCGGTCTCGCTTCAAGCAGATTGACGTCCAATCCTCGACTGTCCAAGTGGTTGGCACCATTCCTTTTCCCCGTCCCATCCCAAGTCCTTAATTCTGACTCCTTCCAAGTACAATATAGTCGCAATGACTTGGCTCTTTCCCCATGATAATTCCCTCATTGTCTCATGTGATTCCCCCAGGAATCACATGAGACAAGCCCATGACATCACCCTAACAAGAGAAATGTTGAACAAAAATACCTGTATTAAAGCATCCTCGAAAATGCAGGAACATGTTGGCGAGGGGTACATGCCGTTTTGGAACAGGGTGTAGATACTTTCACCATAAATTATGTCAATTTTCAATTAGGGACAAAAAATGCTACAATCTTCAGTGTCCGGAATTCCACGTGAGAGGTACACAGCGTTATAGACGGGAAGATCAATATGACACTACTGGAAATTTTTTAGAGGAAGGCAGAAACAGAGTAGAAAATATAAGGGAGAGGTACAGTCAGATGGAACCACTACAGGATTACAGAGGGGAAGGAGATACCCACAAGACTGGAATACAAATTCTCAACACACACACAGGTACTACACCACACAACACCCGTCCTACTACCAAAACTGGACGAATCACTTCCAAAACAACACACCCTGGACCTGGGTAGAGTGGGGGGAGAACTACCAAAGCCCACCAGAAGTGACACGCAATGTGGGAAATCATTCTTATTTGCAAACATACAAGGCTTGAAACCAAAATCAAGAAATAAATTTAAGTTCATAAATGGCCTCCTAATAGAATCGAACTCAATATTTGGTGCATTTACAGAAACCCACACAAAAGACCACATGGATAGTGAAATCTGGATCCCGAATTATAATCTATATAGATGTGACAGATTAACTAAGACAAGTGGAGAAGTGGGTCTGTATATTAAAGAGGAGCTGGCATGCACAAAGCTCCTAAACTCGTCCAATGAGGTGGTAGAGGTGCTTGGAATCAAGGTAGAAAATATGAATCTACTTATTATTTTAATATACAAACCTTCAGATGCAACAGTTGAGGAATTCACTGAACAGATCCACAAAATAGAGAATATCCTTGATAACCTAGCAAACCCAGTACCAGACATCCATCTTCCTTGGAGACTTCAATCTACCCAGTTTAAAATGGAGAATAGTAAACAATAACATTATAGCAGGAAGTCAACCTGGAAATAACCAACCACAGGTCAGAGAACTACTGAGATTCTGTGACAAATTCTCGCTCAGTCAGCAGATTACAGAACCAACTAGGAACGAAAACACGCTGGACCTGATATTCACGAACAATGAGGAGCTAATCAGAGACATTACTGTCTCAGACACTACGTACTCGGACCACAAGCTCATTGAAGTGCAAACTAACATTAATAACGGTAGTAGGCACAAGAGAATCAACAAGCGAGAAGGGTTATTCAATAAATTCAATTTTAATAATAAAAGGATAGACTGGGAGAAAATAAACAGGGAAATTACAAACATTCAATGGAAAAATGTCCTAAGAAATAAAAATCCTACACAAGGAATAGAAAAACTGACTTCTGAAGCATATGAAGTCTGTCTGAAACATGTTCCTTTGAGGAAAGCAAGAAAGAGGTCCAATGTAGAAAAAGAATGCAGACGACATTACAAAAGGAGGAAGAAATTAACGGAAATGCTTAAGCAGACACGACTCTCCATACAAAGAAAAAATAATTGAAACAGCGAGATTGAAGAAATCGAACAGAGACTGAAGCATTCATATCAGACTGAAGAAAGGCAACTAGAACAAAAAGCAATTCAAGAAATAAAGAAAAACCCAAAATATTTCTTCACATATGCTAAATCAAAAGCGAAAACCACTGCCGGTATTGGACCTATTCGTATTAGCGAAGGTTCATACACTGAGGATGACAAAGAAATTAGTGAAATTGTAAAAAAGCAGTATGAGGACATGTTTAGCACTCCGATACTCAGCATGAAAGTGGAAGATTCGGACAATTTCTTTATGAATGATACTCAAACACCTGTAAATATAACTGACATCAGCACGAGCATGGCAGATTTTGAAAGAGAAATTGACAATATGCCCATGCACTCAGCCCCGGGTCCAGACTCATGGAATTCAATATTTATAAAGAAATGCAAAGTGCCAGTAGCACAGGCACTCAGTATAGGGTGGAGGAGAGCTTGGACACAGGGGAGATACCAGATGCGCTTAAAGCAGCAGACATTGCCCCTCTACACAAGGGTGGTAGCAAAGCATTGGCAAAGAATTATAGACCAGTTGCACTAACGTCCCACATAATAAAAGTATTTGAGAGAGTGATCAGGAGTCAGGTCACTAGATTCATGGAAACCAATGACCTCCACAATCCAGGCCAACATGGATTTAGAGCAGGAAGATCATGCCTCTCACAGCTACTTGACCACTATGACAAAATCATGAGGCATTAGAGGAAAAACATAATGCAGATGTCATATACACAGATTTTGCAAAGGCATTCGACAAATGTGACCATGGAGTGATTGCACACAAAATGAGGTCAATGGGTATAACTGGTAAAGTAGGACGCTGGATACTCAATTTCCTGTCGAACAGAACACAAAGAGTAACAGTCAATCAAGTAAAATCGAGTCCGAGCGCAGTTAAAAGCTCTGTACCTCAAGGTACAGTCCTTGCACCACTGCTGTTCCTTATTCTCATATCAGACATAGACAAAAACACAAGTCACAGCTTCGTGTCATCCTTTGCAGATGATACAAAATCAGCATGAAAATTACCTCTGCTGAAGACATTGATAAACTACAAACAGATATTAACAAAGTTTTCGATTGGGCAGCAGAAAATAACATGATGTTTAACGGTGATAAATTCCAGGTACTCAGATACGGCAAAAATGAGGATCTTAAACATAATACAGGGTACAAAACACAATCGAATCTGCCCATAGTAGGAAAACAGCATGTCAAGGATTTGGGATAATGATGTCCGACGACCTAACGTTTAGGGAGCATAACCAAGCAAGTATTGCGTCAGCCAGAAAAATGATAGGATGGATTACGAGAACCTTCAAGTCCAGAGATCCCATCACAATGGTTGTACTCTTCAAATCACTTGTGTTGTCCCGTCTTGAGTACTGCTCAGTACTCACTTTCCCTTCAGAGCAGGAGAGATTGCTGAAATTGAGGGAATACAGAGAACATATCACGCATAGACGAGATAAAGCACCTAAATTATTGGGATCGTCTCAAAGCTCTCCAAATGTACTCACTAGAAAGGAGACGAGAGAGATACAAAATAATATACACATGGAAATACTGGAGGGACAGGTCCCAAATCTGCACAGTAAAATAACAACGTACTGGAGTGAACGACATGGAAGAAAATGCAGAATAGAACCAGTGAAGAGCAGAGGTGCCATGGGCACAATCAGAGAACACTGCAATGAACATCAGAGGTCCACGGTTGTTCAACGTCCTACCAGCGAGCATCAGAAATATTACAGGAACCAACGTGGACATCTTCAAGAGGAAACTAGATTGTTTCCTTCAAGGAGTGCCGGACCAACCGGGCTGTGGTGGGTATGTGGGCCTGCGGGCCGCTCCAAGCAACAGCCTGGTGGACCAAACTCACAAGTCAAGTCTGCCTCGGGCCGGGCTTGGGGAGTTAGAAGAACTCCCAGAACCCCATCAACCAGGTAATAGACAAAATCCAAGATGCAAGATTACAAATTCTTGAAGCAATTCACATAAGATACCCCAGAAATCACATGAGACAAGCCATGACATCACCCTAACAAGAGAAATGTTGAGCAAAAATACCTTTATAATAGGCAAAACCCAAGATGCAACAAGATTACAAATTCTGAAGGTAATTCACATAAGAATAGAACAACCTACCATGAACACCCAAATCACGGAACTATTACTCTACCCACCATGAGAGTAAGGACAAGACCAGAGCATAACGATGCCAACACAGAAGACACTTTTCAATATAACAGGCCATTTATACCTGATTAATCTTTGTATGTAGATAGGAGCTGCCTCATATGGGCCAATAGGCCTTCCGCAGTTACCACTATTCTTATGTTCTTATGTGCTTTATCCTCCATTTATCCCTTATGTATCCCCCATGTTTTCACCTTTATTGTCTTATCACCTGACCCAGTGCGGGTATCAATTAATCAGTTCTGAAAATTCTTTTCACTTGAGAATGATCCATGGAGGTTCGAAACATTGTGCAAATTGTATAAATAAGTGTAATACATTCTATAGTAATTCACTTCTTTTCTTCACCTTGAAATTACGAAAATGAGTTTTGGAGAACTCCTCTTTCAGCTAAGCCCTGATGCTAAGCAAGTAGTTAGAGGGATAGAAGCCCTAAATCATAAGATAATAAATACAGAATATGCGGTCATATTCATTGAGACATTATATATTTATATATATATTATATATATCTATATATATATATATATATATATATATATATATATATATACATATATATATATATATATATATATATACATATATGCGGAAAATCCACAGAGGAAAAATGAAAGGAGGTTACGTTTCGACTTGGTTAAAGCCTTTGGCAAACCAAGCCTGACAAGAAGAGATGGGAATTGGGGGAATATATAGGCCGACACCTGACCAACCCAACCCTAGGGAAAGGAATTAACCAGAGACAGGTAAAGCTAAGCTTAGGATGGTCAAAGAGGATTAAGCGGGCAGAGAAAAAGGATGAAAGATTAAAGAAAGGCCTCATGAACATGCAATAAATGAATTATATAACATATAAAATTATAATGAGACATTGTAAGCCTCTTTACAATTACATTTTTTTCTTAAACTGTTGTGCAATATTATAACTTAAAAATGGATCAAGTTTGGACATTCCAGTACTAACATTAAGAAGATTTGGTCACTGACTGATTAGAGCAGACTCAATCAAATTCAGTTCCACGAAATCCCCACAATTGGTAATGCTTTTTGCACCATTCCAGTTAATATTGTGATCGCATAAATTCGTATGTAGATTACAATTGCATTAGACGTTTGGGCAGGTCTAATACTATAAGCAGGTTGTGACAACCGCAATTGTAAGGACTTTCCTGTTTGTCCAAGGTACCACAGAATCACAATCATTGCAGGGAATTGAATACACGCAACCTGCTGTATCAGGGGAGTTTTTATTAAATTGGATTGATCGTACTATTAGTGAACACCTAATTTATATTAAGTTTCTTAGGCTAGGCTTTATATATTTTATAAATTTATATTAAGTTTCTTAGGCTAGTTTCTTAGGCTTAGTTTCTAAGGCTAATAAGTCGATCCCCCTCTCTTCCTTACATGTATGGTCTTATAAAAACTCATAAGCCAAATAATCCGGCAAGGGCCGATATTAGTTCAATTGGTTCGGCGGCTTATAAACTTTCTAAGTGGTTAGTCAAGGTTTTGTCCCCAATAGTTGGTACTATTTCCAACTCACACTTGACAAACAATGTGGACTTAGTTAATAAGCTATCCACACTGAATTAAATTTTGATTTTAAACTAATAAGTTTCGATGTGACCTCTTTATTCACTAAAGTACCCGTTGATGACCTGTTAGAATTT
>WNGS01004946.1:3865061-3888340 GCA_020271785.1 Procambarus virginalis
GTAGTGGTAGGTGGACTGCGGTAGTCAGTTCAACTTTATCCATTTTTATAATAATCTACAAAAGTCCGCCGATGCTGACTATTGTAATGCATGTAAGAATTGTTCGTGCGGAAAAAGACCCTGTAACTCAGTCTATTATGATCTACAGTAAGACTTACGTGTTTGATGAAGATGGGGTATATCCCGTTAATCAGCGAATATATCCACCGAGAGTTTATTTTAATCCGACACTATGTTGAAGACTACAGCATACTTACTGATTACCCAGTAACGTGTTATGGTGACCTTAATGACCCACCAGAGACTGAAGGGTCTCAACCCCAGCACCAAGCTCAAACTAACCTTTCGTAAGCGCCAATAGAGGTAGCAGCCGATGGTCAGAAGAACGCCCACCAGTGCTATGATTATCACAGTGATGGTCTCCCCGGTGGTCAGCGGCACCACCATGACGTAGTCTCCGTCCACGGTCTGGNGTATTAATTTAATTATATTTTATCACATGCATACGACTGTTATACACACAAGTTAAGTCCAGTATTGGCTTTTTGAGTGCTGCACTGAGCATTTACACACAAAAACTGTTTTGAACAAGTAAACTCTACAGAACAACATGTATTTTTTTATCCCGAGTGTGTGGGTGCTTGCCTAACAGTGCTATCGAAGACGTGGAGACTAGCTCTTTGTGCCCTACCTACTAGCCTTGTTATACTTTTGTTCATTATATTTTAACTATCCTGTAATTTGAATGCCAAATCTGGCAGCAAACACAGCTGTACAATCTTGACTAACTTTTGGGAAATTTCAGGATCAACCAATTAGCAATTCAGTCTGCATAAAAATTTCATAAGCGTTTATTATATCTCGTCTCATAAAATTAGGGGATTTACAGTGACATTGTTTAAGGGGGGTTACTGATACAAGCATCAAAGTAATAATGTTTTTAACAAGTGTTGAAGAGTTTTGGTGAAAAAGGTTAAAGGAAATGTGTTCTTATTAAACAAAATATGAATCTGCTGTCATGATGACCGAAGATTCATTTTGTCTTGAGTTCTAATGAGAAAAGATTAATAGTGTCCAGTGACCTTTAAAAATTTGAGTCATAGTGCCTGGAGTTCAGTGAAACTAAATTCAATGTCTAAATCTCAAATAGAGCAATATTCAGTTCATACGGACCTACTTTGTGTGATATAAAACCCGGATTAGTTAGTTATTCTTCTTTAAACTATATTTAAAAGTTTTTACTTGAGAGCTGGTATGCAAATAGCAAAGTAGTCATGGACTACTAACATCTAACATACATTCACACTACTTTCGGTAAAACTGCTAATTATGTTGACGATTCTTCCATGGACTACTAACATCTAACATACATTCACACTACTTTCGGTAAAACTGTTAATTATGTTGACGATTCTTGAAGAACTCGAGGGTTTTTATGGCATGATCCGCTCTCCTGGATGCTTGAAACACCACAACAAGCTTACCCAACAACCACAACAAGCTGGGCTGGGCTTAACGCCACCAACATCCCCTACACACCCTCCCCACTCCTTCCTCCTAGCAACCACACACTCTCTGTCTCCACCCACCCTGCACATCCACACTCTCTATGTCTCCACCTTCCCTACACATCCACACACTGTCTCCACCTTCCCTGCACACCCACACACTCTCTATGTCTCCACCTTCCCTACACACCCACACACTCTCTATGTCTCCACCTTCCCTACACACCCACACACTCTCTGTCTCCACCCTCCCTGCACACCCACACACTCTCTATGTCTCCACCTTCCCTACACACCCACACACTCTCTGTCTCCACCCTCCCTACACACCCACACACTCTATGTCTCCACCTTCCCTACACACCCACACACTCTCTATGTCTCCACCTTCCCTGCACACCCACACACTCTCTGTCTCCACCCTCCCTGCACACCCACACACTCTCTATGTCTCCACCTTCCCTACACATCCACACACTGTCTCCACCCTCCCTGCACACCCACACAATCTCTATGTCTCCACCTTCCCTGCACACCCACACACTCTCTGTCTCCACCCTCCCTGCACACCCACACACTCTCTATGTCTCCACCTTCCCTGCACACCCACACACACTCTCTATGTCTCCACCTTCCCTATACACCCACACACTCTCTATGTCTCCACCTTCCCTGCACACCCACACACTCTCTATGTCTCCACCTTCCCTACACACCCACACACTCTCTGTCTCCACCCTCCCTGCACACCCACACACTCTTTATGTCTCCACCTTCCCTACACACCCACACACTCTCTATGTCTCCACCTTCCCTACACACCCACACACTCTCTGTCTCCACCTTCCCTGCACACCCACACACTCTCGGTCTTTTAGTGTGACCCTCTGGGGTGAGTGGCGGCGCTGCTCTCCCCTCTACTCCATCACTGAGCCACGCTAATGTGTCCTCACAAACAACTGCTAATTTCTCGCTAACATCCCACTTCTCGTACCTCAAGCGTGCTGCTGGTCCGTCACCGAAATTCTCTAGCTGGAGTGAGAATCAGTGGTTCAAGAGCTGTGTTTCGTCTATGTGGCTCAAATTACGATCATTTGGGGCTTTCAACGTGATGAACAAGCTTACCGCGCGAACCTGGAACAACAGCAACAACAAATAACCCTTCTCCACGAGGATGATAAAGCCTGTCAAGCGAACCAACAACTACGTCAGCATGAAATAAACCGACTCCATGAGGAAATATGCGCCTGTAACACGGGGGCGGGGTATCGGCTCTAATCGACTCTATCTTCGCCCTTACCCCTGCCCGTATTCTATTTACTTCACTTAATACCAAGGGACCCCAGAGTTACTCTATCCAAATCCCGCGCCACGTGGTCTTAACCGCTCTATCGACTAAGATTCTACAGCCCCTGTGACGTAGTACCCGACTTCTAACAAACTCAAGGATCTCCTTCTACCACCATCACCAGACCATTAACCAGAAGCGTCAATTCATCGGGGTCTGGACCAATTATTCGATCATTAAAACCTTGAGGCTTGATCCCCAAATTGCTCGGAAAAGAAGGGATGAATCTACGTTAAGTGTGGGAATTATACCAAACAAAGGGATATATGAACTCTAAACTTTGCTAGGCTTGCGGCCAAACTAAAACTCAGACTCATGGAGACCACGTGACAAGGACATTCAACACATAAATGAAAATAATATAATGCAGAGAACAAGCTAATTATTTATTAATGCAAAATCTAAACAACAGCTAAATGAAATATCGCTCCCTATACCTAAACACTCCCTATCGTGGCTTCAAATGAACTATTTACCTATACAAAAACGTAGCAACTATACCTTGTCAAAGATTGATGAAGATTAAGCCACCCAAAAGGTGGAACGGGCATGAATAGCCCGTTAGTGGTGACCCTTTTGAGCCATTACCAGTATCAATAGATGATACTGGACATCTGTGGAGGTGCGACTGCACCCTGCGTGACGGGAGATGTCTCCCTTGTTAATGTGTTAAAATGAAGATGAAGCCACCCAAAAGGTGGCACGGGCATGAATAGCTCGTAAATGGTGGCCCTTTTGAGCCATCACCAGTATCAATAGATGATACTGGAGATCTGTGGAGGTGCAACTGCACCCTGCGTGATGGGAGATGTTTCCCCGTGTACCTTGTCAATGTTGTTGTTGTTTTAGATTCAGCTACTTAGAACAAAAGTTCCAAAGTAGCACGGGCTATGGTGAGCCCGTAGTGGACTTACCTGGCACAGGAGCGGGGCTGTAACTCTAGTAGTTGCCATGGTTGTTGTTGTTGTTGTTGTTATAGATTCAGCTACTCGGAACAAGTTCCTAATAGCACGGGCTATGGTGAGGCCATAACTTACCTGGCACAGGAGCGGGGAAAGTAGCACGGGCTATGGTGAGCTCGTAGTGGACTTACTGGCACAGGAGCGGTGTGAGCGCTGTGGACCTTGTCAAGATTGATTGATTGATAAAGATTAAGCCACCCAAGAGGTGGCACGGGCATGAATAGCCCGTAAGTGGTGGCCCTTATGAGCCATTAACAGTATCGAGAGATGATATTGGAGATCTGTGGAGGTGCGACGGCACCCTGCGTGACGGGAGATGTCTCCCGGACCAAATGGTGACCAAATGGTGGTTACTCCTGATTGATAAGGATTAAGCCACCCAAGAGGTGGCACGGGCATGAATAGCCCGTAAGTGGTACATTTTTTTTTTCTCCGTAATTCTTTTCATTATTCTGACAGACCTTGTCAATGCGACCAGCTAATGTTATACTGATCTATTTGGAGAGGTGAGGGTGGATGTCCTCTCCCGTTGTTGACCAAGACCACACTTAACGTTGATTCATCCCTCCTTTTCCAAGTAATTTGGGGATAAAGCCCAAAGGTATTAATGATCGATTAAGTGGTCCAGACCACGATTAACTGACGCTTCTGGTTAATGGTCTGGTGGTAGCAGCAGAAGGAGATCCTTGAGTTTGCTAGAAGTCAGGTACCACGTCACGGGGGCTGTAGAATCTTAGCCGATCGAGCGGCTAAGACCACGTGACGCGGGATTCGGATAGAGTAACTCTGGGGGTTCCCTTGGTATTAAGTTGAAGTAAATAGAATACGAGCAGGGGTAAGGGCGAAGGAAGAGTCGATAAGAGCCGATCCCCCCACCCCCCGTGTTACAACATCAACGATTCCATACACAAACAAGAGGTATCGCTAGACAAAATGACTGTATTCATCAGTACTATAACCGCCCAACAATGTATCTTCCAGGGCGAAAAAGACTAACAAAGGTGACTACACTCTGTTATTGTCTCAGCTTCAGCCGTCCCTGTGGAGACCGGTAAACAAATGGGTTTACATCAGCGAGTAACAGTCGTCCTCAGGCTAGAGGAGAAGTAGGCAGGATGTACCCATCTTCCTGTTTGAAATAGGCCTAGGCCTAAGGTCTAGTCTTCAGTGCGCCAAGTAGGTCAGCTACAGCGGCACTAAGTGTGCACTGCCCCTCCTACCAACTGTGGTAGGCCGTGGATGTGTGGATTGGCCAGAAATTAAGGCAGTAATTGTTAATGTGGCAACATCTAGGCCTGCTGAGGGGAGAGTTGTGAGGTAGGTGGGCCGCCTCACGGTACCTGGTGCCCCAGGCATCACTCCTGTGAAAAATAGTCTTTGTGCCCTCCCTACCCAAGGTCGCGGTTTGTGTGTGCGACTAGTGTGTTTACACAAGAGACTGCCAGGACACCCCATATAGTGCCCCTCCCTACACTACGTGTGAGTGTAAACCTTGTGCCTTGTAGGTGGCTATATGTGCATGTGTGTGTGTGTAGGGCAGAGTGCAGTGTTGAAGACATACCACCCAACAACACATGAAGTGAGCCGCAGCAAATAGATGGCTGCTAGCACGAGAAGTAAGACTTTGAGACAACGAGTGAGCATGGCTGGTGTGCCCGAGAACCATTACGGCCTCCCCGGCGGGGGCTCCTGTCCCCACTAGGGGCCCCTGGATGCTGATCCACACCCGGGGCCCTCCAGTGAGGATCCCCACCCGGGACCCCCCAACAGTAATGGTACAGGTGACTCTACAACAGAGGATGATGATGATAACTACCAACTAATCCAAGGCAGAAACGCAAAGAAACGGGACAAGTTACAGCGACAGGATGAGCAGCAGCAGCAGCCTCAACAACAACAACGACAAGACGAAGACAGTGAGTGGCACACCCTAATCTTTCCTGCAATAGGATTGACAGCAGCAGATAAGTTCAGATGGATTGTTGAGGCCGCCCGCGCCAACAGAGGAAAGTATCGCATAGAGAGCAGGTGTGTAGGCGGCAATGTTAGTGCACGGGTGCAGGGTTACAGTGCCCTGAAGTACTTCACAGTGACCAGTCTCGAGTATAACGGTAAGAATGTTAAATTGTTGGAAGCAAACCCACAGACAAGACAAACTAAAATTATAGTTAAGAACTATAGTATTCATGTTGACGTGGACTTTCTCAAGGACCATGAACAGATTGTTTGGGTGGAGCGTAACACTGGACCAGGGGGACTGGCCAAAAATCAAGCAATTGCTATGTGGAAGGGAGACCTGCCCCAAGTCATTAAAATACCAGGTATGAGGCCGTGCAAAGTGGAGAGGCATATTGGCAGTCCGTCCTTGTGTGGCAACTGTCAACGGTGGGATCACAGAACGTGGCAATGTGATCGCCCAATTAGGTGTGGGTGTTGCAGCGGCTCTCACGACACCAAGCAGTGCCTAGCTAAGCTTGCACCGGGTGGGGGTGGCGGGGTAACACCTAAATGTGTCAACTGCAAGAAACCCCACCATGCTTGGAACAGGTACTGCAGCGCGAGGCTGCAGTACCTGTTCCAAGTATGGAACCACCGAATCAACCCGCAGGTGGACCAGTGAACAGGGCCGGGAATGGCTCCGTTAACAGTACCACAGCAAGCCAGGGACCAGCCCAGGGTCCAGTTCAGGGACCAGCCCAGGGTCCAGTTCAGGGACCAGCCCAGGGTCCAGTTCAGGGACCAGCCCAGGGTCCAGTTCAGGGACCAGCCCAGGGACCAGCCCAGGGTCCAGTTCAGGGACCAGCCCAGGGTCCAGTTCACAGTAGACCGACAACAGTCTGGGGTAGTGTTCACTCAGTGAACAGGGGAACCCAGGGTGGGGGGGGGGGGAATCGGGCGTGGGGAAGGGGCGGTGTAGCCAGCCAACACCGCTCCCCCATCCCTGAGGCCTTCCCACCTCTTTCCCCTCCAGGGAACCCACCCACCCACACCCCAGTCTCTACCCGCGGTGTCACACCACCACCTAACCTCCAAACCCATACCAATGAATCAGACCCCTCCACTGTCTCCCATCTGCCTCCCCCTCCAGGCACTCCTGACCCCCAGGAGGTCGTCACTCAGGTCTGTGTTACAGCAATATTAGACCGCATGATAAGATCTCATCCAGTTGTCCACCAAATATTGCAAAAGCAGACGGAACTTGAGAAAGCCCTCTGCCAGATTAAGAAGACTCAGGAACAAATCCTCCAAATCCTGCAACGGCAGAGTCCATCAAGTGGAGGTCCTGCAAGCCAGAGCCTGGTGCAAGATGATGCAACACATACTGCCGAGGTGCGTCAGCAGACACAACCAGGACACCAGCACATCAGTGCACACAGTAACGCCAGTGCACACAGTGACACCAGTGTACACAGTGACGCCAGTACACACAGTAACACCAGTGAACACAGTAACGCCAGTGTACACAGTAACACCAGTGCACACAGTGACGCCAGTACACACAGTAACACCAAACACCATGGAATACACGATGACACATGTGAACATAATAATTACACACGTGCAGCTGATGACAAACAACCTCAAAATGGATAATCACAATGAACAACATCTCACTATACTGCAATGGAACTGTAATGGAGTTCGCAATAGAATTAATGACATCATACAGTACGTCCGTGAACACCAAACTGACGTCATAGTGCTACAGGAGACGATGGTAGGTGATGACTTCAACCCAAGGTTCAGCGGTTATCGCAAGTTCTCCCTGCCCTCTGGGGAAAGAAAACGGGGTCTCATCACTTTTGTAAATAACAACATTCCCGCACAGATTATTGATGACCTGCACATGGGGGATGAGTTTGAATCACTGGGAGTAACCCTTTACTTAAACAATAATGCCCTACATATAATCAACCTATATGTGCCACAGAGTAAACTTGACCTTGACACACTGCCTGAATTTGTTAATGAAGAACCTACCCTGCTGGTCGGTGACCTGAATGCCAGACACCCACACTTTGGTGCCAACTGTCATCAGCCCAATGTCAATGGACGGAAACTGTCACTCTTTGTCAGGGGAAGTGAAAACCTTAGGGTCCTGGGTGATGAACAGCCAACTCACCTCAGAGGAGGAAGATTAGACTATGCTCTCCTGCTGAATGCACAGGACACGGATGCCAGTACACACATTGTGCACAGTTTATGTAGTGACCACTGGGCACTGATTACCACCGTCGACATGAGCAAGAGAAGGAAAGAGACAAATAAAAGAAAAAGGTTATCACTCGGACCAGATATGAGGCCGCACTTCATAAACAGGATGAGTGACTGGTTCACGGAATACCAAATCCCAGAAGACATTGACACATTTGTTGATGACCTTAATCACCAAATTGAGAGCTGTCTAAGAGTTCCGCGCCGTACGCCTGGGCGAAGTAACCCTCAGAGGAAGAAAATAAAATGGTATGAGAATGATTACATAAAGATGCTTAACGCAAATGTACGAGACATGAGTAGAGAGTACCGGAGACATCCCACTGAGAGTAACCAAGAGTTGTTTAAAACTGTGTGTCAAGTAGCCAGGGAAGAGAAGATTAAAGAGCGGGAAAGACAATGGCTTGAGTTCACTAGCTCTATTGGACGGGAAACATCTGCAAGACAAGTGTGGGCAAAAATTCAGATAGCTAAGGGGGGCAGAGCCCGGCCTGCGGCTCACAAAGACCCCCAGGGTAAGGCTGAAGAACTAATTCACAAGTGGAGTGATGCAGCATCCTCCTCCTCCCTCCCTGCAGAAATCAGCAGGGAACAGCTCCTGCGACATGATGACAGAAGAATTAGGATAACAAGAGCACTGTCTAGTGATGACGAATATGGGGAACCAATCACAGCCTAAGAAGTAAGGGGCGCTATGAAAAAGGGTAAAAGTACAGCACCTGGTGAAGATGGCGTCACCTACGACATACTCAATGCACTGTGTGAAGTGTCTGGGAATCCACTACTCCACCTGTTTAACAAGTCATTCCTAAGTGGAGTGTTGCCCACACAATGGAAACACGCAATCATTGTTCCAATACCGAAGCCTAATGACCCTGGTAATTACAGACCTATCAGTCTCGAGTCATGCACTTGCAAGATGCTTGAAAGGATCATCCTAAACCGACTGCTGCACAAAATAGGCAGGTTAGGGGGTCAATGGATTTGTTAAAGGACGGAGCACAGCAAATTGTATAGTTAATTACTTGGCTAATGACACGGCTAGGTATTCTGTATTTGTTGACATCAAAGGAGCCTTCGACAAAGCACAGGGGATTGCGATCCTGGACGAGCTTGCATGCATGGGTGTCAAGGGGAGACTCATGAAATGGTTTGAAGACTACCTCACAGGAAGGAAAGCCAAGGTTTGCTTCAATGGAGCAGTCTCCAGAACAATGAATATGGAACTCGGGACCCCCCAAGGCGGAGTCTTAAGCCCTACACTATTCAATGTACTTATGAACGCCATTGCAAATATTGATTTTCTGGAAGGAACATAACAAGGGGGTATGCAGATGATGTCCTAATACAAGCTCCCACCTTGGGAAAAATTGAACAGTCCATTGAACTCCATGGAAGGAAATGTATTGAGCTCGGTTTCACTCTCTCCACAAACAAGACGAAGGCATACTCCCATCACAAGCGGAGAGCAAATGAAGAACTGCAAATTAATGGTGTAACACTTGAATGGGTTGACCACTATCGGTACCTTGGCGTCACTGTCGGCTCTAACAAGGGGAAGAAAGAGGAGCTCAATCAACTCATAGGAACATGCAAAAGTCGACTCAGGGCACTGAAAGCTATGACCTGGAATGGACATGGAGCCTCTATTGCCGTGCTTAAAATGATGTACACAGCCTATGTGCGCTCCGTCATAGACTATGCCGCACCAGTTCTGTGCACCTACTCCCAAAGCGATATGAAAAGGCTTGAAAGCATTCAAAATGAAGCCATGACAATCATTCTTGGAGTTCCAAGAACTGCCAAAACGTCTAATCTACGAGAGGAGTTGTCCCTTCCCAGTGTTAAAAGCAGAATTCAGGAGCTGAATGCTAAGCTTGCAATTAGGATAGCCAGAGATCCCCATTACAATGATATTGCTAAGAAAAAACTGAGCTCTGTGCTACTTTCAGGGGAAACAGGAGAAGCAAAAAATGGCATCACAGATCAGTCTGCTACCTCGAAGAGCTTCACCTGCTTGAGCAAGCCCGTGAGCTCCTGCCTGTAGAGAGGTTACCTCCCTGGGAGGATGACTCATGCAAGATCATCATCAATGAAATGGCAATGAAAAAATCCAACATGTTACCACAAGAAATGAGGCACAAGTATCTCGAGGAAATTTATAAAGAAGCCGGAGATGAACTAGATCAAATCTACACTGACGGGTCATCTAATCCTGTCAATGGCAGGGCTGGTGCAGCATACACGGTAATCAAGGATAATACTTTCCAACGCAGAAATGAAGAAAAAGCACGTATTGAGAACTATGCCTCTTCAACGCAAGCAGAGCTAACTGCCATTGTTATGGCGCTAAAGTTTCTTGAACGGAACACTAATGGTGCAGTGATTTGCACCGATTCAAAAGCAGCACTGCAAAGCCTAAGTAAAAATCGGGCAGAAAATCTTGCAATAGTCGCTGAAATTAAGAGAGCTGTGAGAGTACTTACCAATCAGGGAAGAGTCATCAAGTTTCTGTGGATCCCCTCCCATGTTGGGATATGTGGGAATGAACGAGCAGATGTGCTGGCTGCTGAAGGCGCTGAAGGAGACCATATTGAATACTTCATACCCAAGACTCTACTACAAATTAGAGGTATTGTCAGGCAACATCACCGTGACAAGGTTACTGAGGAAAGGAGGATAGAAGCACAAACCAGTAAATCTGTACGTTGGTACAACATGGTTGCAGCTGGCAATCCCAATCATTATGGCCGAAGAGGAGGAGGACGAGGGAGAGAATCAGTAATAGCGAGAATCCGTCTTGGACACAAATATCCATGGAGATATGGAATGGAAACAACAGTTGATCAGCGAAGTTGTAGAATCTGTGGTGAGAGTGACGGACACTGCCTTGACCACTATCTACGTGAATGTGAACACCTGAGAGACATCAGAAGTATGTAGAATAATAAACCCCACATTGTTTGAGTTAGGAAAACACTATTTGTCAAATATTGATACTGTTCTTAAAAGATTTCCCCATTTTGCACCGGCAAGATAACGTAAGCTTTTAAGGGTTGATAGATGTTAATCTTCTTGTTTGTTGAGCTATTCACTTGAGACAGTTAAGCAAGTCCCAGCTGTGTCTGGGTACAAGTAACAGGATGAACAACCCAGCGGGTTTTCTTCCTATTGGGGAGTGATGTACATGCTGCTATGGCGGTGTATCCACTCACAAGATGAGTGGCGCTGCCCAATAAACTCGCCACTCGGGGCAAAATTTAAAAAATAAAAAAAAATTATCAGCGAGTAAAGGCAGGAACTCCTCTACCGTCTGGGGCAAATCCATAAACAAAACAAAGGAGTGATCCATTAGTGCTATGTTAAAGATAACATAACAAAGGTGAGGAAAAACTCCTACAGGGAAAACATTTGTGATATCAAATAAGGATAACCTCAATATATTCCTCTCCCAATGTGGTTTATCAGACCTGACTAACCCTATCAGTGACTCATCTTAATTAACTCCCTTGTTACCCACTTGAGACTAGGTAACTTACTTTTCATTGTTACCTAGCCTCCCCATACTCTCTTGCTCCATTGTACTCTGGCCATGTCTGTGCCTGTATTGTACACCATTGTTTTCAGTGTACCAGAGTACACTGAACAATCAAAGAAATCTACCTTATTTATTCTTGTGTAATTTTAGTAATTGTTCTATGTTTATCTTGTTCTTAACTTAGTCAATCTTTATTGAATCTTTGTTTTTACTTATCATCTGTATTCTACTTATCTAATTACATTGATTCTTATTTCATTTTTACATGTTCCTATTTTATTTGCATTTCATATTATAGTTATTTTAATATCAAGATTTTTTGTAATTGCTCCAATTTTCATTACTCTACTGATATGATTATTTTTTTCTCTCTCTTTTCCTTGTATCAGTAATTGTACCTTAGCCATTTTACCATCAAACAGTCTTCTTAAGCAACCTAGTATAGACTCAAAACTAAAGCTCTTAACAAGCATCTATGACAACCATCATTTTAATAATCAAAATTGCAGGTATTACACAGAAAACGATATAAACAATGTATCAACACATAATCACAATGTATCTAAAATTAACTTGAATGCAAAATCTCTAAGCAAATACTTTGATGATGTTAGTGCTCTAATTCAAATAGTTGACAACAAATTCACATTTACTATACTTACTCAAATGTTGTCGAAAAGGGATACAACACAACTCTTTAACATACACACTACTCGGCAATTCACAACTGTCAGCCAATCTAGAGAGGTGGTGGTAGTGCGCTTTACTACCACAAAAACTGACTTACTTAAAAGTAATTAAAACCATTAGACACCTGTGGCGAGTATATCTTTGCCCGTTTCAGAGTCAAGGGAGTCGAGGCTGACATGACTGTGGGAGTAGTTTATAGAATTCCTAACACTGATATTGCTGAATTCAACTCTATCGTTAGAAATGAAATACTAATGAACAAACTTAACAAAAACCAATTAATAATATCAGGAAAGGAAGGAAGGAACTATCAGGGGAAAGCGCCAAGCCATTACGACTATATAGCACTGGATGGGGTCAGGATAAGGATTTGGGATGGGAAGGGGGAAGGAATGGTGTATGGTGTCAGGGGATTTTAATATTGGCCTCTCCAAGGCTGATAACCCTAAAGTTGCAAATTTCCTCAACTGTATGAATTCCTGCTTGCTCATACTTTTAATCACTAAACCTTTTGAATTACTGAAACGATTGCATCTACTCTTGACCACATCTGGACTAACATAATCACTCCACTTACCTCAGGAATAATCACTGATAGGACCACAGACCATTACCCCACATTTTCTCTAACCGACATTAACAAACCACCTCTAGATTCAATGATTCTCTAATGGTTTTGTTAAAGACATCATAAAAAGAAAGTAAAATGCCATGCAACCTCTGAAGAGTCAACTAACACATGTACCCCCAATTAGACTATTTTACTGGATCTTCTTTTCGACAGCTCATAAAACGGAGGAAAGGGATATTGTTGAAAGATATTGTTGATGGGAACGTTATCCCTACAGACAAAAATCAGAAAATACAATTGACGATTCACTATAAAACCAAAAAAGGGCCAACCTACTCATGAAAAACTCTCCAGACATGAAGCAGAACGGCTTGAAGGAAACCAACGTCGTCTATGCCTTCAAATGCCCACTTGGGGACTGTAAGCTCCAAAGAACTCAGTATATAGGCAAGACAACAACGTCTCTTTCCAAGCGATTAACAATGCATAAACAACAGGGCTCCATTAAGGAACATATAATCTCCTCTCACAACCAGACCATCACCAGAGAAATCATAACAAACAACACAGAAATCATCGATAGATACAGCGATAGCTGGAGGCTCGAGATCTGCGAGGCACTACACGTTAAAAAGTCAAGTCAACACCAGCAATTAATAGCCAATTAATGCACAACTATATTCTACCCACTTCAAGACTTTGAACCAATATAGAAGCATCAAGAGGCAGTATGGGCCAATAGGGCCTCTGCAGTTACTTCCATTCTCATGTTCGCATATCCAATTGATACCCATAGTTTCGTGTTTTGTCTTGTGTTTGTCACAAGTTTGTTCACTTTACCCTGAAGTGATGTACCATATCACCTCACCCAAATGCGAGTATAAGTATGACAGATAACCGTGTTTACAGGTTACAGTTGTGTGTGTAAACTAAAGTCTTTGAAAATGAAATAAGTTATTACAAAGCGCGTTCAGGCATCGCGCCAAACTAGAAATAAAAATGAATTTTAAAACAGTGAAAAGAAACATAAGAAATATTGAGAAAATTCGCGTTAGAATTATTAATCTTACCTTTTCGGTCATATTTAACAACATATGTTTACAAGAAAGACTGCTACCCAAATATACTAATATATATTGTGACGATAATCTCTTATCAGAGATTTAGCCTGCTATTTTCGTATTTCATCACGTCCTCAACAATATGCAAGATACGTTTTGTAGTGGCTAAACGTATATATCAAGACAGTCACACGCACCTCAACTCCCTCCTTCCCCCCACTCCAGCACCTGCTACACACCTAGTCGACGCGCCGAACCCTTCAACTGCCTAACTAGCGACTTGCGGCCGTCCAGCGTTCTCATTGGCCGCCAACCAACACACCACTCCCGTTCCTCGCCAATCACAATCGTCGCCAGTTATTGTTGGAGTCCCTTGCATTTCTGCCAGCCAGAATATATCTCGTGCTCCTGCTATGAACACCTGAATTTGACCCACCTCGTGTGATCAAATAAGAGGTTCTTAGCTAGCGCATATATTCCCAGCACCATTTTATTTTGTTAACGTAACCTGTTCCCCCCTTTTCACTTTGTTATAATTTTATATATTTTTCTTTTACATTGTATTATATATATGCCAAGGTATCGTCTTTATTTTATTTTGTGTTTTCTATATTAAAGTAAAGTATTTTGTTATATTTTGTGTTTTGTGTTTCTTGCCTTACCACAGATTATCAGACAAGCAGTCACTCTTTTTTTTCTTTTTTTTTATTTAAATTTAGTATATGTGGCCCAGCACTGACACCTGCTAGTTGGAAGACTGCCGACCACCATTTCCAACACGTTACCGTCACAATATATATATATATATATATATATATATATATATATATATATATATATATATATATATATATATATTTATATATATATATATATATATATATATATATATATATATATATATATATATATATATATATATATATATATATATATATATATATATATATATAAAAGTTTGTGAGGGTACCACCTCTGGTGCCAATGTGGGGACCCATAGCCTCGGAGAAGAAAATAAAACGTATTCAGAGGAGACCTTGTGGTTTCTCACTGAACACTAATATTTTCTTCTCCTACCACCCCCATTCTTTTGTATGTACACATATATATTTGCTTTATTTGAACTGTGTTACAAAAAAGGAGTTACATATAGGTTACAAAGATGGTTATCATAGGTTGTCGAGTTCCTCCAGCTCCTCAGATGGCGGGCAGGAACCCTGGATGCAGTGCGCATTTCCCCTCTGTATCGCCACGCTGAGGCGCTGGAAAAGAAAGCTGGCAGCTCTAGGGTCCCTTGTTGTTTCAATGAGCCTAGAACCCAGTTCCTTCATATATATATATATATATATATATATATATATATATATATATATATATATATATATATATATATATATATATATATATATATATATATATATAACTGAAAACTCACACCCCAGAAGTGACTCGAACCCATACTCCCAGGAGCAACGCAACTGGTATGTACAGGGACGCCTTAAACCACTTGCGTTGCTCCTGGGAGTATGGGTTCGAGTCACTTCTGGGGTGTGAGTTTTCAGTTGTATCTAGTCCTGGGGACCATTCAGGCTTGTTTGCATATATATATATATACATATATATATATATATATATATATATATATATATATATATATATATATATATATATATATATATATACATTTGGGTGAGATGACATGTTACAATGGTTTGGGGTGAGGTGAGAACAAACACAGAACACGAAACAATGGGTATAAGGGAAGAATAGATCTGTAACTGCAGAAGGCCTATTGGCCCGTATTTCTTGATGTTTCTATATTGGAGCGGAGTCTTGAAGTGGGTAGAATATAGTAGTGCGTTAATTGGCTGTTGATTGCTGGTGTTGACTTCTTGATGTGTAGTGCCTCGCAGATGTCAAGCCGCCTGTTGTCGCTGTATCTATCAATGATTTCTGTTATGTACAGGGACGCCTTAAACCACTTGCGTTGCTCCTGGGAGTATGGGTTCGAGTCACTTCTGGGGTGTGAGTTTTCAGTTGTATCTAGTCCTGGGGACCATTCATATATATATATATATATATATATATATATATATATATATATATATATATATATATATATATATATATATATATATTTATATATACCATAATCTTTGGAATTTTGTTTGGTCAGAGAGTATGAGGTTCATTTTCGCCAGATATTGTCCTCTGACCAAACAAAATTCCAAAGGGTAACGAAGGACACTACAGCCGAATGAAAGCAATGATCAACAAATTGATTGAAACTGTGAACGCCAAGAAATCCGGACTCCACCTGCCAAAGATTATTGGGGAATATAAACCTGAATATGCGTATGGAAATGTCAAGACACATAAGCCTCGAAACCCACTTCGGCCAATCATCAGCCAGATACCCACACCCACGTACAGACTGGCGAAACCACTCAACGGCTTGCTGACTCCTTATGTCCCTCGCGCCTTCAGCCTGAAGTCTCCAAAGGAATTTGCTGACTTACTGCAGGGAACACAGGCCACAGGGATAAAAGCCTCGTTGGACGTAGAATCACTGTTTACCAACGTACCTGTGGATGAAACAATCGGGATAATAACGGAGAGAGTGTATCGTGATCCGGCCTGTACTCCTCATGACATACCAGAAAATATCCTGAGAAAACTACTCCAAGCTTGTACTAAAGTGGCACCCTTCTTGAGCCCGGATGGGCACATGTATAAGCAAGTAGATGGGGTAGCCATGGGTTCTCCCTTAAGTGTCCTGTTTGCGAACTTCTACATGGGTACCATCGAGAAAAAAGTCTTAGTCGACATGAACTTGAAACCGGCCATATACTGCAGGTATGTTGACGACATTTTTACACAGGTACCTGATGTCAGACATCTGCAGGAGCTGAAGGAGGGATTTGAGCAGAATTCTGTGTTGCGTTTCACTTACGAGATGGAGAAGGATGGGAAGCTGCCCTTTCTAGATGTAACAGTCATGGAAAGGAGCGGAGGTTTCCACACTGCAGTCTACACTAAGGAAACAAACATAGGAATGTGCCTAAATGCCAACACTGACTGCCCAGACGGGTACAAGAGGAGTGTTGTTAATGCTTAGGTCGACCGTGCTCTCAGCCACAGCTCAGAATGGAAGCAAGTCGACGAAGAACTCTGTAGGGTAAGGCAGGTCCTAGTCAACAACGTCTTCCCCAATGGTTTCGTTGAAGACATCATAAGAAGGAAAGTGAAACGCCATGCAATCTCTGAAGAGACAACTAATACAACACCTATACCCCTTATTAGACTATTTTACTGGAACCTCTTTTCCACAGCTCATAAAACGGAGGAAAGGGTCCTGAAAGATATTGTTCATAGAAATGTTATCCCTACAGACAAAAATCAGAAGATACAACTGACGATTTACTATAAAACCAAGAAAACGGCCAGCCTACTCATGAGAAACTCTCCAGACACTGAGCAGAACGCTCAAAAAGAGACCAACGTCGTCTATGCCTTCAAATGCCCTCTTGTGGACTGTAAGCCTCAAAAAACTCAGTATATAGGCAAGACAACAACATCTCTTTCCAGGCGCTTAACGATGCATAAGCAACAGGGCTCCATTAAGGAACATATAATCTCTTCCCACAACCAAACCATCAACAGAGAAATCTTAGCAAACAACACAGAAATCATTGATAGATACAGCGACAGCAGGCGGCTTGACATCTGCGAGGCACTACACATCAAGAAGTCAACACCAGCAATCAACAGCCAATTAATGCACAACTATATTCTACCCACTTCAAGACTCCGCTCCAATAGAAGCATCAAGAAATATGGGCCAATAGGCCTTCTGCAGTTCAATCTTACCCAACTTCCGCAAATCTATACCATTGTTCCGTGTTCTGTGTTTTGTTGAAAGTTTGTTTTTCATCCCACTATTGTATTACATCACCTCACCCAAATGCAGGTATAAGAGCCAATGCTGTTTCAGGCATAAGTGAGTGTGGATAAACTAAAGTCTTTGAAAATGTAATAAGTTTTACGAAACGCGCTCAAGTGTCGCGTCAGACTAGAAATAAAATGAATTTTGGAGAATTGATTTTTCATTTACCGTCACCAGTAAAAAGAAACATAGGAAAATCGAGAAAATTCGTGTTAGAATTATTAATCTTGCTTTTTCGGTCATATTTAATAATATATGTCTACAGGAAAGACTGCTACCAAAATATACTAATATATATATATATATATATATATATATATATAATATATATATATATATATATATATATATATATATATATATATATATATATGTATATATGTGAGAAAGCTGCATGAACGCGCAAGCCATATATCACTAAGAACTCTTTGACCCGGCCAGGATTCGAACCCATGCCGTCCAGGATCACCCTAAACGTACACAGTACCGTGACCACCGCACCAATGATCGTCATAAGGATTGGTCAGTCTTGGCGCTTATTAACTAAGCTCCCTGACTGACCAACCCCCGACGACACTCATGGATCCATTTGGGTACAGTTTTTCATCAAATTCTGGCGCATGCACGGGCCGCATTTGATGAAAAACTGTACCCAAATGGATCCATGAGTGTCGTCGGGGGTTGGTCAGTCAGGGAGCTTAGTTAATAAGCGCCAAGACTTATGACGATCATTGGTGCGGTGGTCACGGTACTGTGTACGTTTAGGGGTGATCCTGGACGGCATGGGTTCGAATCCTGGCCGGGTCAAAGAGTTCTTAGTGATATATGGCTTGCGCGTTCATGCAGCTTTCTCACACATGTTAGACTCAGTGCGGCCCGTGCATGCGCCAGAATTTGATGAAAAACTGTACCCAAATGGATCCATGAGTGTCGTCGGGGGTTGGTCAGTCAGGGAGCTTAGTTAATAAGCGCCAAGACTGACCAATCCTTATGACGATCATTGTGCGGTGGTCACGGTACTGTGTACGTTTAGGGGTGATCCTGGACGGCATGGGTTCGAATCCTGGCCGGGTCAAAGAGTTCTTAGTGATATGTATATATATATATATATATATATATATATATATATATATATATATATATATATATATATATAGATAGATAGAGCTAGTACATACAATGCCTAAAGCCACTATTACGCAAAGCGTTTCGGGCATGAAAAACATTAATGACTAAAGCTTAATACTAATTGAATATAAAGAATAAAGTGCGTTGAGAACAAATAAAAATAGATAAAAAAAGGGGAAACATGGCTGAAAAAGCAGCACAAATACAATTAGGTCGACAAACACACGTTGATTAAAAAAACAGACATGGATTAACAATAGAGGGGTAAGGTAGGTTACAGGGAATTTATTAGGTAGTGCTTCGTTTTTATCTTAAACTGGTTGAGAGAGTACAGTCTTTAACATGGTTGGGAAGGGCATTCCACATTCTGGGTCCCTTGATTTGTAGAGCATTTCTAGTTTGATTAAGTCGTCCTCTTGGAATATCAAAACTGTATTTATTTCTGGTGTGGTGCTCATGGGTCTGTTACAACCGTCAATGAAGCTTTTGAGGTCAGGATTGGCATTACAGTTCAGCGTTTTATATATGTATAATACACATGAAAGAATGTGCAGTGACTTAATATCTAACATATTCAGAGATTTGAGTAGGGGTACCGAGTGATGTCTGGGGCCAGAGTTGGATATTGTCCTAATAGCAGCTGTGTGTTGAGTAATTAGAGGACGTAAGGATTTGTGTAGTAGAACCCCTAGCACAAATACCATAGTTGAGATATGGATAGATGAGGGAGTAATAGAGAGTCACCAGGGCAGGGCGGGGTACATAATATCTGATCTTAGAAAGAATGCCAACAGTTTTTGAAACTTTTTTGATATATTTAGAATGTCCCTGGAAATTCAGCTTGTGGTCAATGAGAACGCCAAGGAATTTGCCATCTAATTTGTTTACAAATTGGGTATTGTCTATTTGAGATTTATTTGATTAGAGGATTTATTGCCAAACAGAATATAGAAAGTTTTGTCAATGTTAAGGTTGAATTTGTTGGCAGTTAGCCAAGATGGACTTTATTTAGCTCAGTATTTACTGTGGCATTTAGAGCAAGAGGGTCAGGACTGGAGTAAATGAAAGTTCTGTCGTCAGCAAATAGAATTGGTTTGAGGTGTTGGGAGGCATTTGGAAGGTCATTAATGTAGATGAGAAAGAGGAGAGGGCCAAGTATTCTGCCTGAGGAACACCAATGTTGATGGGTAGGGTGGGAGAAATTAAATTATTCACAGAAACATACTGGAGCCTGTTAGTAGGTACGATTTGAGGTATTGCAGGGAGTGTCCTCTGACTCCATAATGATGTAATTTAAGAAGAAGGTTTTGGTTGTTGACAGTATCAAAAGCCTTACTCAGGTCCACAAATAACTCAACAGGGAACTCATTTTTATCAAGAGCTGCATGAATCAAGTTAATCATAATAATAAGTGCATCGTTAGTGTTTTTTTGGGTCTGAAGCCATATTGACAGGAGCTAAGTATATTGTGTTTGGCTAGATAAGAGTAAAGCTGCTTGTTGATTAGTTTTTCAAATATTTTTGACAAGTTAGGCAGGATTGATATGGGTCTCTAGTTGTTAACATCTGTGAGATCCACATTTGAGGACAGGGGTTACTCTCGCTGTTTTAGAATATCTGGAAAGGTTTGGAGTTCAAGTGACTTGTTGAAGAGCACTGCAATAGCAGGGGCCAAAGATCTGAAGGCTTTTTTGTAAATTAAAGTTGGTATCTCCTCAAGGGCACTAGACTTGGTTTTAAGGGAAAGGATTATCTCATTGACGTCAGTGGAATTAGTAGGCTTTAGGTACAGAGACTGTGGATAGTTACCTGTAGGTAGTCCTTAACATCAGTACTGGAAGATGGAATATCGTTTGCAAGGATGATCCAATGGAAGAGAAGAACCTATTGAACTCAATGGCAGAATCAGAGGCTGAAAGCTGACCATGTTTTTGGATAGGAGTGTTGGTTTTTATTTAAAATCTTCTTTGATCCTAATATTTGAGAAATTGTGCTCCAAGTTTTTTTAATGTTGCTCTTTATTTGGGTAAATTTATCTTCGTAGTATTTAGTTTTGGCTCGTCTAATTATTTTAGATAGCAATAACGAGTTATTCTTTGAGAATTCTTTGGAGACGGTTCTTAACCTATACTACTTCTCAAGGTCATGTTTTTATTAATGGATTTAAGTATTCCCTTTGTAAGTCAAGGATTTTTAAGCCTTTTGGTTGTGACTTGTTTTGTAAGCATAAGACAGTGGGTGTTATAGAGGCTAAGAGTTTTTTGAAGAAAAGATTGCACTGCTAGGTTGATGTCCCCTATGTTACCTAACTCAGACTCCCAGTTGATATTATCAGCAGCAGTTATAAAATTGTCTATAGCAGTCTCATTGTGCAGCCTAAAGCTTAACTCCCTTGACTCTAAAGGTGGTTTGTTAATGTTAGTTAAGAGAAATGTGGGTAATGGTCTGTAGTGCTATCGGTGATTATACCTGAAGTAAGCGGAGAGGTTATGTTGGTCCAGATGTGATCTAGAGTCGTGGCAGTACTATCAGTGATTCTAGTAGGTCTAGTGATTAAGGGTATGAGGAAGCAGGAATTCATACAGTTGAGGAAGCTAACAGCAGTAGGGTGTTCAGGCTCGCAGAGGTCAATATTAAAGTCCCCTGCGATAATTAGATGGTTTTTGTTCAGTCTGTTTTCTAGTATTAGATTTCTAAGGTTTGAGTTGAATTCGGACACATCAGTGTTAGGAATTCTATAGACTGCACCCACAGACAGGACAGACTCGGCACCCTTGACTCTGAAACTGGCGAAGATATACTCCACACAGCAGTCTCTAGTTCTAATTACTTTTAAGCATGTTAGTTCTTGCTGGTAGTAGAGAGCAGTACCACTACCTCTCTGAATTTGACGACAGTTGTGAATTGCTGAGTAGTTAGGCATATTAAAGAGTTGAGTAGTGTCCTCTTGCAACTATGTTTCAGTAAGTATAATAAAAGACAATTTGTTGTCAATAGATTAAATCAAGGCACTAACATCATCAAAGTGTTTACCTAGAGATCTAAAGTTCAAGTTGATTAGAGAGATATTATGATTATGTGTTACTACATTGTTTACATCATGTGCTGTAAAATATCTACAGTTTTGATCATTAAAGTGATGATTGTCATAGAGTGGATAAGAGGTTAAGTTCTGGGTCTATACTTGTCTGCATAAAAAGGCTGGTTGTAGGAAAAGAAGGCAAGAATGGCAAATTACAAAATAGAATTTGATTAAAAGGGGGAAAAATATAAAACAAGACTATACAATACAGTATATATATATAGTATATATATATAGATATATATATATATATATATATATATATATATATATATATGTTGTACCTAGTAGCCAGAACGTCGTACTCGGCCTACTATGCAATACCTGATTTGCCTAATAGGCCAAGTTTTCCTGAATTTATATTTTTTCTAATTATTTTTCTTATGAAATGATAAACTTGTCCATTTTATTATTATAAGTTATTTTTTTTTTAAATTTGCGTTAAAACTAACATAGATATATGACCGAACCTAACAACCCTACCTAACCTAACCTATCCTATCTTAGCATAACCTAAACTAACACAACTAAGTCAAAATTATGTTCCTAATATAATATAATGGTAATAATTCCAATAACTAATTGGAACATTTATTGAAAATATAGAAAATCACTCGGCCTATTAGGCAAATCGGGCCTTCCATAGTAGGCCGAGAAGTGCGTTCTGGCTACTAGGTACGATATATATATATATATATATATATTATATATATATATATATATATATATATATATATATATATATATAATATATATATATATATATATATTTTAAATATGGAAGGGAGTACCACCTCTGGCTGGAAGAAGGGGACCCATAGCCTCGGAGGAAATCACACATAACGCATTGGAGAGAATGTAGGTCCCCTCCAATACAGTTTCTGTGTGTTTTTTCTCCTACCACCCCCTTCCTTTTTTTCTTATGCTTTATTGTGTATTTAAAGGTTACAAAACATACAAGACAAATGCCTAAAGGTTATGGATCTCTTTGAAGCTCCTCCGCTTCCGGACAGGACCGAGGACGCAGCAAGCATTTCCCTTCTGGATCGCCACACTGAGGCGCTGAAACAAAAAAACTGCAAGCCCTTGGGTCTCTGTGACGTCAATGAACTTGGAACCCAATTCCTTGAGAAATCACAAGGCACTCTTGCCCCCAGGGGCATGCGTCTCAGACGCTATAGGAACAAAGAGGTATTGACCTGCCGTCGCCTGTATTTGAGAGATTTTGCT
>WNGS01004946.1:3889177-3900211 GCA_020271785.1 Procambarus virginalis
TGTGCATTGACCACGTCTATCACAGGGTATTCAAAACGCACCTGCATATGTATTTACGATTCTATTAGCTTTCTCGGACAATGCTCTTTTATATTCAGGAGCTGTATATCTATGAGCAGGTTCATACGGAGTAGATAGGCTAAAAATTTATATTCTGGAATAATGTCCATAATTGTTAAAATTGCCATCACTTTATGTACTGGCAATTGTTTGTGGCTTTTCACATAATGCTCCGATCTTAAAAATTTCAGGTAGCTCTAGCATATAAAACAATAATAATATATTTAAACAGTGATTAAATTTATGTTAAAGCCCATACTGAGATCCTCCAATAATTATATTATTTTATATTATAGTGCATAAATTTTAATAATTATCTTTCAAATAGCTTGTGCAATGAGCCCAAAAAAGAAGTGTAAAAAATACAAGGGCGTATGCAAGAAGAGTGCGGGTCGACGGAGCGCCAGATAGCAAGGGCTGCTCCAAGAAGAAGTGCGTCTGCTGTGCCAAGGCTTGCAAGCCATTGAGCGCATGCAATGTTCTCGGTGGTTACTGTGTCTCAGTAAGAAGCTCTGTACAGGATTGATAACAAAAAGGGCTGCAAGGAAGCAAATGTCTCTGTTGTTATCCAGGTAAGACATCCTTTACCATCACTTAAGCAACTTGTACATCTAGAACGAATTTACATAAAATATTTGCACTTATAGTTGTGTTAGGAATCCAGACTCAGTAACTGGTATTCACCTCATTAGCAACCTTGGAAGACCATGCACAACTGCCAGAGTTCTGGCAGCTTCTGAAAGTACTCTTATAGGCAATCTTTGTACATCATTCATTTGATTCCGGAAATTCCAGAGCGCTGGTACAAATCAATTCCAAATGTAGCTTTTGTACAAGATGCAGGCAACTAAATTCTGAATCTAAAGCAACAAGTTTTGCTGTTTTATCAAAGTTCTTAATTATATGTGTATGTATGTATGTGTGTGTGTGTGTGTGTGTGTGTGTGTGTGTGTGTGTGTGTGTGTGTGTGTGTGTGTGTGGGTGTGTGTGTGTGTGTGTGTGTGTGTGGTGTGTAGTGTGTGAGGTGGTGGTGTGTGTGTATGTGTGTGCGTACCCACCTATTTGTGCTTGCGGAGGTTGGGGCGCTGCCTCTTTGGTATGTGTGTGTGTGTGGTTGCACTCCCCTAGTTGCTCACCTAGTTGGGCTGCTGGGTTGAGCTCTGGCTCTTTGGCCCCCTCCTCTCAACCGTCAATCATCTGATGTACAGAATCCTGAGCTTACTGGGCTCTATTATATATACTTTTGGAAACTGGTATGGAGTCAGCCTCCACCACATCACTGCCTAATACATTCCACTTGTTTACTACTCTGAACTGAAAAAGTTCTTTCTAACATCCCTGTGGCTCAGGGTACCCAGTCTCCACCTGTGTCTCCTTTTTCGCGTACCACCCATGTTATAAAGTTTATTCTTATCTACCCTCTCAACTCCTCTGAGAATTTTGTAGGTAGTGATCATGTCTCCATTACTCTTCTGTTTTCCAGTGTCGTGAGGGCCATCTCACGCAGCTTTTACTCCAACTCATGCCTCTTAGTTCTGGGACTAGCTAGGTGTTACCTCTGAACTTTTTCAGTTTTGTCTTGTGTTTGACAAGGTACGGGCTCCGAGCTGGGGCAGCATACTCCAGGATTGGTCTTACATATGCGGGAGTACAAGGTTTTGAATGATACCGTACACAAGTTCCTGAAGCTGTTCTGATGCTGCCACCCTCGCGTGTGCTGCAGATGTAATTCATTTTATGTGGGTTTCAGGAAACAGGTTTGGTGTGATATCAATTCCTAGATACTTTCTCTCTGTCCGTTTCTTGGAGTACTTCATCTCCCATTCGGTATCCTGTGTCTGGCCTTCTGTTTCCATCGCCTAGTTTCATTACTTGCATTTACTCGGGTTGAACTTTAGAAGCCATTTGTTGAACCATTCATTCAGTCTGTCTAGGTCATCTTGTAGCCTCCTACTATCATCTTTGTTTTAATCCTTCTCATAATTTTCGCATGACCAGCAAATAATAAGAGGAACGATTCTATACCCTCTGGGAGATCATTTAATATATCAGAAACAGTATAGGTTCATGGACTGAACCCTGCCGGACTCCACTGGTGACGTCTTGCCAATCTGAGACCTCACCCTCACAGTGACTCGCTGTCTGTTGCTTAAGTACTCCCTTATCGAATGGAGTACCTTCCCTTTCACTCCTGCCTGCATCTCCAGCTTTTACACTAGCTCTTGTGTGTACTGTGGTTAAAGGTTTTCTGGCAATCCAAAAATATGCCCAGCCTGCCCACCCTCTTTCGTGACTGATTTTTGTTGTCTGGTCGTAGAATTCAACTAATCCTGTGAGGCAGGACTTGCCATCCCTGAACCCATGTTGATGTTGTGTTTCAAAGTTCTTTCGCCAAGATGTTCCACAGCTTTTTTCGCACAATCTTCTCCATTAGTTTGGTTTGTATGCAAGTTAAGGACGCTGCCTGTAGTTCAGTGCCTCCTGTCTGTGTTGCGTCTCACTGTGTCGTACAGTTTGAAGGACGTTTTGTACGTCCCATAAACATAGGTTTCAGATCTGAACAAGTCATAGATTTTTATACTGGTGCTTTCAGGTCATTGGGAGTCAGTAATTTCTCTCTATCAGACCTGAGTGTTTGGAAAAATATAGTTTCGACAGCAGAGATGGGATACTTAGGTCAATTCAACTTCATCTTTATTACTTGCTAATTTGGCTTTAATGTCTCTGTCATTATGATGGTTATAATTATTGTGATGGTATCCATACAAAGGAGATTCGAAACCCTTTACTCTGAGCAGTGATTAGGTCATTTATAGATGGTAGTATGAGGTTCTTGCTGTCGATCTTCCAGGAGAAGTTTTCGATTGCATGAAGAGCAGACTTTGAGTCAAACATATTATTCCTCATCACAATGTATTGTAATGTACTGGTAGCTAGTTGTAGTGGCGCTAATTTTGCGTGTGGAGGTGAGGCCGTTGTTTAACCTGACACTGACAGTCTGAATGCAAATTATTTCTATAAAAACCCTTGCTGCTGCAGTCCGTCCAGTAGAAGATTGGACTGTGCCGTCGGTGTTGACACAGTGCTCGTGAGATCTTAATCTTTCGATGGAGGAGTCAATTGTTTCAAGGTGAACAGCTCTTTCCCTTTCTTGGTGAGGGGTGTGTATGATACTTGAATGGTGGGGTACAGATAACACACAAATATTTAAATGAATGCTAAATTCTACGGACATTTGGCTGCACATTTATATTGACTTCGGGAAAGGAGTGTGGAGACCGATGCCCCTTCAAGGGAGGCAAACGGGCCAACCTGCCCACCCAATTCGACTAAAACTCACCAATCACCATGCAAAGTTGCAAGAGGCTAGCCCCAGAGTCGGCTTTAACCTTGCTAATTAGAAGCCAGACTCTCAGGAAGAGAGATCAGAGCAGTTAATCTGTTCTCTCTACCTCCCTCCCTGCCGTTCTCTTTGCCTCACGTTCGTTCTCCAGCCATTTTATACGATCTCCCTTCCTCTTTCCTGTTTTTCTGCCCCTTGTTCTCTCCAATGTTGAATCAATGATACAGACATTGAATCAATGTTATCGACATGATTCACGTTGATAACAGATGAAATATCTAATATTAACACTTAGGATAATCATACCCACATTTTCAGGCTTCATACGAAACGTTAGTAGTCGCAAAAGGAGCCACAGTAATACTAAATGAGAGGCACTGTGGTCGACCCTAACCATCTTGAGACACTAGTCTTTCTCTCACCAATTCCCCTGTTGTTTTGAGAGGCTAACTAACTCCAAGTGTCTGGCCCCTACCTCGAACAAACAAATAAACAGGCGCTCTCGCTTCTCTCTCTCTTCTCTCTCTTCTCTCTCTCTCTCATCTCTATCTCTCTTCTCTCTTCTCTCCTCTCTCTCTCTCTCTCTCTCTCTCTCTCTTAGATATAAATACATTCATTCAAGTGCATATCTGTATCTCTATATAAGCTTTGATTAAAGAAATACTATTATCTACTAATCCCTATTTACAATACTTAAGTATACAATTCTAACCTTTTTTCTACTAACTTCAATTGTTTTGTCATCTTCGACTGATACAGCTTCGACAACGACCCAAGCGTCAACTACAACAACCTCAGGACCAAATACAACAACTATTGCAGTAAACACAACTACTGCAACAAACGCTACAACAACTTCAACCAACGTGACAACTTTGGCAACCAATGTGACAACACTGCAGTCAACACGACAACTGCAGCCAACACGACAACTACTGCAGCCAACACGACAACTACAGCAGCCAACACGACAACTACTGCAGCAAACACGACAACTACAGCAGCCAACACAACTACAGCAGCCAACACGACAACTATAACAGCCAAAACCTCTGGTGGTACAACAAGTCCAACAACCTCGGGTGGTACAACGGGTCCAACAACCTCAGGTGGTACAACAAGTCCAACAACCTCGGGTGGTACAACGGGTCCAACAACCTCAGGTGGTACAACGGGTCCAACAACATCTGGTGGTACAACGGGTCCAACAACCCCTGGTGATACAACAGGTCCAACAACCTCGGGTGGTACAACAGGTCCAACAACCTCGGGTGGTATAACAGGTCCAACAACATCTGGTGGTACAACGGGTCCAACAATCTCAAGTGGTACAACAGGTCCAACAACCTCTGGTGGTACAACGGGTCCAACAACCTCTGGTGGTACAACAGGTCTAACAACCTATGGTGGTACAACAGGTTCAACAACCTCTGGTGGTACAACGGGTCCAACAACCTCGGGTGGTACAACGGGTCCAACAACATCTGGTGGTACAACGGGTCCAACAACCTCTGGTGGTACAACAGGTCCAACAACCTCAAGTGGTACAACAGGTCCAACAACCTCGGGTGGTACAACGGGTCCAACAACCTCTGGTGGTACAACGGCTCCAACAACCTCGGGTGGTACAACGGTCCAACAACCTCGGGTGGTACAACGGGTCCAACAACATCTGGTGGTACAACGGGTCCAACAACCCCTGGTGATACAACAGGTCCAACAACCTCGGGTGGTACAACAGGTCCAACAACCTCGGGTGGTACAACGGGTCCAACAACATCTGGTGGTACAACGGGTCCAACAATCTCAAGTGGTACAACAGGTCCAACAACCTCTGGTGGTACAACGGGTCCAACAACCTCTGGTGGAACAACAGGTCCAACAACCTCTGGTGGTACAACAGGTTCAACAACCTCTGGTGGTACAACGGGTCCAACAACCTCGGGTGGTACAACGGGTCCAACAACATCTGGTGGTACAACGGGTCCAACAACCTCTGGTGGTACAACAGGTCCAACAACCTCAAGTGGTACAACAGGTCCAACAACCTCGGGTGGTACAACGGGTCCAACAACCTCTGGTGGTACAACAGGTCCAACAACCTCGGGTGCTACAACGGGTCCAACAACCTCGGGTGGTACAACGGGTCCAACAACATCTGGTGGTTCGACGGGTCCAGCAACCTCTGGTGGTACAACAGGTCCAACAACTTCAAGTGGTACAACAGGTCCAACAACCTCGGGTGGTACAACGGGTCCAACAACCTCTGGTGGTACAACAGGTCCAACAACCTCTGGTGGTACAACAGGTCCAACAACCTCTGGTGGTACAACAGGTCCAACAACCTCTAGTGGTACAACAGGTCCAACAACCTCTGGTGGTACAACAGGTCCAACAACCTCTGGTGGTACAACGGGTCCAACAACCTCGGGTGGTACAACAGGTCCTACAACCTCCGGCGGTACAACGGGTCTAACAACCTCTGAAGGTACAACGGGGCCAACAACCTCTGGTGGTACAACGGGTCCAACAACCTTTGGTGGTACAACGGGTCCAACAACCTCTGGTGGTACAACGGGTCCAACAACCTCTGGTGGTACAACGGGTCCAACAACCTCTGGTGGTACAACGGGTCCAACAACCTCTGGTGGTACAACGGGTCCAACAACCTCGGGTGGTACAACGGGTCCAACAACCTCGGGTGGTACAACGAGTCCAACAACATCTAGTGGTACAACGGGTCCAACAACCTCTGGTGGTACAACAGGTCCAACAACATCAAGTGGTACAACAGGTCCAACAACCTCTGGTGGTACAACAGGTCCAACAACCTCTGGTGGTACAACAGGTTCAACAACCTCTGGTGGTACAACAGGTCCAACAACCTCTAGTGGTACAACAGGTCCTACAACCTCTGGTGGTACAACGGGTCCAACAACCTCTGATGGTACAACAGCTCCTACAACCTCTAGTGGTACAACAGGTCCAACAACCTCTGGTGGTACAACAGGTCCAACAACCTCTAGTGGTACAACAGGTCCTACAACCTCTGGTGGTACAACAGGTTCAACAACCTTTGGTGGTACAACAAGTCCAACAACCTCTAGTGGTTCAACGGGTCCAACAACCTCTGGTGGTACAACGGGTCCAACAACCTCGGTGGTACAACAGGTCCAACAACCTCAAATGGTACAACAACTTTTGATGGTACAACGGGGCCAACAACCTCTGGTGGTACAACAGGTCCAACAACCTCTGGTGGTACAACGGGTCCAACAACCACTGGTGGTACAACGGGTCCAACAACCTCTGGTGGTACAACGGGTCCAACAACCTCGGGTGGTACAACGAGTCCAACAACCTCTGGTGGTACAACGGGTCCAACAACATCTAGTGGTACAACGGGTCCAACATCCTCTGGTGGTACAACAGGTGCAACAACCTCAAGTGGTACAACAGGCCCAACAACCTCTGGTGGTACAACGGTCCAACAACCTCTGGTGGTACAACGGGTCCAACAATCTCTGGTGGTACAACGGGTCCAACAACCTCGGGTGGTACAACGGGTCCAACAACATCTAGTGGTACAACGGGTCCAACAACCTCTGGTGGTACAACAGGTCCAACAACCTCAAGTGGTACAACAGGTCCAACAACCTCGAGTGGTACAACGAGTCCAACAACCTCTGGTGGTACAACAGGTCCAACAACCTCAAGTGGTACAACAGGTATAACAACCTCGGGTGGTACAACGGGTCCAACAACCTCTGGTGGTACAACAGGTCCAACAACCTCTAGTGGTACAACAGGTGCCACAACCTCTGGTGGTACAACAGGTCCAACAACCTCTAGTGATACAACAGGTCCTACAACCTCTGGTGGTACAACGGGTCCAACAACCTCTGATGGTACAGCAGGTCCTACAACCTCTAGTGGTATAACAGGTCCAACAACCTCTGGTGGTACAACAGGTCCAACAACCTCTAGTGGTACAACAGGTCCTACAACCTCTGGGGGTACAACAGGTTCAACAACCTCTGGTGGTACAACAGGTCCAACAACCTCTAGTGGTACAACAGGTCCTACAACCTCTGGGGTACAACAGGTTCAACAACCTCTGGTGGTACAACAGGTCCAACAACCTCTAGTGGTACAACGGGTCCAACAACCTCTGACGGTACAACGGGTCAAACAACCTCGGGAGGTACAATAAGTCCAACAACCTCTGGTGGTACAACGGGTCAAACAACCTCTAATGGTACAACGGGGCCAACAACCTCTAGTGGTACAACAGGTCCAACGACCTCAAATGGTACAACAGGTCCAACAACCTCGGGTGGTACAACGGGTCCAACAACCTCTGGTGGTACAACAGGTCCATCAACCTCTACTGGTACAACAGGTCCAACAACCTCTGGTGGTACAACAGGTCCAACAACCTCTGGTGGTACAACAGGTTCAACAACCTCAAGTGGTACAACAGGCCCAACAACCTCTGGTGGTACAACAGGCCCAACAACCTCTGGTGGTACAACGGGTCCAACAACATCTAGTGGTACAACGGGTCCAATAACCTCTGGTGGTACAACAGGTCCAACAACCTCAAGTGGTACAACAGGTCCAACAACCTCGGGTGGTACAACGGGTTCAACAACCTCTGGTGGTACAACAGGTCCAACAACCTCAAGTGGTACAACAGGTATAACAACCTCGGGTGGTACAACGGGTCCAACAACCTCTGGTGGTACAACAGGTCCAACAACCTATAGTGGTACAACAGGTGCCACAACCTCTGGTGGTACAACAAGTCCAACAACCTCTGGTGGTACAACAGGTTCAACAACCTCTGGTGGTACAACAGGTCCAACAACCTCTAGTGATACAACAGGTCCTACAACCACTGGTGGTACAACGGCACCAACAACCTCTGATGGTACAACAGGTCCTACAACCTCTAGTGGTACAACAGGTCCAACAACCTCTGGTGGTACAACAGGTCCAACAACCTCTGGTGGTACAACAGGTTCAACAACCTCTGGTGGTACAACAGGTCCAACAACCTCTAGTGGTACAACAGGTCCTACAACCTCTGGGGGTACAACAGGTTCAACAACCTCTGGTGGTACAACAGATCCAACAACCTCAAGTGGTACAACGGGTCTAACAACCTCTGATGGTACATCGGGTCCAACAACCTCAGGAGGTACAATAGGTCCAACAACCTCTGGTGGTACAACGGGTCTAACAACCTCTGATGGTACAACAGGGCAAACAACCTCTAGTGGTACAACAGGTCCAATGACCTCAAGTGGTACAACAGGTCCAACAACCTCGGGTGGTACAACGGGTCCAACAACCTCTGGTGGTACAACAGGTCCAACAACCTCTAGTGGTACAACAGGTCCAACAACCTCTGGTGGTACAACAGGTCCAACAACCTCTGGTGGTACAACAGGTTCAACAACCTCTGGTGGTACAACAGGTCCAACAACCTCTAGTGGTACAACGGGTCCAACAACCTCTGATGGTACAACGGGTCAAACAACCTCGGGAGGTACAATAGGTCCAACAACCTCTGGTGGTACAACGGGTCCAACAACCTCTGATGGTACAACGGGCCAACAACCTCTAGTGGTACAACAGGTCCAACGACCTCAAGTGGTACAACAGGTCCAACAACCTCGGGTGGTACAACGGGTCCAACAACCTCTGGTGGTACAACAGGTCCAACAACCTCTACTGTTACAACAGGTCCAACAACCTCTGGTGGTCCAACAGGTCCAACAACCTCTGGTGGTGCAACAGGTTCAACAACCTCAAGTGGTACAACAGGCCCAACAACCTCTGGTGGTACAACAGGCCCAACAACCTCTGGTGGTACAACGGGTCCAACAACCTCTGGTGGTACAACGGGTCCAACAACCTCGGGTGGTACAACGGGTCCAACAACCTCGGGTGGTACAACGGGTCCAACAACATCTAGTGGTACAACGGGTCCAATAACCTCTGGTGGTACAACAGGTCCAACAATCTCAAGTGGTACAACAGGTCCAACAACCTCGGGTGGTACAACGGGTCCAACATCCTCTGGTGGTACAACAGGTTCAACAACCTCTGGTGGTACAACAGGTCCAACAACCTCTAGTGGTACAACAGGTCCTACAACCTCTGGGGGTACAACAGGTTCAACAACCTCTGGTGGTACAACAGGTCCAACAACCTCTAGTGGTACAACGGGTCTAACAACCTCTGATGGTACATCGGGTCCAACAACCTCAGGAGGTACAATAGGTCCAACAACCTCTGGTGGTCCAACGGGTCCAACAACCTCTGATGGTACAACGGGGCAAACAACCTCTAGTGGTACAACAGGTCCAATGACCTCAAGTGGTACAACAGGTCCAACAACCTCGGGTGGTACAACGGGTCCAACAACCTCTGGTGGTACAACAGGTCCAACAACCTCTAGTGGTCCAACAGGTCCAACAACCTCTGGTGGTACAACAGGTCCAACAACCTCTAGTGGTACAACAGGTCCTACAACCTCTGGGGGTACAACAGGTTCAACAACCTCTGGTGGTACAACAGGTCCAACAACCTCTAGTGGTACAACGGGTCTAACAACCTCTGATGGTACATCGGGTCCAACAACCTCAGGAGGTACAATAGGTCCAACAACCTCTGGTGGTACAACGGGTCCAACAACCTCTGATGGTACAACGGGGCAAACAACCTCTAGTGGTACAACAGGTCCAATGACCTCAAGTGGTACAACAGGTCCAACAACCTCGGGTGGTACAACGGGTCCAACAACCTCTGGTGGTACAACAGGTCCAACAACCTCTAGTGGTCCAACAGGTCCAACAACCTCTGGTGGTACAACAGGTCCAACAACCTCTGGTGGTACAACAGGTTCAACAACCTCTGGTGGTACAACAGGTCTAACAACCTCTAGTGGTACAACAGGTCCTACAACCTCTGGTGGTACAACGGGTCCAACAACCTCTGATGGTACAACAGGTCCTACAACCTCTGGTGGTACAACGGGTCCAACAACCTCTGATGGTACAACGGGGCCAACAACCTCAGGTGGTACAACGGGTCCAACAACCTCTGGTGACACAACGAGTCCAACAACCTCTGGTGGTACAACAGGTCCAACATCCTCTGGTGGTACAACGGGTCCAACAACCTCTGGTGGTACAACTGGTCCAACAACATCTGGTGGTACAACGGGTTCAACAACCTCTGGTGGTACAACGGGTCCAACAACCTCTGGTGGTACAACGGGTCCAGCAACTTCTGGTGGAACAACGGGTCCAACAACCTCTGGTGGTACAACGGGTCCAACTACCTCTGGTGGTACAACGGGTCCAACAACCTCTGGTGGTACAACGGGTCCAACAACATCTGGTGTTACAACTTAGGTAGTACAATGGGGCCAACAACCTCTGTTGTACAACTGGTCCACCCTCAGGAGGTACAGCCAATTCAACAATCGGGAAGTTCAGCAAGATTAACAATCTCAAGTTGTACAACCAAAAATGAACGGTAGTATGGCTAACAATTAACAGTACTACAACAGGAAGTGGGACAATTTAGAAGGTTACAGCAAGAAATACAAGATCCTC
>WNGS01004946.1:3900707-3931166 GCA_020271785.1 Procambarus virginalis
GCATAGTTAAGAAGTTTGGCTTTTTGGTAGCTTGAGCTTCATGAATTGTTCCATGACAGTTGAAGAGGAAGGGGCTTAGTATTCCTCCCTGCGGAGTTCCATTTTCCAGCCTCTTTGAAGTCGATGTTTTTCCTTGGAATTTGACTTTAGCTTCTCGGTTAAGTAGGCTTCCTTTGGCAAAAGCAAGAGCGTGTCCTTTGATTTCCTTATCCACGAGGCAGCACAGTGTAGCTGGAGCACTGGCTAACTCGAAGGCCTTTTCAAGGTCTAGAAAAATAAGGATTCCAGGTTGTCATTGATTTTATCCAGGAGGGAGGTAAGGCATTCTGTGGTTCCAACACCTTTTCTGTAAGCAAACATATTTTGGTGTAGTGGATTGGCTTTCCATTCAATTCGATTAAGGGCCATTCTTTCTGCAGTTTTGGCCAGACAGCTTGTTAATGAGATGGGTCTTGGATTTCCTGGGTCTTTAGGTTTTGGAATGGGAACTATAATTGCACTGTTCCAAGAGAGTGGTCGGGTTCTTGTCACCCATACTCTGTTGATGAGATTCAAGAAGGCTTCTTCACCTTTTTCTCCTAGCTTGGCTAGCATGTTGTAAGTGATTTTGTCCTCCCTGGAGCTGTATTTTTAGTTTTCTTTGTAGCACTTCTGAGTTCTTTCAGATTGAAAGGTTGGTCTAGTTCGTCAGGTAAGGCTAAAGCATCATCTATTTTTTTCCATCTTGCTGCTTGAAGTCTTTGTTGGTGAGTCAGAGTTGCTTGAGGAAGTTGAGTGGAACTGGCTCTTGAAGCAAATAGATTTGCTAGCCTTTCTGCTTCTTGCTCTGGATGAACATGGTGCGGCGGAGCAGGAGGCGATTTTCCTTTGGCCTTGTGATCTGCCTCCAGATGTCGCCCAAGGACGTATGCTGATTTAGCTTGGCACACCACTCGAGCCATTTTTCTTCTCTGATTTTTGCTGTTTCTTCGTGCACATGATCTCGGACAGCTCTAAGAAGTCCTAGATTAGCTTCGGTTCTATCTCTTCTGAAATTCTTTCGTGCACTATTTAGTCTGTTATGTAGCTCTTTGATCCTATCACAGTAATACCAATGGTCCTTGTGTTGTTGGGTAATTGTTTTCCTCTTGGGGATGGCTTGATTTGCTGCTCTATGTATTGCATTTACTAAATCTTTTTCCATTTCTTCGGTGTTTTCAGGAGGAGTGTAGTTTTGGTGCCAAGTTTCGAGAGCTTCCTGAAACTTCGTCCAATCTGCCTTGATAAAGTCCCATCCGGGTTCGGGAGCTGGAGGTCTAGGAGGTAGTGCTATATTAATAACTGTTTTTGTTGCAAAGTGGTCACTAGTCAGAACATGATCCACTGACCAATGACACAACTCATAAATACTGGTGGAGACAAACGTGAGATCCAGCTTTCCTCTACCAGTGTGGGTTGGTTCCGTCGAATTAAGCAGACTGATTTCTGGCACTTCATCCAAAAGATGTTCAATATGTCTTCCGTTGGTGTCGGTTCTTGCTGAATCAAGTAGTAATTCACTATGAGCGTTAAAGTCGCCAGAGATGATAGTAGGTGTAGTGGCTGCTATTTCAAAGATTGTTGAGAGATCCATGTCATGTTCTCTCTGGCTCTTGTATACATTCAAGATGGACAGCGTTGAGTTCCTCATAGTGAGCTTAACTCCCATAATTTCGACGTTCTCGCCACAGTTGGGCAGGTCTGTGATTGCCGTGGCATTGATATGATTTCTTACTAGAACTGAAATGCCTCTGGTGCCACCTTGTGCCATGGGGCAGTGGAATCCTTAATATCCTGGGATATTGATATATCTGTCAGTCCTGGTGAGTGTTTCCTGAAGTAGAACAATATCAATACTATCCTTGAGAAGCACTGCTCTGAGTGTTTGTGCGAAATGTGAAAGTGTGAAATAAAAATTCATTTTTATTTCTAGTCTGACGCGACACTTGAGCGCGTTTCGTAAAACTTATTACATTTTCAAAGACTTTAGTTTTACACACACACAACAACTATAACTGAATAGAGCTAAAACATCTTTGATTTTATATACCTGCATTTGGGTGAGGTGACATGTTACATTAGTATTTGGATGAGGTGAAAACAGATTTTCAACACAAGCCAGAACGGGGTATGGAATCAGGGTATAGAGTCGGGGTATGAGTTAAAATGGAAGGATGGAAGTAACTGCAGAGGGCCTATTGGCCCATATTTCTTGATGCTTCTATATTGGAGCGGAGTCTTGAAGTGGGTAGAATATAGTTGTACATTAATTGGCTGTTGATTGCTGGTGTTGACTTCTTGATGTGTAGTGCCTCGCAGATGCTGTCGCTGTATCTATCGATGATTTCTGTGTTGTTTGCTAAGATTTCTCTGGTGATGGTTTGGTTGTGGGAAGAGATTATATGTTCCTTAATGGAGCCCTGTTGCTTATGCATCGTTAAACGCCTGGAAAGAGATGTTGTTGTGTTGCCTATATACTGAGTTTTTTGAGGCTTACAGTCCCCAAGAGGGCATTTGAAGGCATAGACGACGTTGGTCTCTTTTAAAGCATTCTGCTCAGTGTCTGGAGAGTTTCTCATGAGTAGGCTGGCCGTTTTCTTGGTTTTATAGTAAATCGTCAGTTGTATCTTCTGATTTTTGTCTGTAGGGATAACATTTCTATTAACAATATCTTTCAGGACCCTTTCCTCCGTTTTATGAGCTGTGGAAAAGAAGTTCCTGTAAAATAGTTCAAGATGGACGCCATCTTGGCGTCCAAAAGGCCCTAAGCCACTGGCCAAAACACTCTTCTTTAGCTAATTTCTTGCCAATGCGTGAACTCCTCATGCTCCCACATATGTCAAATTGTTCCCTGGAACACAGAGAAAGTTCGGGTAAGGTAGATATGACTCTTACAGCTGGCATGGGAGAAATATAAGGGGGAGGAACACCGTCACATACCCCTCCCCTTAAAATAAGAGTCATATCGGTTTAGTGTACTCGGGACAGGGCCGCTACCACGTTGTCCTTCCCTCTGATGTGTTTAATTTTCAACCAGTATTCCTGCAGTAGTAATGCCCACCTTGTCAGTCTCTGGTTGGAGTTTCTCATCTTGTACAAGAAGGTCAGAGGGTTGTGATCTGTAAAGACGAGAACAGGCCTCGCCCTTCCTCCCACGTACACGTCGAAGTGCTTTAGGGCCATTACTAAAGCCAAAGCCTCCTTTTCGACGGTACTATAGGCACGCTGGTATTTCACGAATTTCTTGGAGTAAAATGCGACAGTTCTATGTACCTCGCTCCTTTCCTGGGCGAACATGGCTCCTATCCCTACATCACTGGCATCTACGTACAGAATGAACCTGGCTGTAAATCTGGGGATATCAACACCGGGGCCTCTGTCAACAGGTTCTTCGTCTTCTCGAAAGACTCCTGGCAGGCCTCTCCCCACTTCCATCGTGTATTCTTAGAGAGTATTCTGTCAGAGGATGCGCTATCGTGGAAAAGTTCTTACAGAAAGCACGATAGTATCCAATCATCCCCAGATACCTCAGCAATTCCTTCCGTGTCCTGGGTACTCTCTAATAGCTGATACCTTGTGGTCCACAGGGGTAACCTCTCCTTGACCGATGACGAAGCCAAGGTATTCTAGATGGGCCTTCCCAAACTCACTCTTGGCTAGGTTCACGGTCAGGTTAGCATCTTCCAGCCTCCTGAACAGCTCCCTGAGTCGCTCTAGGTGTCTCCCAATCGTCGGAGTACACTACTATATCGTCAATGTATACAGTGCAACCTTCGGCTCCTCTCAGCAACTCATTCATCATACGTTGAAAACATCTCCCGCTGTTCTTCTTCCCGAAGGGGAACACTTTATACTGATACAGTCCATCCGGTGTCACAAAAGCTGATATCTTTCTACCCTCGGGAGTTAACGAGATTTGGTAATACCCCTTGAGCAGGTCGACCTTGGACACATATCTGGCACTACCCACCTGATCGATGCAATCACTTACCCTGGGCATGGGGTGGGAATCTGCCACAGTGATAGAGTTCACCTTCCTGTAGTCCGTGCAAAAGCGGTATGTACCGTCGGTTTTCTTAACTAGCAAACACGGGGAACTCCACTCGCTGTTGCTAGGCTTGGCAAGGTGGTCCTCAAGAAGGTACTCTTCCTCCTTCCTCATCAATTCCCGCTTCTCAGGGCTGACCCTATAAGCACTCTGTTTAATGGGCCTGGCGTCCCTCACCTCTACCTCGTGCGTCACACTCTTGTGACGTCGGACACGTCGGTAAAAGAGATGCATTCTCCCTCAACAGATCCGTCAGACCCGCTCTCTGTCTTCCTTCCAGATGTTGAAGCTTGACTTCGATATTCTCCAAACTCTCCGCATTGGAGAGATGGGTGCCGTCCGCCCTGGACCATTTTCCTTCCTCTGCAGGAATCTCCTGATTCACCTGCACGCAAAGACCACTTTCCGCTGAGGTTCTCGTGGCATTGTTCCGTCCTGCACGGCGGCTCCTCCTTCTTCAGGGAAGAAAGGCTTCAGACGGTCAATTTGACACACCTGTGTCTTGCGGGGTCTGTCCGGCTTGCTAACTTCATAGTTTACTGGACCCATCGTCTTATATGGTCCCTCAAATCGTGACTCGGTCACACGGCTCTTCCCTGGCAGTAACAACATAACCTGGGACCCAATCTGGAAATCTCTTGGCGTAGCTTTCTTGTCATACAACTCTGACAACTTTTGCTGCGCCTCCTTCAAATGCTCTCCTGCTAGTTCTTTCGCCAATGCGAGACGCTCCTTAAACTTCTGTACATTTTCGTTGACCGTTCCCACGGTCATTCCTGGCGCCCATTGCTCTCAGCATAGATAGAGGACTCCGTACCTCACGTCCATATACCAGTTGGAACGGTGAGAAACCCAACGACTCCACTACAGCGTTCCGTATGGCAAACAATGCAGGTACACTGCCTCATCCCACTCATATATATATATATATATATATATATATATATATATATATATATATATATATATATATTATATATATATATATATATATATATATATATATATATATATATATATTATATATATGTTATTAAATATGACCGAAAAAGTAAGATTAATAATTCTAACACGAATTTTCTCAATTTTCCTTATGTTTGTTTTTACTGATGACGGTAAATTAAAAATCAATTCTCCAAAATTCATTCTTTATTTCTTAGTCTGACGCGACACTTGAGCGCGTTTCGTAAAACTTATTACATTTTCAAAGACTTTAGTTACACACACACAGAACAACTATAACTGAACAGAGTTTAAATACCTGCATTTGGGTGAGGTGACATGTTACAATGGTTTGGGGTGAGGTGAGAACAAACACAGAACACGAAACAATGGGTATAAGGGAAGAATAGATCTGTAACTGCAGAAGGCCTATTGGCCCGTATTTCTTGATGTTTCTATATTGGAGCGGAGTCTTGAAGTGGGTAGAATATAGTAGTGCGTTAATTGGCTGTTGATTGCTGGTGTTGACTTCTTGATGTGTAGTGCCTCGCAGATGTCAAGCCGCCTGTTGTCGCTGTATCTATCAATGATTTCTGTGTTGTTTGTTAAGATTTCTCTGGTGATGGTTTGGTTGTGGGAAGAGATTATATGTTCCTTGATAGAGCCCTGTTGCTTATGCATCGTTAATCGCCTGGAAAGAGATGTTGTTGTCTTGCCTATATATTGAGTTCTTTGGGGCTTACAGTCCCCAAGTGGGCATTTGAAGGCATAGACGACATTGGTCTCTTTCAAAGCGTTCTGCTTTGTGTCTGGAGAGTTTCTCATGAGTAGGTTGGCAGTTTTCTTGGTTTTATAGTAAATCGTCAATTGTATCTTCTGATTTTTGTCTGTAGGGATAACGTTTCTATTAACAATATCTTTCAGGACCCTTTCCTCCGTTTTATGAGCTGTGGAGAAGAAGTTCCTGTAAAATAGTCTAATAGGGGGTATAGGTGTTGTGTTAGTTGTATCTTCAGAGGTTGCATGGCGTTTCACTTTCCTTCTTATGATGTCTTCAATGAAACCATTGGAGAAGCCGTTGTTGACTAGGACCTGCCTTACTCTACAGAGTTCTTCGTCGACTTGCTTCCATTCTGAGCTGTGGCTGAGAGCACGGTCGACATAAGCGTTAACAACACTCCTCTTGTACCTATCTGGGCAGTCACTGTTGGCATTTAGGCACATTCCTATGTTTGTTTCCTTAGTGTAGACTGTAGTGTGGAAACCTCCGCTCCTTTCCATGACTGTTACATCTAGAAAGGGCAGCTTCCCATCCTTCTCCATCTCGTAAGTGAAACGTAACACAGAATTCTGCTCAAACGCTTCTTTCAGCTCCTGCAGATGTCTGACATCAGGTACCTGTGTAAAAATGTCGTCAACATACCTGCAGTATATGGCCGGTTTCAAGTTCAAGTCGACTAAGACTTTTTCCTCAATAGTACCCATGTAGAAGTTTGCAAACAGGACGCCTAGGGGAGAACCCATAGCGACCCCATCTACTTGCTTATACATGTGCCCATCCGGGCTCAAGAAGGGTGCCTCCTTAGTACAAGCTTGGAGTAGTTTCCTCAGGATATTTTCTGGCATGTCAAGGGAGTACATGCCGGGTCTCGATACACTCGGTCCATTATCATCCCGATTGTTTCATCCACAGGTACGTTGGTGAACAGTGATTCTACGTCCAACGATGCTCTTATCCCTGTAGCCCGTGTTCCCCGCAGTAAGTCAACAAATTCCTTCGGGGATTTCAGGCTGAAGTTGCACGGGACATAAGGAGTCAGTAAGCCGTTGAGTCGTTTCGCCAGTCTGTACGTGGGTGTGGGTATCTGGCTGATAATTGGCCGAAGTGGGTTTCCAGGCTTATGCGTCTTGACGTTTCCATACGCATATCCAGGTTTATATTCTCCAATAATCTTGGCAGGTGGAGTCCGGATTTCTTGGCATTCACAGTTTATATATATATATTATATATATATATTATATATAATATATAATATATTATATATATATAATATATATATATGTCGTACCTAGTAGCCAGAACGCCTTCTCAGCCTACTATGCAAGGCCCAATTTGCCTAATAAGCCAAGTTTTCATAAATTAATTGTTTTTCGACTACCTAACCTACCTAACCTAACCTAACCTAACTTTTTAGGCTACTTAACCTAACCTAACCTATAAAGATAGGTAGGTTAGGTTAGGTAGGGTTGGTTAGGTTCGGTCATATAACTCCGTTAATTTTAACTCCAATAAAAGTAAATTGACCTCATACATAATGAAATGGGTAGCTTTATCATTTCATAAGATAAAAATTTGAGAAATATATTAATTCAGGAAAACTTGGCTTATTAGGCAAATCGGGCCTTGCATAATAGGCTGAGAAGTGCGTTCTGGCCACTAGGTACGACATATATATATATATATATATATATATATATATATATATATATATATATATATATATATAACTGAAAACTCACACCCCAGAAGTGACTCGAACCCATACTCCCAGGAGCAACGCAACTGGTATGTACAGGGACGCCTTAAACCACTTGACCATCACGACCGGACATAAGGAAGTGATAACCGAGGCTATATGAACCACTTCCCGCCGGCACTCGGATGGTAATCTTGGGCATAGCATTTTATCAAATCACCTCATTTTTTGGGGCAACACGTGAGGAACACAAATGCAAACAAGCCTGAATGGTCCCCAGGACTAGATACAACTGAAAACTCACACCCCAGAAGTGACTCGAACCCATACTCCCAGGAGCAACGCAACTGGTATGTACAGGGACGCCTTAAACCACTTGACCATCACGACCGGACATAAGGAAGTGATAGCCGAGGCTATATGAACCACTTCCCCGCTGGCACAAGGATGGTAATCTTGGGCATAGCATTTTATCAAATCACCTCATTTTTTGGGGCAACACGTGAGGAACACAAATGCAAACAAGCCTGAATGGTCCCCAGGACTAGATACAACTGAAAACTCACACCCCAGAAGTGACTCGAACCCATACTCCCAGGAGCAACGCAACTGGTTGCGTTGCTCAAATCAAAATAAAATGCTATGCCCAAGATTACCATCCGAGTGCCGGCGGGGAAGTGGTTCATATAGCCTCGGCTATCACTTCCTTATGTCCGGTCGTGATGGTCAAGTGGTTTAAGGCGTCCCTGTACATACCAGTTGCGTTGCTCCTGGGAGTATGGGTTCGAGTCACTTCTGGGGTGTGAGTTTTCAGTTGTATCTAGTCCTGGGGACCATTCAGGCTTGTTTGCATTTGTGTTCCTCATGTGTTGCCCCAAAAAATGAGGTGATTTGATAAAATGCTATGCCCAAGATTACCATCCGAGTGCCGGCGGGAAGTGGTTCATATAGCCTCGGCTATCACTTCCTTATGTCCGGTCGTGATAGTCAAGTGGTTTAAGGCGTCCCTGTACATACCAGTCGTGTTGCTCCTGGGAGTATGGGTTCGAGTCACTTCTGGGGTGTGAGTTTTCAGTTGTATCTAGTCCTGGGGACCATTCAGGCTTGTTTGCATATATATATATATATATATATATATATATATATATATATATATATATATATATATATATATATATATATATATGCAATTGACGATCACTAAACACTGATCATTTGTATGCGGAAAAACCACAAAGAAATGGAGAAGAGAGATGAACGTTCCGACTCGTGAAAGCCGTTGGCAACATCAGGCTGAAGTCTGAGTCTGATGTTGACAACGGCTTTCACGAGTCGAAATGCTCATCTCTCTTCTCTATTTCCTTGTGGTTTTTCTGCATGTATATGTATATATATATATATATATATATATATATATATATATATATATATATATATATATATATATATATATATATATATATATATATATATATATATATATATATATATATATAGAAATATATATATATTATAGTATTTTTGGTAGCAGTCTTTCCTGTAGACATATATTATTAAATATGACCGAAAAAGTAAGATTAATAATTCTAACACGAATTTTCTCGATCTTCCTTATGTTTCATTTTACTGTTGACGGTAAATGAAAAATCAATTCTCCAAAATTCATTTTATTTCTAGTCTGACGCGACACTTGAGCGCGTTTCGTAAAACTTATTACATTTTCAAAGACTTTATTTTATCCACACACAACTTATAACTGAACAGCATTGGCTCTTATTCCTGCATTTGGGTGAGGTGATGTAATAGTGGGGAGAAAAACAAACTTTCAACAAAACACAGAACACGGAACAATGGGTATAGATTTGTAACTGCAGAAGGCCTATTGGCCCATATTTCTTGATGTTTCTATATTGGAGCGGAGTCTTGAAGTGGGTAGAATATAGTTGTGCGTTAATTGGCTGTTGATTGCTGGTGTTGACTTCTTGATGTGTAGTGCCTCGCAGATGTCAAGCCGCCTGTTGTCGCTGTATCTATCAATGATTTCTGTGTTGTTTGCTAAGATTTCTCTGGTGATGGTTTGGTTGTGGGAAGAGTTTATATGTTCCTTGATAGAGCCCTGTTGCTTATGCATCGTTAATCGCCTGGAAAGAGATGTTGTTGTCTTGCCTATATATTGAGTTCTTTGGGGCTTACAGTCCCCAAGTGGGCATTTGAAGGCATAGACGACATTGGTCTCTTTCAAAGCGTTCTGCTTTGTGTCTGGAGAGTTTCTCATGAGTAGGTTGGCAGTTTTCTTGGTTTTATAGTAAATCGTCAATTGTATCTTCTGATTTTTGTCTGTAGGGATAACGTTTCTATTAACAATATCTTTCAGGACCCTTTCCTCCGTTTTATGAGCTGTGGAGAAGAAGTTCCTGTAAAATAGTCTAATAGGGGGTATAGGTGTTGTGTTAGTTGTATCTTCAGAGGTTGCATGGCGTTTCACTTTCCTTCTTATGATGTCTTCAATGAAACCATTGGAGAAGCCGTTGTTGACTAGGACCTGCCTTACCCTACAGAGTTCTTCGTCGACTTGCTTCCATTCTGAGCTGTGGCTGAGAGCACGGTCGACATAAGCGTTAACAACACTCCTCTTGTACCTGTCTGGGCAATCACTGTTGGCATTTAGGCACATTCCTATGTTTGTTTCCTTAGTGTAGACTGCAGTGTGGAAACCTCCGCTCCTTTCCATGACTGTTACATCTAGAAAGGGCAGCTTCCCATCCTTCTCCATCTCGTAAGTGAAACGTAACACAGAATTCTGCTCAAACGCTTCTTTCAGCTCCTGCAGATGTCTGACATCAGGTACCTGTGTAAAAATGTCGTCAACATACCTGCAGTATATGGCCGGTTTCAAGTTCAAGTCGACTAAGACTTTTTCCTCAATAGTACCCATGTAGAAGTTTGCAAACAGGACGCCTAGGGGAGAACCCATAGCGACCCCATCTACTTGCTTATACATGTGCCCATCCGGGCTCAAGAAGGGTGCCTCCTTAGTACAAGCTTGGAGTAGTTTCCTCAGGATATTTTCTGGCATGTCAAGGGGAGTACATGCCGGGTCTCGATACACTCGGTCCATTATCATCCCGATTGTTTCATCCACAGGTACGTTGGTGAACAGTGATTCTACGTCCAACGATGCTCTTATCCCTGTAGCCCGTGTTCCCCGCAGTAAGTCAACAAATTCCTTCGGGGATTTCAGGCTGAAGTTGCACGGGACATAAGGAGTCAGTAAGCCGTTGAGTCGTTTCGCCAGTCTGTACGTGGGTGTGGGTATCTGGCTGATAATTGGCCGAAGTGGGTTTCCAGGCTTATGCGTCTTGACGTTTCCATACGCATAACCTGGATGCAAGTATGTGCTTATAGCATAGACACGAGTTCTTCCACATTGACAGTGGCTTGATGAAAAATGCTTGAGTGACCCCTCACTAATCTGGCGCCCTTGGGAGGTGGAGATATTTGACGTAAATACTTCGAAGTCTCTATCTCTTTTAAGGGTCTGACTTGGTGTAGTGGGTTAAGGCATACTAGTTATGGCAGCTATTGGAAGATAGTTGTACTTTCTGGGTTCGAGTCCCACTGGTGGGTGTTGTCTAAAGATTGTTAATCTTCTCTTGTGGTTCATGCAAGTATGTGCATATATATATATATATATATATATATATATATATATATATATATATATATATATATATATATATATATATATATATATATATATATATATATATATATATATATATATATATATATATATATATACAAACATAGCATGAACGATGATATGATCACCATGCATGACCTTCCCATCCTGTATTAAATTACTTACGACATGTATGCTATCTACATCTGCTCTCTGGTCTTCCATCGTATCTAATAGTGAGGCTGTCAATGGAGATCGTGGGGCTGTGTATTGAGATTGTGAGGCTGTGCATGGAGATCGGGGGGCTGTGTATGGAGATTGTGGGGCTGTGAATGAAGATCGTGAGGCTGTGTATGAAGTTCATGCATCTTCGATTCATATTAAAGTAGATGAGGTACCGGCCTGTGCCCGGATCTCTCTCCCTTACTTCCCTCTCCTTTCTTCCAATCTACACCTGCTCCTTCCTCCCTTATTTCACTTCCCTTATTCCACAAGCTCCTCATCCCAAATATATCTTACCTCTACACACATATATTACAATACCGTGATATATCAAATGAACAAATCCACAAGGGCCGTGACTACGGTTTGAACCTACTCACGGGTAGAGGTAGAATATTTGGTTGACAGAGCCCGGGTGCATGGGGAATTGTGTGAAACACCCGGTTGTGCTTCGCAGAGGTTTCGGGATCCTCGTGAGGCCAATAGTACTTCAGGTTGCAATTCTTTTAACCATTGTTACGAGGCCTCGGGGTTGGTGTCGGTGCCTGAGATGAGGACCACACCATGACCACCACCGCGGGTCTTTGCTCCCACACACTTGGGTGCCATTTGTCGCCCTGGGTGCCCTTCAGACGAACCACAGGTGGAACCGCTACTCGCGATCCGGCTTTGTACCCACGGAAGAGTGAAAGAAAACTTGGTACTAACCTCAAGGTGTCGTTTCTGCACCTACAGCACTTCCTCCGAGTCCTGCTCTCCGTAACATAAGGTCACAGGTCACCTCTCACACAAGGGTGTCACAAGGGGTGTCAACACAAGGGGTGTTAAGGGTCACTCAACTAATAAGGTCGCCAGCTGGGTTTGAAACTCTGCAATCCAGCAATGCAGCTCAGTGGTTAGATTCAGTGTCACCAGACAATGTTACGTTTCCAATGATCACAGTGTTATTCAGTGTTACCAGACTAGGATACGTTTCCATCAATAACAATGTTACTCAGTTTTACAGGTCACTAGAATATTTCCAATAATAATAATTGTGATACGCGAGATATATAAAAGTAAATGAACTGGAGAACGTTGGCAGCTCTCCTCTCTCCGCCTCTGGCAACTCAGACATCTGGGCAAATTTAAAGGGTTCCAAATAGCCTAAGCTACTCTATCCCTTTGAGATGTATTTCTTGCTTATCTCAATAAACATACTTGAACTTGAACTAAGGGCGGGGGGCAGCTTTGTCGACGTAGACCTCTCGTCTGTCACACTCGTCCCACGCTGTCTTCTTCAGGTAGTAGATAATGGATGACATCTCTTCCAAGGCGTCTGGCAATGCAAAATAACGTCTCCAGACCAGGTCTCCAGACCAGGTCTGATCAACATTCTTCAGCCACGTTATTGTGACTCATTGCCTGCATAACAAGTCTCCATTACGATCACATCATTTCTACACAAAACCACATCAGCACTAAAGATATCCTAACATAATATAATCTTACTGTGATATCTGTTTCATAGTCAATTGCTGCATGTTTTTTAATTACAAATAAGATGTTTACATAATTTACCAACATAATCATTAAATATTGTTGTTTGAAAATAATTATGACGACATTTGGCGTTAATGGTGAATTTACATTATAAATGCAATGCAATATGTTAGAAAAATATATGGAATGTCAAGTAACGTAGAATTTTTTTTCTTACGTTACTATTTAGGAACTGATACGTGAAAATCCGATGAGGATGTCTACTATTTGACGGTCATTGTATATTGACGCACGTAGATATTTCATTATCAATTTATAGAGTGAGCTGAGAGACAGGTTGGTGGACATACAATCCGGTAAACAGCCGGATAAATGCTTCTGCTGGTTAGAGTAATGACCGGAATTTAATGTGAATTTTATTTCTGTTGACGAATACATTGTTAGTTTTGCTGTGTCAAGCAAACCAAGCTATTGTTCTTAAGTGTCAAGAGGAAGGCTCTCGAATAATGACCAAACCACAACTCAGACACTGGGGGAAGAGACAACGTTTCTACACAAAGACTTACTATTGGATCAGGACGGACCGAAGCGTCGTCGGTTCTCCATTTCCTGAGTTGTGGTTTGGTCATCATTTCTTCAGCTTCGTTATTGTGACTCATCGTTTGCATAAAGTTCTCGAACATCTTGAAGAACATTTACATTCTAAATAGCAATGATTTTCTTTTAATATATATTGAAGTGAAAATCAACCGTATTATATAGTATAGTATAGGTATACTGATCAGATGTGTTCAATATTCGAGAAAATATATTTGAATTATATTTTACTTAAGATGCAGTTCCGCTGTTACAGAGCTCACTTATTCAGACTCAAAACACAGATCATTTGTTTTTCCAATATAGAGAGAACGTATTTTAATTGAACTTTCCGAAGTAAAATAACCATGACAAGGTATTTATATTTTCTTACTATGTGAAGTTGAGAATTAGTGTTTTTGGTTTGTACATAAAACCAACTCATCTATATTTGTGCGTAAAATAACCATGACAAGGTATTTATATTTTCTTACTATGTGAAGTTGAGAATTAGTGTTTTTGGTTTGTACATAAAACCAACTCATCTATATTTGTGCGTATATATGAATGTATTCACACAGTTAATTACACACATGAAATTAGAAAACTTTTTATAATTACAATAAATATAGAGAGCACTAACCCAATATGGCAATATAGCCTTTGTCGGGGTGTCTCTCTCTCTAGTCAGTCACCACCAAGTATTAGTAGTGATGGACGTTACTTACGGTAGCCCTACGGGTCTTCACTCAATCCTCACGGTGCCACTGTTCACCAGGAGAGTCTCTCAGTCTGTCTCTGGCCGGCCTAGTAGCTTGAAGACGAGTGAGAACACGATCTCTTCACTTGATCATGTGCCCGCCCCGACAGGGGGCTCTACTGCTAACTAAAGGTCACCAACTGGTGTTTTCCGTGTCCAGTAACACCTCAGTGGAATTGTAGTATTATAGTAGTAGTGGCCCAAGAGAATACTAATCAATTTGGTAACAGGCTAGAATATGTTTAAATCACACTCTCTCTTCGATAGTCTCAATAACAACAAAGTAATGGAGGGATAACACAAACACGAAGGTGGTTTTGTAGTTTACTTAAAAGATTAAAGAATCATAACTCTAGATCAACAACATGGCGAAGAAATAAACGAGCTGCCTTCTCTCTGTCTCTTCATAATTCTGGATCACTCCGGAATGGCAACGCTCCCAGCTGTCGCGCGTTCCCATGCTCCAAATGCAGTGTTATCGAACGTTTGGCAACTCGCCCACTCACTCTGCTCACTGTACTCACTATTGGCGTGAGGCACCTGTTATTCCTTCATGATCACAGTATATCACAAATACTGGCAATAAACCTAGTAAATCACTAGGCATATGAATACACTATTCAATAACTCCAGCATATATAGTTCACTTTATCAACATTTATAATAACGAGGTAATACTAGGCACACAGCCTTACACTACTAAATTGTACATTTATATATATATCCTCTGGCACAAACTTATATTGTAAATGACACATAAATTTTATATGTCCTCGTCACAGTAATCTCTTCATCGAACCACAGGTGCAATCACACACCATATATATGGTTTGAGTGCTCTATAGCATCTCCCTTCACAACTGTATCTTACTAGAAACATAGACATTGGTGATCCCTGCTCACGACATAGAAGATACTCTGGCTAAATAGCTAACTAAAGGGGAATGGGAGGGAAAACTGAATTACCTACTTCCACAATCAACGATGTGGACTCGTCCTCTGTTCAGGGTTGAATTGAAGCTCCTGGTCCCGGCTCACGACTTGCTGTAGGGAACACCCCCACACTGATGCTCTTTCCAGGAACTCAACCAACACCCAAAACGCGTCTTCTCCATACTGCTTCTCTCTGCAGGCTCCGTGCTCCTCCACAACCTCTTGAAGGGTTGGAGTCGGTCTCCTATCTTGCGAGGTTATCTTGCGATGATTTCGGGGCTTTAGTGTCCCCACGGCCTGGTTCTCGACCAGGCCTCCACCCCCAGAAAGAAGCCCGTGACAGCTGACTAACACCCAGGTACCTATTTTACTGCTAGGTAACAGGGGCATAGGGTGAAAGAAACTCTACCCATTGTTTCTCTCCGGCGCCCGGGATCGAACCCGGGACCACAGGATCACAAGTCCAGTGTGCTGTCCGCTTGGCCGACCGGCTCCCATAAGCCAGCTCCTGGCTTATGCTGCCTTCTCACAACTACGTCTGCAGTCATTACTCTCGGTTGCCGTCGTTCGTATTCCCAGCTAGTTCGTTCTTCTCCTTCCTCACGGTGAACTGGCCATGCCGCTACGTCATCACCCGACTGGTGAAACTGTACAGTCGTCCCTGACGTCACTGCCCAGAATTCACTCTTGCTAAGCACCTGTCACTGGAGCACTTGTTGCTCGTTTCTCGTCAATTCCTTCTTCTGGCCACCTCACGGAGTTCAGGAAGACCTCAGGATGCTTGCAGACCACTGGTGATGAGTATATCCACCGGAGAGGGGTGAAGTTAAAACTGTCAGACTGACAAGACCCCCTATCGCACATCCGCCCTTGACGACGTGTCGTATCTAGCTCATTGGCGCCACGGGGCACGCTGCCTGGACCCCCCTTCCACTCGTGACGTCATACTTGCCAGGAGCGTTTCTCATTGGCTCCCTGTACTACGTCACCGTTCTTGACCAATCTGGTGTCACTGACGTCATAATGTCTTGGCGGGAAAACGTAGGGGCCGGCGCCATCTTGGCGTCCAAAAGGGCCTAAGCCACTGGCCAAAGCACTCTTCTTTAGCTAATTTCTCGCCAACGCGAGACCACCTCATGCTCCCACATTTGTCAAATTGTTCCCTGGAATGCAGAGAACGTTCGGGTAAAGTAGATATGACTCTTACAGCTGGCGTGGGAGAAATACAAGGGGGAACACTGTCACACCGTCTTCAAATAAAATAACATTCTTAAAACTGTATTACTTGCTGACGATACTACCCTCATGTACTCAGACCCCAACCCACACTCATTAAATAATATTGTAAATAATGAATTAAAAACATTTCCACTTATGGATGTCAACCAACCAACTCACACTAAACATAGAAACGACCTACTACATCTTATTTGGAAGCAAATCAACAAATGCAATTCAGCTTCAGATAGATAATGTTAACAACAGCAATAAAAATGATGGAAGTTCCTTGGCCTATACTTAGACAAGAGACTCAACATCAGCACCCACATACAACACATAACTAAGAAAATTTCATAAACGGTGGTATACTCTCTAAGGTCAGATATTATGTTCCAAACTCTGCTCTCCTCTCACTATACTACGCGCTAATCTATCCCTTTCTTACATATAATATCTGTGCATGGGGTTCAACAGCTGCAAACTACCACAAGCCCATCTAAACCCAGCAAAAATCTGCTGTCAGGATAATAACAAACTCTGCTTTCAGACAATACTCAGCTTCCTTATTTAAATCCTTAGACATATTAAACATAACCTCACTCCACACATTATCTTGTGCCATTTACATTTACAAAATCCTGTTCTTAAATGCAAACCCTGTTCTGAAACTCTTCCTGAACAGATGTAGCAGAACCCATAATCACCACACCAGAAATAAATATCTCTTTGATATCCCCAGAGTCATACGTAATCTGTGTAAACACTCAATGCAAATAAAGGGTCCTAGTCTATGAAACTCACTCCCTAATATCATTTTCACAGTTTCCTACCTAGTGCTTTAAACTCGTAACTATATTTTGTGCTACCCAATCCCCCAATATATGTGCCTAAGCCATACAATCTCACCATTGTAATCATTGCTATCATCTTAAATCATGGTTGGTATATTGAACGCATATTTTACTGCATTATACCTTGAAATAGCCCTCAAATTATGCTACAATGTACCAGTTGATAACCCTAAAATTTTACTTTAAAGTACCTACTAATTTTTGTCAAATTGTCTTATCATGTACCTGTTAACATTTTATAATTTTTTGTAGAAATTACCTACTTAAAATTATCTGTTAGATTAAGGACCTGCCCGAAACGCTGGGCGTATTAGCGGCCTTACAAGAATGTAAAAACATCAATGCCTCGTACTCTCATAAACCCAATGTACCTTCGAGTATATATATATATATATATATATATATATATATATATATATATATATATATATATATATATATATATATATATATATATATATATATATATATATATATATATATATATATATAGGGATTGGAGGGAATGTAGGTCCCCTCCAATACAGTTACTGTGTGCTTTTCTCCTACCACCCCCTTCCTTTTTTTTATGCTTTATTGTGTATTTAAAGGTTACAAAACATACAAGACAAATTCCTAAAGGTTATGGATCTCTTGAAGCTCCTCCGCTTCCGGACAGGAACCGAGGACGTAGCAAGCATTTCCCTTCTGCATCGCCACACTGAGGCGCTGAAACAAAAAACTGCAAGCCCTTGGGTCTCTGGTGACGTCAATGAGCTTGGAATCCAATTCCTTGAGAAATCCCAAGGCACTCTTGCCCCAGGGGCCATGCTTCTCAGACGCTATGATAACAAAGAGGTATTGACCTGCCAGTCGCCTGTATTTGAGTGATTTTGCTGTATCCCTGAGGTTGGCCGCCCCACCTGCTTGATCAGCTCCGAAGTGTACATAGGTGTCAGCCAGAGTGGATACACATGTGTAATCCCACACCAACTGTCTACCCTCCTTCCATGAGTATATGGTGATGCCATCAAGGTGAAGTGTGGCGAAATCCGGGTTTTGGACCCCTAGGATGCGAGGTTCTCTCTCCGCTGGGCACCTAGCTGAGACGAGGCTTCTCTTGATGATGTCATTGACCTCGTTGTGTCTTTCATGCCAGCCCTTTGTGCTTCCGCAACGCAACCCATACAGTCCATATTGGTCTGCTTCCACCCTGTTGCAAATACACTTGTATTCAGTGTGAATTGGGGCACCAAGGCGGAGGGCCACTGCTACACGAAGGGATTCTGGATCTAGGCGCGTGCCCATTGCTGACATGGGTACAGCCAGGAGGAAGTCTCCTGCATGGGGGGCAACACTGCTCTGAGGCGGACTTTCTCCTTGTCTGATGTTGCGGCGCTGAGCATGGCATCAGCTACTTTTTCCACTAGAGGGTGGTCCCAGCCGGACTGTTTGTGTTGTTTTGTTGGCTCTATAATGGTTGCTGGGGCTGCAAGAACATCCCACTGCTTTGAACATTCGGTGAACGCAGGATCGTGTATTCCTGCTGAATCTCTCAGGGTTGCAGATAAGATATCTCTGACGAGGTCGTGCGATGCGTGGGAGGAGGAAAGGAAGGCTGGTAGAGCAATTTGGGAGGCTGTGCGGACACCAAGGCCGCCGAGTCTTACAGGAAGGGTTGCTTGCTCCCACTGAGAGTCGTCCAATATATATATGTATATATATATATATATATATATATATATATATATATATATATATATATATATATATATATATATATATATATGCATTAATTGGCTGTTGATTGCTGGGCAGCAATCAACAGCCAATTAATGCACAACTATATTCTACCCACTTCAAGACTCCGCTCCAATATAGAAGCATCGAGAATATGGGCCAATAGGCCGTCTGCAGTTACAAGTCTGCCCTTTAACTTATACCCATTGTTCCGTGTTCTGTGTTTTGTTGAAAGTTTGTTTTCACCTTTCTATTGTATTACATCACCTCAGCAAAATGCAGGCATAAAAGACCCAAACAACAACAACATTCAGTTATAAGTTGTGTGTGTGTAAACTAAAGTTTTTGAAAATGTAATAAGTTTTACGAAACGCGCTCAAGTGTCGCGTCAGACTAGAAATAAAAATGAATTTTGGAGAACTGATTTTTCATTTACCATCAACAGTAAAAAGGAAGATCGAGAAAGGAAGATCGAGAAAATTCGTGTTAGAATTATTAATCTTACTTTTTCGGTCATATTTAATAATATATATATATATATATATATATATATATATATATATATATATACCTGTAACTGAATGCTCGGAATACCAAATATGCAAATTGAATCCCAGTTACTGACAATAATTACATTGTTAAAGTAGATTTTCTGTGACAAATGTCATTCGGTTTCATTAGATTAGGTGAGAGGGAATAGGTTCCTAAAATCGCTTCTGTTTAGTAAGCGTAAATAAATTGGACTCCCTTCGCATCGTGACAACGGCCTGAATAACCAATGAGGGTTTAGGCGAGTGGTGCGCCTTGTGCACCATGTGTCACGGAACCCAACACCTGCCGATTAATGCAACGAGCCTTCATATGCATGTCTTGATCATGTATAAAAGAGTTTTCCGAGCTACCTACGGTGTTAGTGCATCTCGTCCCTGGCCGGTCAGCAGACGTTCTGGGACTGAGCTCCAAGCCCCTGTTGCTTCTTCCCGTCGGTGTAGGCCCCTGCAGCAGTGGCAGTAGAGACAGTAGCAGCCCACTCCTGCAGTCCCAGCTGTACGCTACCAACATGAAGACCTTCATTCTAGCTGCTATGGTCTTCTGTATTTTCCTCCTAGCACAGGTACGGAGGATTCCTTACGTGCAGCCCAAGTAAGGGCAGTATATGCACCCACTTTAAACTTTATACTTAAGGGGCCATAACATAGGAAAACATAGAAGTGACATTTGTTCGATTTCAATCAAAATATTCTGACTAGTTGTATATGAAGACGGGCTGCATCTGGTTCAAGTTTCAGCATCGCAACCTAAATAAAAATAGAGGAAAAACAATACCTGTTTTCAAAACAATTTCTAAATGTCCAAAATTAACATAAAACACATGTGCCAACTGAAATCATGTCTACTACTCTCGGCTATCACAATAGCATATAATACAGGATTTAAATAATTATTTATATCCAATATATATTTAGTTAAAAACAAAAACATAAATTTATTTTTTATCTTCAATTTTTTGTTATTTTTTATTGGGCAATTTGCATGAAACTTATACACCTTACTGACCGTATGCCTGTTTTGTAAGGGTGCCACTTTTGATGGAAAATGGTTGATGTCAACCTCAGACACAGGTAGCAGAATCTTTGACAATTTTTTACAAGTAATAATTTACAACATAAAGGTGACTCCTCTCTTTCATTTATAAATCAATTTACATGAAACTTGCACCGTATATGTAGAGTTTCGACCTCTACAATTTGCAGTTTTATTTTTTCCTAAGTCTATTTAATGATTTTATAAGTAATTATTAACATGATATTGATGCATAATTAAACGGGAGATTTTGAAATTTTTTATTAGTAAAATTAAACATATTTTGGATAATAATGAAACTATAAATACTTTTTTATATGCTATTGTGATAGCTGAGTGCCAAAAAAAGAATTTAATTTGACACCTGTATATGTAGAGTAGTTATGCAAGTGTTGACAATGCGTTCTCCCTTTCTATTAAGGCGGCGATGATGAAACTTGGACCAGTTGGAGCCCTTTTTATAAACAAATAGTGAATAAATATTGATTGAAATAGAATTTTTTTTAGTGGACTAAGTTATGCCCCCTTACGAAGATAACAGTGTTTACGTGACTACAAAAATGGACATTAAAGACAACTATTTATTATAGCACCATCATGGGCAAAGAACAAGTCAGAGGTTCATATGTACAATTTTGCTGCAGTGGTATAAATAATAAGAACCAATAATATGTTATGTTCTCGTAAACTTTATTCAAACTGGGAATCTATACTCAGTTGTTGCAATTTTTATGCAGTTTAGAAAATATATCTTCTGTCCATTTGCTGGGTATTTCCTTCTTATATTCTCTCTCTAGTGGAAGTCCATCCACTTGGGCTGGACGGTAGAGCCACGGTTTCGCTTCAAGCAGCTCAGCGTTCAGTCCCCAGACGGACCAAGTGGTTGGGCACCATTAATTTCCCCCGTCCCATTCCAAATCCTTATTCTGACCCCATCCAAGAGCTATATAGTCATAATTCCTTGGCGCTTTCCCCTGATAATTCCATCCTCTCTCTCTCTCTGTTTATCTAAATAGTATTCATTAGTTAAAATGAATATATGTCCTGCAAACTATACATTCATATTCTTTGAACATATAAAATGATAACTACGATATTTGGAGATAAAACAGATTTGTGCTGAAAAGAATGTTTCACTATTGCATACACTTCCGAAGATCACATACAGAAGTCGTAAATCACAGGATGCATGTTTTGCAGGAATATTTTAGATTTAAGGCTATTACATTTTTATGACTTAGCATTTAAAGAACCTACCAATATATTCTGATTTCTAATATAACTAAAAGTTTTTAGTGTGATGAGAACAGCAATAAAACACTTTTTCTGCCAGATGTTATATTTGATGGCCTCTGTGTGCTTTACAACGTTACCATAGACTTTTTTATTTTTTATCTTCTCAAGTTATTTCCTTGTGATCAAACACTAGCCTGTGTAGTTCAGTGGAGATGGCAACACAGATTTTTCTTATATATTTTCCGAGAAATGTTCATCCACTCTATTGGCAATTAAATGACTTTGTCTTCAAAAAGGAACATAAGCATTTCTTACATAAGTCTCATGACTTCCAACATTTTTGTAGTCAGTGTGGTCAAACGGTTAAGGTACGCCAAGGTGCACAGAGCTCCTGGCTTCCTGGGTTCGAATCCTTCTGGAGTGAGGAGTTTTCAGTTGCATACTGACTTGGAGACCATTCAAGCTTCTTCGCATATATATATATACATACATACATACATATATATATATATTCAGTATATCTGATATATATATATATATACATATATATATATATATATATATATATATATATATATATATATATATATATATATATATATATATATATATATATATATATATAATATAATATATATATATATATATATATATATATATATATATATATATATATATATATATATATATATATATATATATATATATATATATACCAAAGTATTTCAATCTACAGGAACAGGTGCATGGAAAAACTGTTGAAAATCACCAGGAGGTAAATGATCAAGACCTGCTGACTCAGAGAAGAAGAAACACTGGTATTGACAAACATGGCGGGAAAAGTGTTGGTCACGGCAGAATTGAAGTAGGAACAGGTCGCCGAGACCAGAATGGAGGAAAATCTGTTCCTTCAGAAAAAAAAAAAGCTGACAGGTTAAGAAATCGTTAAAACATCGAACTAAAAAACAGAAAAAGAGTTTTCATACCAAGAATGGACAAAAGCGTCATGATGGGCAGAAGAGGAAAAGTTCTATCAAAAGGAAAGGAGAAAAACGTCGAGGAAGCAAGAAAGGAATAAAGAATAGTGTAGATCAACCATCAAGAATAAGAAAAACACTAGTCGCACCAAGAGCGGAAAAAATAATCGCGGAGGCAAGAATAAGGATAAACTCCAACGTGGCAAACATCGGCGGCAGAAGAAGAAGAAAGATGGTCGCGTCAAGAATGGTAAAAAGGTTTTCACTGTTAAGAAGGCTGCTAAGGGACGCGACAAGACTGATAAAGAGGTTCCCACTGCCAAAAAGATCGGTAAGGGACGAAAAGTCACTGCAGAGAAAAAACAAAAGAAGAAAGCAAGAAAATTTTTAAAAAAGTCAAAACCCAAAAACCGTAAGACAGGCGGCCGTAAACAGAAAAAAATTGAAAAAGACAATGAAAACAAACTCAAAGAAAACGAAACCTCCCAAAAATCAAAGAGAGAAGCCAGCGTCAAATAAACAAAAGAATGTGACGAATGAGAAGAGAGCAAAGAAAGTTAAAGGCATAAAAGTAAAGGTCACTACAGAGAAAAAACAAAAGAAGAAATCACGAAAAAATTTAAAAAAGTCAAAACCCAAAAACCGTAAGACAGGCGGCCGTAAACAGAAAAAAAATAAAAAGACAATGAAAACAAACTCAAAGAAAACAAAACCCCAAAAAATCAAAGAGGGAGGCCACCATCAAATAAACAAAAAAATGTGATGAATGGAAAAAGAGCAAAGAAAGTTAAAGGCATAAAAGTAAAGGGGAATAAATACAAAAAGAAGCAAAACAAAACTAATAAGATCCAAATGAAACGTAACAAAAAAACTAAGAAAAACCTTAAAAAAAAAATAAGGACAAACGCAAGAAACACAAAAATACGAAGAAGAATAAACCCAAAGTTAAAAGCAGCAAGAACTCTAATAAAAACAATAAAAAGCACAAGAAAAGTAAAGCCAAGGCGGGTAAGAAAGGTGACGAGCCGGCAGTAAAGGAGGATGGGAAGCAGTCTGACGGGAAGAAAGGTTATCCAGCCTCGGGTGAGAGTCATGGTGGCGATATTGACTCTAAAATAAAGTGCAAACCTCACAAAAAGTGTACTCAAGCCGGCGGGAAGTGCCAGAAGAAAAAGACCTGCAAGAGCAAAGTTGCCGCTGTCAAGTGCAAGGGGAAGTCTTGCGAGTGTTGCCTCTCATGTAAGTGTCTATTTGTTTTCAATGTTTGTTTGTTCATTTTGTTGGAATGGAAGGAGCAGGAAGTTATTAGCATGACAGTTGCTTATAACTATCAAACGTTTGCCTCTACATTTTGTGCCTGGTGTATCAATCCATATATCTATCATCTCTCCACTATATGTGAGATAGTAATATAATCTCGCCCCGATGATATTACTTTTTAAATTAGTAACTTGGGATTAGAGTTGTTAACTTTTTCTGTATGTCTTAACTATTAGTCTAGTACTTGAAAGTGAAAGTTGCTCAAGATTTATTTGTTGTAAGTTTACATTACTTGCACAGTTACATATAATGGCTGATGTCTGTTCTATGGAGAGATACAAAACCTGCTCAAAAATATATTTTAAGTCTGTAACTTTAATACCTCTGAAATATACATCGGTGTCAAACGAGATATATTAGAGGCAATTTAGTTTAAGTGACAAAATTTGAAACAAATGTTGAAAAAATATTAAGTAGATAATTATAATGTCCCGTTTGCTGGACTCTCAAATATAATAAGTAATTGTGACTGTATTTGATTTTTTAAGTTATATAACGTCACTACCACAATTTCTCCTTCCGGAAGTCACGTACTGAGCGAGACTCGACTCTAGTATTGTCTGATTCAGGTCTCTTAAACTGTCCTCTGAGCTCAGCGCTCTTACTGCTGACAACAATGTTCTAGTAAAATGCTCTGGACTTTCTCAAGCAGTTTATTGTGCTCGCAGAGACCAGCAGACCCCGAGCTGAATATTGTAGTGCCGGCCATTCATTTGCTTCCGCTCTACTTGTCACTGTTGCTACTTTATGTTTAATTTTTATTATCGTTCTTCTTACCACTAATGCAGCTATATATTTGACTTTTTGACAACAATAGAGTTTTTCCTGTTGTTCTCAGCGTATACTTCTCTGGACCGCCTACTGTTTACTGGAGATCTGTTGAGGCCCATTACTATTTATCCTCAAATCCTCTGCTGTTACTGTGATGTTTATATTGTGCATTGACCACGTCTATCACAGGGTATTCAAAACGCACCTGCATATGTATTTACGATTCTATTAGCTTTCTCGGACAATGCTCTTTTATATTCAGGAGCTGTATATCTATGAGCAGGTTCATACGGAGTAGATAGGCTAAAAATTTATATTCTGGAATAATGTCCAATTATATTGTTAAAATTGCCATCACTTTATGTACTGCAATTGTTTGTGGCTTTTCACATAATGCTCCGAATCTTAAAAATTTCAGTGTAGCTCTAGATAAAACAATAATAATATATTTAAACAGTGATTAAATTTATGTTAAAGCCCATACTGAGATCCTCAAATAATTATATTATTTTAGTATTATAGTGCATAAATTTATAATAATTATCTTTCAAATAGCTTGTGCAATGAGCCCAAAAAAGAAGTGTAAAAATACAAGGGCGTATGCAAGAAGAAGTGCGGGTCGACGGAGCGCCAGATAGCCAAGGGCTGCTCCAAGAAGAAGTGCGTCTGCTGTGCCAAGGCTTGCAAGCCATTGAGCGCATGCAATGTTCTCGGTGGTTACTGTGTCTCCAGTAAGAAGCTCTGTACAGGATTGATAAACAAAAAGGGCTGCAAGGGAAGCAAATGTCTCTGTTGTTATCCAGGTAAGACATCCTTTACCATCACTTAAGCATACTTGTACATCTAGGAACGAATTTACATAAAATATTTGCACTTATAGTTGCTGTTAGGAATCCAGACCTCAGTAACTGGTATTCACCTCATTAGCAACCTTGGAAGACCATGCACAACTGCCAGAGTTCTGGCAGCTTCTGAAAGTACGCTTATAGGCAATCTTTGTACATCATTCATTTGATTCCGGAAATTCCAAGAGCGCTGGTACAAATCAATTCCAAATGTAGCTATTTTGTACAAGATGCAGGCAACTAAATTCTGAATCTAAAGCAACAAGTTTTGCTGTTTTATCAAAGTTCTTAATTATATGTGTATGTATGTGTGTGTGTGTGTGTGTGGTGTGTGTGTGTGTGTGTGTGTGTGTGTGTGTGTGTGTGTGTGTGTGTGTGTGTGTGTGTGTGTGTGTGTGTGTGTGTGTGTGTGTGTGTGTGTGTGTGTGTGCGTACCCACCTATTTGTGCTTGCGGAGGTTGGGCGCTGCCTCTTTGGTATGTGTGTGTGTGTGTGTGCACTCACCTAGTTGTACTCACCTAGTTGTGCTTGCTGGGTTGAGCTCTGGCTCTTTGGCCCCCTCCTCTCAACCGTCAATCATCTGATGTACAGAATCCTGAGCTTACTGGGCTCTATTATATATACTTTTGAAACTGTGTATGGAGTCAGCCTCCACCACATCACTGCCTAATACATTCCACTTGTTTACTACTCTGAACTGAAAAAGTTCTTTCTAACATCCCTGTGGCTCATTTGGTACCCAGTCTCCACCTGTGTCTCCTTTTTCGCGTACCACCCATGTTATAAAGTTTATTCTTATCTACCCTCTCAACTCCTCTGAGAATTTTGTAGGTAGTGATCATGTCTCCCATTACTCTTCTGTTTTCCAGTGTCGTGAGGGCCATCTCACGCAGCTTTTACTCCAAACTCATGCCTCTTAGTTCTGGGACTAGCCTAGTGGTATACCTCTGAACTTTTTCCAGTTTTGTCTTGTGTTTGACAAGGTACGGGCTCCGAGCTGGGGCAGCATACTCCAGGATTGGTCTTACATATGCGGGAGTACAAGGTTTTGAATGATACCGTACACAAGTTCCTGAAGGCTGTTCTGATGCTAGCCACCCTCGCGTGTGCTGCAGATGTAATTCATTTTATGTGGGTTTCAGGAAACAGGTTTGGTGTGATATCAATTCCTAGATCTTTCTCTCTGTCCGTTTCTTGGAGTACTTCATCTCCCATTCGGTATCCTGTGTCTGGCCTTCTGTTTCCATCGCCTAGTTTCATTACCTTGCATTTACTCGGGTTGAACTTTAGAAGCCATTTGTTGAACCATTCATTCAGTCTGTCTAGGTCATCTTGTAGCCTCCTACTATCATTCTTTGTTTTAATCCTTCTCATAATTTTCGCATGACCAGCAAATAATAAGAGGAACGATTCTATACCCTCTGGGAGATCATTTACATATATCAGAAACAGTATAGGTTCATGGACTGAACCCTGCCGGACTCCACTGGTGACGTCTTGCCAATCTGAGACCTCACCCCTCACAGTGACTCGCTGTCTTCTGTTGCTTAAGTACTCCCTTATCGAATGGAGTACCTTCTCTTTCACTCCTGCCTGCATCTCCAGCTTTTACACTAGCCTCTTGTGTGGTACTGTGTTAAAGGTTTTCTGGCAATCCAAAAATATGCAGTCTGCCCACCCCTCTCTTTCGTGACTGATTTTTGTTGTCTGGTCGTAGAATTCAACTAATCCTGTGAGGCAGGACTTGCCATCCCTGAACCCATGTTGATACTGTGTTTCAAAGTTCTTTCGCTCCAGATGTTCCACAAGCTTTTTTCGCACAATCTTCTCCATTAGTTTGGTTTGTATGCAAGTTAAGGACGCTGCCTGTAGTTCAGTGCCTCCTGTCTGTGTTGCATCTCTCACTGTGTCGCACAGTTTGAAGGACGTTTTGTACGTCCCATAAACATAGGTTTCAGATCTGAACAAGTCATAGATTTTTATACTGGTGCTTTCAGGTCATTGGGAGTCAGTAATTTATCTCCTATCAGACCTGAGTGTTTGGAAAAATATAGTTTCGACAGCAGAGATGGGGATACTTAGGTCTAATTCAACTTCATCTTTATTACTTGCTAATTTGGCTTTAATGTCTCTGTCATTATGATGGGTTATAATTATGTGTGATGGTATCCATACAAAGGAGATTCGAAACCCTTTACTCTGAGCAGTGATTAGGTCATTTATAAATGGTAGTATGAGGTTCTTGCTGTCGATCTTCCAGGAGAAGTTTTCGATTGCATGAAGAGCAGACTTTGAGTCAAAACATATTATTCCTCATCCAATGTATTGTAATGTACTGGTAGCTAGTTGTAGTGGCGCTAATTTTGCGTGTGGAGGTGAGGCCGTTGTTTAACCTGACACTGACAGTCTGTGTGCAAATATTATTTCTATAAAACCTGCATGCTGCTGCAGTCCGTCCAGTAGAAGATTGGACTGTGCCGTCGGTGTTGACACAGTGCTCGTGAGATCTTAATCTTTCGATGGAGGAGGCAATTGTTTCAAGTGTGACAGCTCTTTCCCTTTCTTGGTGAGGGGTGTGTATGATACTTGAATGGTGGGGTACAGATAACACACAAATATTTAAATGAATGCTAAATTCTACGGACATTTGGCTGCACATTTATATTGACTTCGGGAAAGGAGTGTGGAGACCGATGCCCCTTCAAGGGAGGCAAACGGGCCAACCCTGCCCACCCAATTCGACTAAAACTCACCAATCACCATGCAAAGTTGCAAGAGGCTAGCCCCAAGAGTCTGGCTTCTAACCTTGCTAGATTAGAAGCCAGACTCTCAGGAAGAGAGATCAGAGCAGTTAATCTGTTCTCTCTACCTCCCTCCCTGCCGTTCTCTTTGCCTCACGTTCGTTCTCCAGCCCTTTTATACGATCTCCCTTCCTCTTTCCTGTTTTTCTGCCCCTTGTTCTTTCTCCAATGTTGAATCAATGATATAGACATTGAATCAATGTTATCGACATTGATTCAACGTTGATAACAGATGAAATATCTAATATTAACACTTAGGATAATCATACCCACATCTCAGGCTTCATACGAAACATTGGTAGTCGCAAAAGGAGCCACAGTAATACTAAATGAGAGGCACTGTGGTCGACCCTAACCATCTTGAGACACTAGTCTTTCTCTCACAAATTCCCCTGTTTTGTTTTGAGAGGCTAACTAACTCCAAGTGTCTGGCCCCTAACCTCGAACAAACAAATCAACAGGCGCTCTCTCTCTCTCTCTCTCCTGTATATTGCCGTTATGTAGATGACATATTCGTAATAGTAAAAGACTCAGATGAACTAATTTGCCTAAAAAGACATCTAGAGAGAGAGTCAGTACTCCGATTTACACATGAAAATAGTGAAAAATAACAGTCTGCCATTCTTGGATGTACTAATAACAAAAACAGGAACCTATTTGAGCACCAACGTATATACCAAGCCCACCAACAGGATTATGCCTGAACGGTAGAAGTGAGTGCCCCCAAAGATACAAAGCCAGTGTTCTCAATGCTTATATTCGTCGAGTGCTTACCCACTGCTCTGAATGGAGCAACGTGAGTAGAGAGAGTTTGAAAGAGTAACTCAGGTATTGGTGAACAATGGATATAGCAACGCGGAAATAAACGCTGCTATAAGAAGACACTTGGACCGTTGGTATAATCCAGAACCTTGAACAGAAACCACAATACCTCCAATAAAATTATATTACAAATAATCATGCACAGTGAACATATAAAAGAGGAAGAAATAAAAAGAAGATAATCCATAAAGGAGTAAAAGCACTACTCCTAACCAAAACATAACCTGATAATATCGATAAAACACCAAGAAGCCTTCCGAACTCCTTATCAAAAACAGCACGAAGCCGACAGAGAAACCCTCTACAGCAGTCAAGCGTTGTATACCATGTACACTTGCCCCCACGAAGATGTAACCTTCAATCTAAGTACATCAGGTATGACGCTCGACCAAGCTGACGACGAGGCGATCATCTTCAATCAGGTGCCCCTAGAATCACATGAGACAAGCTAACTCACTAAAGCCATGACATCACCCTAACACGAGAAATGTTGAACAAAAAATACATGCATAATAGACAGAACCCAAGATGCAAAAGATTACAAATTCTTGAAGCAATTCACATAAGAACAGACACAACCTACATTAACACCAAATCACGGACCTATTTACTCTTCCCACAAGTGAGAGTAAGGACAAGACCGAACATAACGATGCCTAACACAGACGAGACATGTATCAACATAAAAGGCCAATTACACTGGATTAATCTTTGTATGTAGATGCAGCTTGCACTCGTATGGCCAATAGGCCATCTGCGGTTACCTCTATTCTTATGTTCATATGTTTCACCCCATTTATCCCTTATGTATCCCCTATGTTTTCACCTTTATTGTCTTATCACCTGACCCATGCGGGTATTAATTAAGCACACACACACACACATATATATATATATATATATATATAATATATATATATATATATATATATAATATATATATATATATATATATATATTTATAGCAGATTGGTGAACAGTCTGCTCACTAAGGGAAGTCTGCTCACTAAGCAATATATATATATATATATATATATATATATATATATATATATATATATATATATATATATATAGTATATATATATATATATATATATATATATATATATATATATATATATATATAGAGAGAGAGGAGAGAGAGAGAGAGAGAGAGAGGTATATATATA
>WNGS01004946.1:3947842-3970665 GCA_020271785.1 Procambarus virginalis
CCTCTCTTCTCTAGATATAAATACATTCATTCAAGTGCATATCTGTATCTCTATATAAGCTTCGATTAAAGGAAATACTATTATCTACTAATCCCTATTTACAATACTAAGTATACATTCTAACCTTTTTCTACTAACTTCAATTGTTTTGTCAGCTGCGACTGATACATCTTCGACAACGACCACAAGTGGTCAAACTGCAAAACCTCAGGATCCAAATACAACAACCTATTGCCAGCAAACACAACTACTGCAACAAACCGCTACAACAACTTCAACCAACGTGACAACTTTGGCAACCAATGTGACAACCACTGCAGTCAACACGACGACTACAGCCGCCAACACGACAAACTATTGCAGCCAACACGACAACTACTGCAGCCAACACGACAACTACAGCAGCCAACACGACAACTACAACAGCCAACACGACAAACTACTGCAGCCAACACGACAACTACAGCAGCCAACACGACAACTACTGCAGCCAACACGACAACTACTGCAGCCAACACGACAAACTAGTGGCAGCCAACACGAACACTACAGCAGCCAACACGACAAACTACCTGCAGGCCAACACGACAACTGATTGCCCAAGCAACGACAACTACTGCAGCAAAACACGACAACTAGAGCAGCAAACACGACAACTACAACAGCCAAAACCTCTGGTGGTACAACAAGTCCAACAACCTCGGGTGTTACAACGGGTCCAACAACCTCTTGTGGTACAACGGGTCCAACAACCTCGGGTGGTAAACGGGTCCAACAACATCTGGTGGTACAACGGGGTCTCAACACAACCTCTGGTGGTACAACGAGTCCAACAACCTCGGGTGGTACAACAGGTCCAACAACCTCGGGTGGTACAACGGGTCCAACAAACTCTGGTGGTACAACAGGTCCAACAACCTCAGGTGGTACAATAGGTCCAACAACCTCTGGTGCGGTACAACGGGTCCAAAAACCTCTGGTGGTACAACAAGTCCAACAACCTCTAGTGGTACAACAGGTTCAACAACCTCTGGTGGTACAACGGGTCTAACAACCTCTGGTGGTACAAAAGGTCCAACAACCTCTAGTGATACAACAGGTCCAACAACCTCCAGTGGTACAACAGGTCCAACAACCTCAAGTGGTTACAAACAGGTCCGAACAACCTCGGGTGTTACAACGGGTCCAACAACCTCAGGTGGTACAACGGGTCCAACAACCTCCTGTGGTACAACGGGTCAAACAACCTCGGGTGGTACAACGGGTCCAACAACATCTGGTGGTACAACGGGTCCAATAACCTCTGGTGGTACAACAGATCCAACAACCTCTGGTGGTACAAAAGGTCCAACAACCTCTAGTGATACAACAGGTAATACAACTTCTGGTGGTACAACGGCACCAACAACCTCTGGTGGTACAACTGGTCCAACAACCTCTGGTGGTACAAAAGGTCCAACAACCTCTGGTGGTACAACGGGCCCAACAACCTCTGGTGGTACAACAGGGTCCCAACAACCTCAAGTGGTACAACAGGTCCAACAACCCCGGGTGTTACAACGGGTCCAACAACCTCAGGTGGTACAACAGGTCCAACGACCTCGGGTGCTACAACGGGTCCAACAACCTCGCGTGGTACAACCGGGTCCAACCAAACTCTAGTGGTTCAACGGGTCCAACAACCTCTGTTGGTACAACAGGTCCAACAACCTCAAGTGGTACAACAGGCCCAACAACCTCTAGTGGTACAACAAGTCCAACAAACTCTGGTGGTACAACAGGTCCACCAACCTCTGGTGGTACAACAGGTCCAACCACCTCTGGTGGTACAACAGGTCCAACAACCTCTAGTGGTACAACAGGCCCAACAACCTCTGGTGGTACAAAAGGTCCAACAACCTCTGGTGGTACAAAAGGTCCAACAACCTCTAGTGGTACAACAGGTCCTACAACCTCTAGTGGTACAACGGGTCCAACAACCTCTGAAGGTACAACGGGGCCAAAACCTCTGGTGGTACAACGGGTCTAACAACCTCTGGTGGTACAACGGGTCAAACAACCGCGGGGTGGTACAACGGGTCAAACAACCTCGGGTGGTACAACGGGTCCAACAACTTCTGGTATATATATATAATATATATATATATATATATATATATATATATATATATATATATATGTCGTCTCTTGGACGTCGTCTCTCATGTCGTCTCTTGGACGACATAAGAATAATTCAGGAGCAAGGAGCAAGTCTAGGACTCACCCTGAACCCTTCCAAGTGCGAAATAACCTCCACCAACCAGCACATAATAGAGCAAATAAAGGTTGTTTTGCCTGACATTCATACAACCAACCCTGAGGACAGCACACTCCTAGGTGCTCCTCTTGGAAGGAATGCCATCGACGAGGTCCTTGGTAAGAAGATCACTGACCTGAAGAGAATGAACGAGAGGATTGAAGACATCGATGCTCATGATGCACTTTACCTCATCACCAGATGCTTGTCCCTCCCCAGGCTGACCTACTTTCTAAGATGTTCGCCATCTTTCAACAATATTAAATTAGAAGAGTACGACAGCTTGCTGAAATCAACACTAGAAAAAGCCCTCAATCTTTCCCTCAGCAACTCGCAGTGGAAACAGGCCTCCCTTCCTGTCAGACTCGGGGGCCTTGGCGTGCGCACAGCAACACAAATTGCTGTACCAGCGTTCCTGTCCTCTTCAGTGGGGTCTGACAACTTGGTGAAGGAAATCCTACCTGAGCACCTAGTTCAACAGGCAGGGGTACATGATCCCAGCTTCACAGACTGCACAACCAAATGGGTCTCTCTCGCAGGACCAGCACCCCAACCACTGCCTTCTGAAGCCCATAAGCAATCCAGCTGGGATCGCCCCATTGCCGACCAAGAAGCTGCGACTTTGCTAGAAGCTGCGACAACACCACATGACACTGCCCGACTTAGAGCAGTAGCAGCTCCCCATGCAGGTGATTTCCTATTAGCAATCCCAATGTCAGCAACCGGCACTCGTCTCACACCGCAGGCCCTCCGAATTGCCGTGGCTCTCCGTCTCGCTGCCCCAATCCACACCGAATACAGGTGTATTTGCGGCGAGGCAGAGGCCGACAGGTACGGACGGCATGGCCTTCTCTGCCAAAGGACAGGAGGATGGCATGCAAGACACGGCGAGGTCAATGACATTATTAAGAGAAGCCTTACCACAGCCGGCTGTCCAGCAGAGAGAGAGCCCCGGTACCTAATGTCCCACAACTCTAATGAGCCTGTCGGTCGCCCAGATGGAATCACGGTGAACCCCTGGAAGAATGGTAGACAGTTGGTGTGGGACTACACTTGCGTCTCAACTTTAGCCAATACCTATGTTGACTTCAGTGCTACTCAAGCAGGAGGAGCTGCCAATCACCGGGAAGCGGCCAAGTCACGTAAATACAGAGACCTTGAGCACCACTACAATTTTGTCCCCATTGCCTCAGAGACACTTGGTGCCTGGGGTAAAAGTGCTGCTAGCTTTTTGAAGGAGTTGGGGTCTAAGCTAATCGAAACAACTAGAGACCCTAGAGCTGCCAGTTTTCTTTTTCAGCGCCTCAGTGTGGCAATCCAGAGAGGAAATGCTCACTGCATCCATGGTTCCTGCCCGCCATCTGAGGAGCTGGAGGAGCTTTTCAACTTGTGACAAGCAGGCTTGTACCCTGCATGTAATCAATACTGTAACTTTTTTGTGTAATGACATTTTCAAATAAAGTTAGATAAATATACACACATACCAAAAGAATAGGGGTGGTAGGAGAAGAAAATATCAAAGTGTTCAGTGAGGATCCACAAGGTCTTCTCTGAGTACTCTTTATTTTCTTCTCCGAGGCTATGGGTCCCTACACTTGCACCAGAGGTGGTACCCCTTCTAGCTATATATATATATATATATATATATATATATATATATATATATATATATATATATATATATATATATATATATATATATATATATGTAGAGAGGGAAGGCCCACAGGCCCCCCCGCACCCCCACACATCCCAGCAAACTTCATGTCATCAGATGACCTCCTGGGGGCCATCAAAGCATCCACCACCAGAACTCTTCCCCACATTCCTAAAGCTGCGCGCCCATTCGCAGCAGGGAAATATACAGACCTTCTAAGGAAAGTGAATGAATGGTCTGAAAATCTTAATGCTGCAGCCACCATCAAAGCCTGGCATAATTTGCTTCTGTTTGGCAATATTTGCTTAGGCGTACCTGCAAGAGGAGGCAAGTCACTAGCCTCATCAGTCACTAGGGCAATAAATAATTTCCCCAGAGCTGACAACTTGATCCCCATCCCTCCTCAACGCAAAAACCGTCGTGGAAGACCCAAGAGTTCCAATGATAATTTTAAGCTTGGAACACAAGTGACCAAGAAAATTGAAGAGGGCAACACAGTAGGGGCAATTAGGTTACTTACCAGTGAAGAAACAATCGCCCCTAGAGATACAGCAACTGCCGACTCACTGAGAGGGAAGCACCCTCCCAGAGTATCATGGGAACCCACTGCTCGGGACACAAATGCCCCAGACATGGGACCTCTATTCCTCCAAGCATCAGAGATATACAAAGCCATCATGTCATTTCCACCAGGCTCAGCAGAGGGATACACTGGAGTAAGACCTCAGCACCTCAAGGAGATGACAAACCCAGTTCTCGGCGAAGTTGCCGAGACACTGCTGTCAGAGATCACGAAGTTTGTCAACGACTGTCTCTCCGGGTTGATCCCAGATACAATTAAACCGTTCTTCTTCGGAGCATCCCTTTGTGCCCTTAAGAAGAAGGATGGTGGAGTCAGACCCATTGCCGTGGGCAACACACTTCGGCGCCTTGTTGCTAGGGCAGCTGTCAGAAAAATCAGCATAGACGCTGCAACGATGCTTCGACCCCATCAACTAGGTTTTGGTGTCCCCCATGGCTGTGAAGCAGCAGCTCATGCAGCACGAGCCTATATCAAGGACCTCCCAGAAAATAAGGCATTAATTAAATTAGACTTTAAAAATGCCTTCAACCAGGTAAAAAGGGATGTGGTACTGGAAGCAGTTCGAACCAGCTTTCCTTGTCTACTTCCTTTCGTTTCAGCAGGGTACAGTAGGGAATCGACACTGTTGTTTGGGGAACATGAAGTTGTTTCCGCAGAAGGTGTCCAGCAAGGAGACCCACTTGCCCCTTTTCTTTTCTGCATGGCAGCTAAGGAGGTCACAAGTAGGTTGTCCAGCGAATTCAACATCTGGTTCCTGGACGATGGCACCCTGGCAGGGACACAGGAATCCCTGCTAGGAGATCTTCAGCTAGTGAAATCTAGGGGAGAGGAGTTAGGCCTTACACTAAATCCATCAAAGTGTGAAATCATCTCGTCCAACCAACCAATCATAAATGCAGTACAAATCTTATTGCCAGGAGCACAAGTGATCGCTCCCACCGACAGTGTGCTGTAGGGGCACCTCTGGGCTCGAACGCCATTGAGGTAGTCCTCGAAGAAAAGCTTAAAGACCTGAGGAGGATGGAGGCGCGAATAGGGGCTTTGGATGCTCATGATGCGTTGTACCTTCTTACAAGGTGCCTGGCCTTGCCCAGACTTACCTATTTCCTCAGGTGTGCCCCTTCTTTTGACAGCCCAAAATTAACGGAATACGATTCACTCCTAAAGACAATAACTATGAAAGTGTTAAACCTCTCCCTGCAAGATGACCAGTGGGACCAAGCAACGCTCCCAGTTAGACTCGGGGGTATAGGTATTCGCAAGGCGACACAGTTAGCATTGCCGGCATTCTTATCCTCGACCAGTGCTACAAGTGAATTAGTGAAGGAAATACTACCAGAATACCTAAGGAACTCCATTGGGATTCGTGATCCCAAATTTGTGGAAGGAGCTGGTCGGTGGGACACACTCGCCAATTCACACACCCGACCAACTTGTCCAAACGACGGTAAACAGGCCAAATGGGATAGCCCCATAGTGGAGAACATCGCCAAAGCATTGCTGGACGTAACTTCTCAGAAGGACAGAGCGCGTCTCCTAGCTGTGCAAGCCCCCCATGCTGGGGACTTCCTGTTGGCAGTCCCTAATTCCGCCTTGGGCACCCGCCTGGATCATCGGGCCCTAAGTATTGGTGTTGCTCTGCGCCTTGCCGCCCCTATCTCCACCGAGCACCGGTGTATTTGCGGCCAGGCACGGGCAGACCAATACGGCAGCCATGGTCTCATCTGTCGTAAGACACAGGGAAAGATTGCCAGACACGAGGCAGTCAATGACATCATCAAGAGAAGTTTGGCTACAGCTGGGTGTCCAGCACAAAGGGAACCCCAGTTGTGCAGACCTGACAACAGCCAAAAACGCCCAGATGGAGTCACCCTGCAGCCATGGAGGGAAGGTAAACAGGTCGTATGGGATTACACCTGTGCATCTACATTGGCTGATACCTATTTACGTTACAGCTCAGCGGAGGGAGGTGGGGCAGCCACCTTCAGGGAGACCCAGAAAATCCACAAGTACAGAGACCTAGAACGTTGTTACAGGTTCGTGCCGATAGGCTCAGAGACTCTGGAGCTCTGGGTGCCTGGGGTAAATGTGCACTCAAGTTTTTAAAGGAGGTTGGTGAGGAACTCATTGGGAAAACTAGAGACCCACGAGCAGCCAGTTTCCTGTTCCAGCGCCTCAGTGTCGCAGTGCAGAGGGGAAATGCGTGCTGTATCCTGGGTACGCACCCAACCTCCGAGGAGCTGGACGAGGTCTTCGAACGCTGATTGTTTAATTGTTATATATTTGTGTGTGTGTGTGTGTTCTCTGTAAACTGTAGCATTGCAATAAAATAAAACAAAACATACAAAAAAATAATAGGGGTGGTAGGAGAAGAAAAGAATAAAGTATTCAGTGAGAATCCACAAGATCTTCTCTGAATGCTCTTTGTTTTCTTCTTCGAGGATGTGGGTCCCTGCAATTGCACCAGAGGTGGTACCCCTAATATATATATATATAATATATATATATATATATATATATATATATATATATATATATATATATATATATATATATATATATATATATATATATATATATATATATATAACTGAAAACTCACACCCCAGAAGTGACTCGAACCCATACTACTGGAGCACTCTGCTGGCGTACAGGATCCCTTAACTACTCGTCCAACACGACCGGACAAAAGAGGATAGTAGCCGAGGCTATTTCCATCCCCCACTGGTACTCGGTTGGTAATCTTAGGCATGGTATTTTATCAAATCATCTCATTCTTTGGGGCACATGTGAGGAACACAAATGCGAACAAGCCTGAATGGTCCTCAGGACTATATGCAACTGAAAGCTCACACCCCAGAAGTGACTCGAACCCATACTGCCAGGAGCACTCTGCTGGCGTAAGGCACCCCCAGAGGCAAGCTGGGCGCCTCTGCTAACCGGTAGTTTGCCCCCCACAAACAAGCAGTTAGCTGCCTTCAACTGACAGTGGTGCAGCTCAACACAAAGGCACCAACAGCCACAACGAGCAGTTTGTTAGTTGACCAGAGGTCCACCTCGCGTTGACACTGGATGAGTCATCAACGCCGGACTATATAATGGGCGCTGCCTCCCTGGAGAGCCAGTCTCTCCCTTAGTGCTCTAGGATCACCTTCATGTCTCTCACCCGTCGTCCCCCTTCAGCCAACGTCGTGTGACTGATGCCACGGTGGTATGGTAGCTGTCTTCAGTACACCAGTATATCTTTATGCTTTTCTTTATTGCTTATACTGTAGTTTATTTTACTTTTAAGATCATACTAACTTGTTCTCTTTTGCATTACATGAGAGCCAAGTATTTTCAGGGGCATTTATGTTTATTAATATTTCAGTAAATTGTTTAATTATTTATTTGATGATTTTTATTTGTTTCCACCTGCGACTTACACACTGCGGGGCCAATAGCAACATTTTTGTTTTATTATGTGCGGGAGAGCCATACCATCTTGGTTCAGTATAGCTGCGATACCACAACCCGTCACATAATTTGGGGGCCTGCCCTAGGAGCTGTCACAGGAGCTGTCACAGGAGCTGGTCTGAGGAGCTGTCCCTAGTAACCCTTGCCTAATGTTGTGTTTAGTTGTTATACTTGGCTTTTATACTTTGCATTTTTTCAGAATTCATTTTGAGATTTACATACTGGTAACTGAACACATCTACTTTACAGGTGTAGCAATTTGTGATCTGTTTATTAGATTGACTTTGATTACGTGATGTTTTATGCGCAAATTCATGCTCGTAATGGTTAGTCATCTAAGCTATTACTATATCTTTTTGTCCACATTGATTTTGTCCCAACAGAGAGGACTCACTCAGGCAGATCACCCCCTCGGGTACTTATCTGGTACTTTGATTTGTCTTCGAACTGTTATGTTCCACTTTGTATTACGAACTTAGGAGGAAGTATTGGACTAGAGATCCTTTCACATCCAGAACTGTTATACATTCGGGACGTGTATAGCCGTTCTCGTCACAGTGGTGACACTCCCTGCACCCCTAAGCCTTCGTTCAAATTTCGTGATTAACTGCTGAGGTAGGGAGTTTACTATTCTTTTACAGAGCACAAGGAACGGTAACTCTGCAGTTCATTATCTAGATTCCAGTAGGACAACTCTTGCCCTTATCCTCACTAGAATACAGGGTACAGACATCCCTACATCCTATTATATTTTACTACCTCGAAACATTCATTTATATTGTTTCTCAAAGTCCTTACTAAAGTTAAAGACTTAGTTATATTTCAGATTATCATATATAGTACAGTAATTTATCTTGTAAATTTATTGTTGCCTTACAGGATTGTTACTTACGTACAGTGTTGCCAGTTATATAACAACCATTCTCGTGCATATTGCCACATCACTTACAAGGCAGTCTAGTAATCCTCACTTATTGGTTCGCCTACAGGGTACTCGCATTTTTTTCCATTGATATTTTGCAATTAAATAACATTCAATATGTTTAGGTTAGCCGCATTTCGTGCTAACCCGGAGGAGGAGCTCCACACATTAATTCGTGCTACTAGCACAGAATTAATCACTCTTACTACTGAATACCACATCACTCCTCCCCATGGGGTCACCAAAGCTGAGCTTCATAACCTTATTATTGACCATCGTGCAGACAATGATCTTATTACTCCAGAGCAGCAGGACCAACATAGAGTTGCTGATAAAACACACTCACACACATGAAACTAAAAATCGAGTTAGCACAACTAGAAGCTGCTGCCGATGAACGCAAACGGGAGATGAGACGACAAGAGGCTGAATTAGCCCGTGAACGTGAACGAGAACAACGCCAGCCACAACAACAACAAGCTGAACTACAACGTGCGCGTGAACAAAAACAATTCCGGCTCTATGAACAAAAAGCTGAATTATAACGTGCCCGTGAACAAGAACGACTTCAGAACATGAAACATGAAGCTGAACTAAAACGTTGACAAGCTGACCTGCAACGTCAACGTCAAGAACAAGAAGCTGAACTACAACATCTAAGAGAAGTAGGACGACTGCAGATCCTAGCTCAAGAGCTTCAACTCAAGAGACAACAAGAGGAGGATGGAGTTGGCATCACATTACGCTTGGAACAAGGGTAGATCAGACACCGCTCTCGAGTTCCGGCGACAGGAGTTAGAACTTGAACGTACCCACCTCTCTCAGCGCCGTGAAACAGAAGCCAACTTACCGGTATGTTTTAAGCCTACAGATTGTATTAAAATGATGCCGCCTTTCGTAGAGGCAGAAGTAGATTCATTTTTTTGTGTCATTCGAGGCCTTGGCCACCCAGTTACAATGGCCTAGGAATCAATGGTCTATACTTCTCAGGTCACACCCTACAGGAAGAGCTGCCTTAACCCTCAGTTCTCTTGCAAACGAGACTGACTACGATGTACTCAAGCAAGCAGTCCTTGACGCCTATCTGCTTTCCACTGAGAGCTACCGACGGCGCTTCAGGGACTATATAAAAACTCAGGCTCAGACCAACGTGGAGTATGTGCAGACCTAAACCAGGTATTTTTTTTTAAATGGTTAGAATCAGCTCAGGTGACCACATTTCAAGAACTTACTAATTTAAAACTGATGGAAGAGTTTACCCGCAAAGTACCAAACACCATACGACTATATCTTGCAGATAAGGGAGAGACGAACCTCAGTAAATGTGCACAGTTAGCTGATACTTACAGTTTAATTCATAAATCTTTTGATTCAGGTAACAGTAAACCATTATGGTCCAGTCAAGCTTCACCTAAATTAAGTCGTAAAGACACTGACTATGCACTTTACTGTCGTTACTGAAAAACATATGGACACCTCATTGAACAGTGTCCAAATCCTAAGTGTAAAACCACTAGTACAGTTTCAACTAAGCCAAAGCATCCACCCACTAAGCCTACCAAGCCTGTACTACATGTAAATGTTCCTGTTAGTGATCTTGCTTTATTTGACAGACATGTGTATCCAGGAACTGTGTCAGCCAATGGTGAAAATTTCGAGGGTAAGAGCCCAATACGCATCTTGAGGGACACAGCTTCGCTGCAGTCTATTCTACTAAAAGCTGCTGCACCTCAAGTCACCTACACTGGAGAAACTGTTCTGATCATTGACCTCACTGCAACTACACTATACCCTCTCGCCACAGTCTACCTGGAGTGTCCATTCATTCGTGGAAAGGTCCAAGTTGCTATTCGGGAAAACCTTTCCCATGCCATGAATTCAACTTCTCCTGGGCAACGACTTAGCCAACCATCAAGAGTCCACCAATTTATCATCTGAAACAAATCCCAGGTGTGTGACTCAGCCACGGAAGAAGATCCCGCTATGACTTTTGCAGCAGAGGAAGAGGTAACCGTGACAAAAGAATCAGCAGATATCTCCCAGCTAGTGACTACCCGTACTCAAGCCGCTCAACCACAACAAGTAGCAGCAGCTGTCCCTCAAGACGTGCGAGGCCTCCCTCCTAATCTCAACCAGTTGGAGTTCCGTAAGTTACAACAAGCAGATTTGTCACTAACCCCTCTTTTCTATCAAGCACAGATTAAAACCGATGCCATTCCAGGATTTTATATAGACACTAATCAATTATTGTATCGTAGATACAGACCCAGTAAGCTTAAGGCGGAGGATGATTGGGCTGATGTGAATCAACTAGTGGTTCCAACATCATTAAGAAAAGATATCATATCTTTAGCTCATGGCCCAATGTCTCTTTATGGGATCCATAAAACTTATAATGCCCTTTTACAACTATTTTTGGCCAGGCATGGCACGAGATATCAAGATCTATGTTACCAGTTGTCATACCTGCCAAATGGCAGAAAACCAATGCAGTATTCCCAAAGCACCACTTACCCCATTTCTGTGCCTTCTGAACCATTTACCAGTTAGTAATCGACTGCGTTGGGCCCTTACCAAAACCCACGCAGGCAACATGTACATCATCACTATAATGGTCCTACAACCAGGTTCCAAATAACAGTTTCGTTAAGAATATTACGGCTGCTACGGTTGTCAAGCATCTGTTGAAGATCTTCACTCAGTATGGTTTCCTAAAGGAGATACAAATGACTGTGGAACTAATTTCACCAGTGAGTTGTTTAAGAAAACCCTTCAGGAATTTAACACCAACCAAGTCTTGTCTAGTCCATATCATCCTGCTTCACAGGGATCTTTGGAACGTAGCCATCAAACCATTAAGTCTTTGTTAAAGAAATATTGTATTGATACCGAGAAGGATTGGATAAGCAATTAGATCTCCTTATGTGTATTTTCAGATGTCTTCCTAATGAGTTCCATGGAGTATCTCCTTATGAGATGCTCTACGGTCGTAAATGTCGTGGTCCTCTTAAAGCTTCTAAAGATTCCTTGACGTCAACCACCTTCAGTGATTCCCTTAATGTGCCTCAGTTTCTTAAAACTTGAGACATAAACTTGAACAATTACATAAGTTTGCTAGTGCTAATTTACTGACCTCCCAACATAAGATGAAAGCACACTTTGACAAGAACACTAAGGTAAGAAAGTTTAATGTACGAGACTTCGTCCTAGCCTATTTTCCTATCCCAACCTCTCCATTTAAAAGTAAAATTTCAGGATCTTATCTCATCAAAGAATGCAAGAACAACAACAACTACATTGTAGAGACTCCGGACCGGCGTCGCAAGACACAACTCTGCCACGTCAACCTGCTCAAGAGTTATCAAGGTAATCCCCCACCAGTGTGAGTATCTGTATCCGCTTTTACCGAGAGATATCCCAACAGTGATACATACCATGCTACCTCTCCATCCGATGGCAAAAATACCATCGAGACCATAAAGACTAACAGTGAAATTTTAAAAGATCTTCCAAAATACCTAGAAACACTAATAATAGTGTTCCTTTAATTAAATTACTATCTACGCATAAAAAAAATGGGCGGTAGAGCGACGGTCTCGCTTCATGCAGGTCGGCGTTCAATCCCCGACCGTCCAAGTGGTTGGGCACCATTCCCCCCCCCCCCAGTCCCATCCCAAATCCTTATCCTGACACCTTCCCAGTGCTATATAGTCGTAATGGCTTGGCTCTTTCTCCTGATAATTACCTTACCTTACCTACGCATAAAAAACTGTTACAAGACACTCCACAGGAATGTAATTTAGTGCAACATGATATCCAGCTGCTTCCTGATACGATGCCCATCCGTCAACCTTACTACTGCATCAGTCTACAGAAGAGAGAAGCCATGTTCGCAGAAATAAAGTACGTACTCAGCAATGGATTAGCTACACCTCGTGAGTCTCCTTGGGCTTCACCATGCATACTGGTTCCCAAGCCATACGGCAAGGTAAGGCTGTGTACCGATTATAGGAAGCTAAATGCAGTTACCGTTAAGGACTCTTATCCTTTACCTCGCATCAACGACATCTTAGATGCAATAGGTAACACCACCTTTTTGTCCCAATTACATCTCTTAAAGGGCTACAACCAAATAAAACTGTCGAAGCGTGCCAAAGATATCTCAGCCTTTATCACTCTTTTTGGCCTTTTTAGATATGAACGGTTACCTTTTGGTCTTTGCAATGCCCCAGCTACTTACCAGCGAGCTGTCAACCTCGTCATTCAAGATCTTGACAACACCTATGCCTACCTGGACGACATCGTTGTAGCAACCAACTCGTGGGAAGAACATCTTGACCGACTACAACGACTATTTTACAAGCTTCTCCAGGCTGTTCTCTCCATTAATTTGGGCAAGTCAACGTTTACTAAAGGTAAAGTACAATACCATGGTCATGTTATAGGCAGTGGAAGCTTAACACCTTCAGACATACATCTTCAATCCATCCAAAAATATCCACAGCCCACTTCTCGTAAACAACTTTTGAGATTCTTGGGACTAGCGTCTTACTACCCTAGGTTCAGCAAGAACTTCAGCATAGTTGCCACACCTTTAATCATTCTTACAAGCCCTAAAAGGAAATACATTTGGACCAACTCATAATCCATTGCCTTCGAACAATTGAAAACTTTGCTGTGTACTAACCCTATTCTCGCCTCTCCAGATGTGAAACAACCATTCATCCTTAATGTTGCTGCCAGCAGCACCGGCATTGGGAGTGTCCTGATGCAGCAAAGAGAGAGGGGGAAGTCCTACCAGTCAGCTACTACAACTACAAGCTGAAGCCTCACCAACAAAACTACAGCACTATTGAGAAAGAGCTACTCGCCATCGTCCTATGCTGGCAACGATATGAACCTTACCTTTATGGACACCAACCCATCACCATCTATATATATATAGGAGGAGGTAGAAGAAAACATCAAAGTGTTCAGTGAGGATCCACAAGGTCTTCTCTGAGTACTCTTTATTTTCTTCTCTGAGGCTATGGGTCCCTACACTTGCACCGGAGGTGGTACCCCGTCTAGGAGCGAGCTAAGGTACTGTCCGCCTTTATAACCCCGTTTGGTCTCTACAGGTACAATCGCCTTCCCTTTGGACTCTGCAATGCCCCAGCCACCTTTCAGAGAGCTGTCAACCGCGTCATCCAGGGCTTGGAAAACACCTATGCCTATCTGGACGACATTGTAGTAGCATCCAACACCTGGAGCGAACACCTGCTCCAGCTACAACGATTGTTCTACAAGCTCCTGAAAGCCGGCCTCACCATCAATTTGGGCAAGTCCACCTTCGCGAAAGGTAAAGTGCGGTACCTGGGTCATGTTATAGGGAGTGGCAACCTGGCTCCGTTAAACATTCACATTCAAGCAATCCAACAGTATCCACAGCCTACTACCAGGAAGCAGCTCCTGCGCTTCCTTGGTCTTGCTTCCTATTACCGTAGGTTTGTGAAGAATTTAGCACTGTTGCAACCCCATTAATCACCTTAACCAGTCCCAAGCAACGGTATAATTGGACCAGAGAGCAAACCGTTGCATTCGAACAACTCAAATTCCTCCTCTGTTCTAATCCTATTTCTCGCCTCACCAGATATCAAGAAGCCTTTCATCCTCCATGTCGACGCCAGTGGTACCGGCATCGGAAGTGTCTTAATGCAGCAGCGAGGCGAGGAGGTTCTACCTGTCAGCTACTACAGTTGCAAGTTGAAGCCTCATCAGAAGAACTACAGTACTATAGAGAAGGAACTCCTGTCCATCGTCCTGAGCTTACAACACTTTGCACCATATCTGCACGGTGCTAGGTCCACTACCATCTATTCGGACCACAACCCTCTGAGATTTTTACATCAAGCCCAATTTAATAACCAACGTCTGCTGCGATGGGCTTTATATCTTCAAGGCTTCAACTTAAAGATCTGCTACATCAAGGGGCCTGATAACATCATCGCTGATGCCCTCTCCAGAGTGCATGAGGTAGAGGCAGCTCCACCTCCCACTCTACCTCCAGTGGACGTGATTCACCCGAAACGGCAGGCTTCGGGGGAGAGTTGTGACGATAATCTCTTATCAGAGATTTAGCCTGCTATTTCTGCGAATCACTCCTGTCCTCATCAATATACAAGATACGTTTTGTAGTGGCTAAACGTATATATAGCCACACGTACCAGCAACTCCCTCCTCCCCCCACTCCAGCACCTGGTCGACGCGCCGAACCCTTCAACGGCCTAACTAGCGACTTGCGACCATCCAGCTTCCTCATTGGCCGCCAACCAACACTCCACTCCGGCTCCCCGCCAATCACAAGACCTCACCAGTTATTGTTGGAGTCCCTTGCGTTTCTGCCAGCCAGAATATTGTGTGCTCGCAAGCTGTGAACTCCTAAGTGACTCACTCTGTGTGGTCAAATAGAGGTTCATAGTTAGTGCATATATTCCAGCATTCATATTTTACTTACTTTTGTATATCAATTCTCCTCCCCATTAACGTAATCTATTTTCATGTTTATATTGTTTATTATTTTTGCCAGTAAGCCAAGATTTTGCATTTATTTCAATTTGTGTTTTTATTGTTATTAAAATCCATATTTTTATTATTGCTTTTAGTCTTTCCAACCTTACCACAGATTACCAATCACGCAGTCATTCTTTTTTTTTCTCTTTTTTTTTTCCTTTTCTTTTTTTATATATTATATGTGGCCCAGCACTGACACCTGCTAGTTGGAAGACTGCCGACCACCATTTCCAACTCGTTACCGTCACAATATATATATATATATATATATATATATATATATATATATATATATATATATATATATATATATATATATATATATTGTGACGGTAACGTGTTGGAAATGGTGGTCGGCAGTCTTCCAAATAGCAGATGTCAATGCTGGGCCACATACATTTAAGTTATAAAAAAAAGGAAAAAAAAGAGTGACTGCTTGTCTGATAATCTGTGGTAAGGTAAGATACACGAAAACACAAATATAAAAAATGCACTTTACTTAATCTAGAAAACAAAATAAAATAAAGACAATTCCTTGGCATTTAAAATAATGTAAAAGTAAAACACGTAAAAATATATATAACAAATTGAAAAGGGGGGAACTGGTTACGTTAACAAAGATAAATGGTGCTGGGAATATATGCGCTAGCTATCAACCTCTATTTGATCACACGAGGTGAGTCAAATTAGGTGTTCACAGCAGGAGCACAAGATATATTCTGGCTGGCAGGGCTGCAAGGGACTCCAACAATGACTGGCGAGGAATGTGATTGGCGTGGAGCGGGAGTGGTGTGTTGGTTAGCGGCCAATCAAAATGCAGGACGGCCGCAAGTCGCTAGTTTGGCTGGGAGCAGCAGTTGGCAGGTCGACCAGGTGTGCAGAAGTGGGGGGAGGAGGGAGTTGCAGGTGCGTGTGGCTGTCTTGATATATACGTTAAGCCACTATAAAACGTATCTTGCATATTGTTGAGAATGAGATGATGGGAAGATATAGCAGGCTAAATCTCTGGGAAGAGATTATCGTCACAACTCTCCCCCGAAGCCTGCGGTTCTGGCAGAGTCACGTTCACGGGAGGTAGAGTGGGAGGTGGAGCTGCCTCTACCTCATGCACTCTGGAGAGGGCGTCAGCGATGATGTTATCAGGCCCCTTGATGTAGCAGATCTTTAAATTGAAGCCTTGAAGATATAAAGCCCATCGCAGCAGACGTTGGTTATTAAATTGGGCTTGATGTAGGAATCTCAGAGGGTTGTGGTCCGAATAGATGGTAGTGGACCTAGCACCGTGCAGATATGGTGCAAAGTGTTGTAAGCTCAGGACGATGGAGAGGAGTTCCTTCTCTATAGTACTGTAGTTTTTCTGATGAGGCTTCAACTTGCAACTGTAGTAGCTGACAGGTAGAACCTCCTCGCCTCGCTGCTGCATTAAGACACTTCCGATGCCGGTACCACTGGCGTCGACATGGAGGATGAAAGGCTTCTTGATATCTGGTGAGGCGAGAATAGGATTAGAACAGAGGAGGAATTTGAGTTGTTCGAAGGCAACGGTTTGCTCCCTGGTCCAATTATACCGTTGCTTGGGACTGGTTAAGGTGATTAATGGGGTTGCAACAGTGCTAAAATTCTTCACAAACCTACGGTAATAGGAAGCAAGACCAAGGAAGCGCAGGAGCTGCTTCCTGGTAGTAGGCTGTGGATACTGTTGGATTGCTTGAATGTGGATATTTAACGGAGCCAGGCTGCCACTCCCTATAACATGACCCAGGTACCGCACTTTACCTTTCGCGAAGGTGGACTTGCCCAGATTGATGGTGAGGCCGGCTTTCAGGAGCTTGTAGAACAATCGTTGTAGCTGGAGCAGGTGTTCGCTCCAGGTGTTGGATGCTACCACGATGTCATCCAAATAGGCGTAGGTGTTGTCCAAGCCCTGGATGACGCGGTTGACAGCTCTCTGAAAGGTGGCTGGGGCATTGCAGAGTCCAAAGGGAAGGCGATTGTACCTGAAAAGCCCGAACGGGGTTATAAAGGCAGACAGTACCTTAGCTCGCTCCGTTAAACTCACCTGGTAGTAGCCCTTGAGTAAGTCTACCTGAGACAGGTAGCGGGCATTACCAATGGCATCCAGTATGTCGTCTATCCTGGGTATTGGGTAGGCGTCCTTCACTGTGACCTGGTTCAACTTCCTATAATCCGTGCAAAGACGGATTTTGCCGTGAGGTTTGGGTACCAGGATGCATGGTGAGGCCCAGGGGGACTCACAGGGGGTAGCCAGTCCATGGTCCAAGAGATACTGTACCTCAGCACGCATGACTTCCGTTTTGCTAGGGCTGATTCGGTAGAACGGTTGGCGAATCGGCTGGGTGTCAGGTAGCAGTTGGATGTCGTGCCGAGTCACAGTACACTCTTGGGGATCATCTCGAAACAACTCCTGATGTTCTCTGATGAGTTTGATGAGTGAAGCACTATTATCGTCCTGAAAATGATTGTGAAGGTCAGTAAGGATTTCCGAATTAGAAAGCGCTGTCTCAGTGTCAGTGCTTTCGGAAGGAGAAGCAGGGAAGGTCTCACTGTGGCTGTATGGACCTGTAAATGAGGTGAAATTGGTTAACACAGTGGGAGGAACCCCATGGTAGGGCTTGAGTAGATTGATGTGGCACAGCTGGGTCTTCCGCCGCCTATCGGGGGTCTCGAGAACGTAGTTGAAGTTGTTCCGGCACTCCTTAACACGGTAGGGTCCTGAGAACCTGTTCTGTAAAGGAGAACCTGGGATAGGGAAATAGGCAAGAACTAAGTCTCCTGGTTTAAACTTCCTTACTTTGCAGTGCTGGTCGTAACGAGTCTTCATCCTCTCCTGGGCTTTCTGTAGGTTGTTGCTGGCAAAGGAATGGACCCTCTCTAGAATGTGTCGGAGGTTTTGAAGATACTGGGGCACATTCTGATGCTCACTGAAGGTGGCATCACGTAGAGAATCCTTGAAAGCCTTGAGAGGTGTACGGCACTTACGTCCGTAGAGCATCTCATAAGGAGATACTCCTAGTGACTCGTTGGGAAGACTTCTGAAAATACACATGATGAGATCAATTTGCCTATCCCAATCCTTTGAGGTCTCATTACAAAACTTTTTTAAGAGTGCCTTGATGGTTTGATGACTACGCTCGAGAGAACCCTGTGAAGCAGGATGATAGGGGCTGGACAGTACCTGTTTGATGTTGAACTCCTCCAGAGTCCGTTTGAAGAGATCACTGGTGAAGTTGGTGCCACAGTCGCTCTGAATCTCCCTCGGAAATCCATACTGGGTGAAGATTTTCAGTAGATTCTTCACCACTGTAGCAGCCGTAATATTTTTCACTGGAACTGCTATCGGAAATCTGGTGGTAGGACACAGGATGGTTAAGATATAGGCGTTGCCTGCACTGGTCCGAGGCAAAGGACCAACACAGTCAATAATAAGCTTGTGGAACGGTTCCTCAGGCACCTGGATGGGTATCAGTGGTGCTCTGGGAATGGAAACGTTCGGTTTCCCGGCTAACTGACACACGTGGCATAATTGACATGATTCTTGACGTCGTTAACCATACCTGGCCAGTAGTAGTCTTGTCGAATTCCATGGTAAGTCTTGTTGAACCCGTAGTGTGACAAAGCGCCGTGGGCCAGGTGTAGAATCGTGGGCCGCAGGCTGGTAGGAATCACTAGTTGTTCAACGTCTGCCCAATCGTCCTCGTCCTTCAGTTTACTGGGTCTATACCTGCGATAGAGTATTCGTTCTCCATAAAGAACCCAGGAACACTGTCGGATTGGGTTTCAGCCTGAAAGAATAATGGTGTCAAGGTAAGATCATCTCTCTGTAACTTACGGAACTCCACAGCGGTCAGGTTAGGGGGTAGTTTCGAAGGGTCCTGAGGGACAGCGGTAGCAGTAGAGTCAGCTGGCTGTGGTCGTGCAGCTTGAGCACGGGTGGTCACCATAACAGGAGGAGAACCTTCATCACTCTCTTGAACCTTTGCTGGAACATGCTCAAAAATCGGGTTATCCAACACAGAGTTGCTTACCTCGGATATGTCCTTGACGATCAGGTTGTTTGGTTGTTGGTCTTCTGCCAAGTCGTTGCCCAGGAGAAGTTGCACTCCAGGCATGGGAAAAGGCTTTTCCCTGACGGCGACTTGGACTTCACCGGTCACGAAGGGACAATCTAGGTAAACTCTGGCAAGGGGATAAGGAGTTGTAGCAGTAAGGTCAGTGATGAATACAGTCTCTCCTGTGTAGGCGACGTTGGGCACAGCTGATTTCAAGACGATCGATTGTAGAGCCGCTGTGTCCCGCAGGATCTTAAGTCCAAAACGTCCCTCTGAATCTGAACCGTGGGTAGAGATAGTTCCTGGATATAGATGCTTGCTAAAGAGAGAGAGATCATTAGCATGAACACCAACATTCATTACAGGCTTACCGGACTTAGGGTGAGTAGGTTTAGACTTAGGAGGTTCGATGTTACCTTTAGATTGGGACTTACCACATTTGTCAATGGTGTGTCCATATAGTCGACAATACCTGCAGTACAGTTGAGAGGTACCTTGATCTGGGCTCGCTTTCTCGTAACTGTACCAAGACTTCTTGCTGGTAGGTTCTGGTGTCAGCCGGTGGATGAGGCTGTAAGTGTCAGCTGACTTCGCGCACTTCACCAAATCCGTCTCTTCTTTGTCTGCTAAGTATAGGCGGACAGGAGGAGGTACACGTCTCAAAAATTCTTCAACCAGTATGAGGTTGACAAGCTCTGAAAAAGTAGAGACATGTGCTGCCTCCAGCCATTTCATGAAATATCTTCGTTTGGTGTTAGCAAATTCTAAGAAGGTGGTGGTACTTGCCTTGACGTAGTCACGAAACTTTCGTCGATAGCTTTCGGTGGAGAGAAGGTAGGCGTCCAACACAGCTTGCTTCAGGGTGGTGTAGTCGTTTTCTGATGCCAAAGTGCTGAGTGTGACTGCTGCTCTACCTGTTAAATGTACTCGGAGAAGGGTAGCCCATTGGTCGTCAGGCCAATTAAGTTGATCAGCAAGGGTCTCAAAAGTGGTGAAAAACACATCAACCTCCGTTTCTATGAACGGGGGCATTAACTTACTTGCATGGGAGACATTGAAACTGGGAGGAAGACTAGCTGCCGCTTGTTGGAGTTGAGCTTGGTGTGCAGCGTCCCTCGTGAGTTCTCGGTCACGACATTCTAGAGCTGCTTCTGCCTGTCGTTTGTCGTGTTCACGTTGCATCTCGAGTCGCTGTTTGTATAAGGCCAACTCACGTTCACTTTCTTCTTTCTTCAGTGCGGCCTCTCGCTCTTTGAGGCGGATTTCTCTTTCTTGTTCTTCCTTTCTGAGGGCAGCTTCACGTTTGTTCTTCCTTTCTGAGGGCAGCTTCACGTTCTTGAGCAGCTTCACGCTCTTGTTCTTCCTTTCTGATGGCAGCTTCACGCTCTCTGATTGCAGCTGCTTCCTGTTGTTGCTCCCGCTCGATCTTAGCAAGTTCTAACTTGAGTTTTATTGCTGTCAAGTCATGTTTATCTGAAATAGTGTATTGTTCATGAGTATCAGAATCTATCTTCCCTTCATCCAAAAGATGATCTAAAATTATATTATTTACGGTATATTTGTTGGCGCCAGGTGGAACTTCCAATTGATACTCGTGTGCAAGAGTTATCAATTCGACCCTTCTAGCGTGACGCAATTTCTCTATTTCACCTTCTGGATTTGCCTTGAAAGCTTGTAGGCGAAACATTGTGAAAATATAGCAAAATAAAGGAGACACGAATATACAGTGAGAATATGGTGAATGTCAGAAACAGGAAACGTGGCAACTGATACCTATCCTGTGGGGAATTATTAATAATTAAAGTTAATTCAAGATGGTAAATGAATAAGGTCGCAGGAAATCTTGTACCTGGTACTCACTGTGGGAGGATAAAGGCAAGAAAATCCTACTAATTAGTGGAAACTGAGTTTAAAAGACAAGTGAAACACTAAATGGCTTCAAAATAAATGAGGTAGTCCAAAAAATGTAGTCATACCTTGCCAAGTCACTATAGAACATAAGCAAAGGTACCCACTGAAATTGAATATGGTATTTACAGAATTAGCGAACTTTGTGCTCAAAAGAAAGAACGCCAATTCCCTACCTTGGGTAAATACCATCAGTCTGACCGACGAGTAGGGGTGCGAGTGTCAACTGGTGACGAGAACTATCGGCGAGGTCCCAACTCGCCAATAATAGTTCGTGCTAGAGGATCTAAAGCCCTCTTTTTCCTCCTAGAGTCGGATTGCAGGACTTAGGTGCTATTGACCCGGAGACAGACCACAGTACCAGGGTACCTATGTGATAATCTGTCAAAAATGTGAGAAATATCTGGGGACAAAAGATGTTAAACACGGATAATAACACGGAAGGGGGAGACGACCAATTAAGAGTATGACTGCGGCCTACAGTCACCACGTAATCCAAAGTTGTCTCACACTCACCATATGCTACTCCCGTAATGCACAATATACACAGCACCATATAAAATAAAAAATGATTAATGTAAATAATGAAAGCAAGGGAAATGAAAGCCAAGTACGCTTACCACAATTACCAATACCTGAGTGAAGCTCCCGGACAGGCCCCCAATTATATGTGACGGTAACGTGTTGGAAATGGTGGTCGGCAGTCTTCCAAATAGCAGATGTCAATGCTGGGCCACATACATTTAAGTTATAAAAAAAAGAAAAAAAAAAGAGTGACTGCTTGTCTGATAATCTGTGGTAAGGTAAGATACACGAAAACACAAAATATAAAAATGCACTTTACTTAATCTAGAAAACAAAATAAAATAAAGACAATTCCTTGGCATTTAAAATAATGTAAAAGAAAACACGTAAAAATAGATATAACAAATTGAAAAGGGGGGAACTGGTTACGTTAACAAAGATAAATGGTGCTGGGAATATATGCGCTAGCTATAAACCTCTATTTGATCACACGAGGTGGGTCAAATTAGGTGTTCACAGCAGGAGCACGAGATATATTCTGGCTGGCAGAGCTGCAAGGGACTCCAACAATGACTGGCGAGGAATGTGATTGGCGTGGAGCGGGTGTGGTGTGGTAGCGGCCAATGAGAACGCAGGACGGCCGCAAGTCGCTAGTTTGGCTGGGAGCAGCAGTTGGCAGGTCGACCAGGTGTGCAGAAGTGGGGGGAAGGAGGGAGTTGCAGGTGCGTGTGGCTGTCTTGATATATACGTTAAGCCACTATAAAACGTATCTTGCATATTGTTGAGAACGTGATGAAGTAAGGAAATAGCAGGCTAAATCTCTGGGAAGAGATTATCGTCACAATATATATATA
>WNGS01004946.1:3981283-3995171 GCA_020271785.1 Procambarus virginalis
TGTATGTGGTGATCATGTCTTCCCTAGCTTTTCTGTATTCCAGCGACGTGAGGTGCAGTTCACGTAGTCTGTCCTCATAACTCATGCCTCTTAGTTCTGGGACAAGCCTAGTGGCATACCTCTGAACTTTTTCCAGCTTCGTCTTGTGCTTGACTAGATACGGGCTCCATGCTGGGGCTGCATCCTCCAGGATTGGCCTTACATATGTGGTATACAGGGTTTGAAGGATTCCTTAAACAGGTTTTTGAGAGCAGCTCTGATGTAGCCAGCCTCGCATAGGCCGCTGATGTTACTTTTGTGTGGGCTTCATGAGACAGGTTTAGCGTGATATCAACTCCCAGATCTTTTTCTCTGTCCGCTTTGTGAAGACTTCATCTCCCATTCAGTAGCCAGTGACTGGCCTCCTTGTTTCCTTCTCCTAGTTTCATACCTTACATTTATTGGATTGTACTTTAGTAGCCATTTGTCGGACATTCCTTCAATTTGTCTAGGTCTTCTTGTAGCCTCATACTATCCTCCCTGCCTTGATCCTCCTCCTAATTTTTGCATCATCAGCAAACTTCGAGAAACGAATCAATCCTTTTGGGAGATCATTTACGTATATCGAAACAGTATAGGTCCAAGGATTGAACCCTTTGGGACTCCACTGGTGACTCCCCGCCACTCCGAGGTCTCACCCCTCACGGTGACTCTCTTTGTCCTGTTGCTTAGGTACTCCCGGTACTGTGCTTAGGTACTCCAGGGTACTTAGGTACTGTGTATGTGTATGTGTGTGTGTATATATGTGTGTGTGTTTGTATGTGTGTGTGTATATATGTGTGTGTGTTTGTATGTGTGTGTGTGTAGGCTTCAGAATATGAAATCGGTAAATAATTTATATGTTGTTCTCACCTGAACAAAAATTTCTTTCCGTCAAAGACCAGTAGTTTATGTTTAGCAAATTCCGAAATATATAATGCTCTATCTACATAATTGCAATATTTTTCTTTGTCACTGAATTGTTTGAAAATGATTTTTTTCGGACTTTTGTGTCACAAATATATTCAAAACAAATATTTCATATAACTAATAACATAAACATATCAGGATGTGAAGCCCAGTGAAATTGTTTAAACATTTATATCTGGTTCTGGACAGGGTACCCGGCAGCACCCGGGTAGTCCCTGTGCCCAGGCCTCTCCCACACATTCTCCCAGGTCTTCCCCACACCTACCTTCACCATTATCCCCCCCCCACCACCACACATACTCTTCCCATCTCTTCTGACATACCCCTCTGCGTCATTCTCGTCACACACCTTCCACATCTACCCAACATCACTATAACAGTTTTTACAACACTGTCTTCATCACTGCAAACATTTTTGTGCCATAACTATCTCAACTTACAAGCTTCGCCTCTTCATCAACTCATATCCCGCTATGAATACAATTATTTTCACTACACATTATCTACATCACCATAATCGAAAGGTCGTACCGAGAATGCAAATCGGTCGCCTGAACATTCGTTTTGCATGTTAATGCACGAATACACAAATATTTAAATGAATGCTGAATTCTACGTACTTTTGGCTGCACATTTATATAGACTTTTGGATAGGGGTGTGGAGGCCGATGCTCTTTCAAGGGAGGCAGAGGGGCTGACCCTGCCTTAGCTAAACGAACTAGAGGGTTCAGTTCCTGAACCGACTATGTGCCTCTGTATCCTTTACACCACCGCCCACGGGATGGGTATGGGGTGCATAATAAAGAAAAGAATAGAATATCACTATACAGAGTTGCAAGAGGCTAGCCTCAAAAGTCTGGCATCTAACCTTGTTTGGTTAGAAACTAGACTCTCAGGGAGAGAGAACAGACTAGTTATTCCGTTCCCTTTCCTCCTGCCTTCCATTTTCTTTGTCTCACGTTTCATCTCCATCACTCTCATACGTTCTCTCTTCCTCGTTCCTGTTGTTTTCATTATGTTCTTTTACCAATGTTCAATCAATGTTATATACATTGATTCAACGTCGATAACAGATGAAAATCTAATATTAACACTAAGGATAATCCAAACCCATATTTCAGGCTTCATAGGAGTTGTTGTTAGTCGCAAAAGGAGCCAGTCCTACTTAATGAGAGGGATGGGGTTCGACCCTAACACACTAAGAAACCAGCCATACACACATAAATCACCCTGTAAAGTTTTGTGAGGGTTAACTACCTCCAAGTGTCTGGCCCCTAACCTCTAACAAACAATTCAACAGACGATCTCTTTTAGATATAAATACATTCATTCACGTGCATATCAATATCTCTGTAAGCTTTATTTAATGAAATATTATTATCTAATAATCCCTATTTACAATACGTATATATACAGTTTAATTTGTATTTACTAACGTCATTTTTTTTACGTTTTCAACTGATAAAGCTTCGACAACGACCCAAGTGTCAACTACAACAACCTCAGGATCAAATACAACAACTATTGCAGCAAACACAACTACTGCAACAAACGCTACAATAACTTCAGCCAACGTGACAACTTTGGCAACCAATGTGACAACTACTGCAGCAACAAGACAACTACATCAGCCAACACGACGACTACAGCAGCAAACACGACGACTACAGCAGCCAACACGACGACTACAGCAGGCAACACGACGACTACAGCAGCCAACACGACTACTACAGCAGCCAACACGACTACTACAGCAGCCAACACGACGACTACAGCAGCCAACACGACGACTACAGCAGCCAACACGACGACTACAGCAGCCAACACGACGACTACAGCAGCCAACACGACGACTACAGCAGCCAACACGACGACTACAGCAGCCAACACGACGACTACAGCAGCCAACACGACGACTACAGCAGCCAACACGACGACTACAGCAGCCAACACGACGACTACTGCAGCCAACACGACAACTGCTATAATAAATACAACTACTGTAGTCACCACAACTACGTGAACAATACAGCATTACTGGCTACCTCACTTCGCAACTCAACCAGTTACTCGCCACTCTAAACGGTACAACTAATATATTAACAACATTGCAAGCGCTTCAAGTTCAAATAATAATATTATTACCACAATTAACGCAATACTTGGAGGAGGGAGGAGGAGACGCAGCGCCTCACAAGACATTCTGGAGATCCAATATGTCATCGACAACACAACAGACGCGTTGACAAGAGGAAACCTTACCACTGCCAATGGTCTCCTTCCCCAGCTAATTATGGCGCAAACCAAACTTGCCCAGATATTATCATGTGCAGTTAATCAGTCTTTGTCAGTCAATTCAGGCCTGCTGACAGGCGCACTGTCTGCTTTAGTCAGCGTCAACAAGGCTATATCCGCTGCTAATACAGAGAGAAGCACTACGGTCGACCAGATCAACACCGTTCAGGCACAGATCAGCCAACTGGGAGGAACCACTGTGACTGTACCTACCATCCCGCCCCTGATAATCACCCCGGAGTCCTTGGTCAGTTGCCAGTTAACAACCTCAGCACCAAACACAACTACTCCGAGTACCAACATAACAACTACAGCCAGCAATTCAACCGGCAATGCAACATTGGCGAGTCTCACTTCACAACTTAGCCAACTCCAAAGCGCCTTAAATCAAACAGACCAAGCAATTGCAACTCTTCAAATCCTTCAGAGTCAGCTGGCTAACCTTGTGGCCGCAATTAACGCATCGATAGGAGGAGGAAGAAGAAGAAAACGCAGCCCTGCAGATGAAATCATCAAGATTACAACGCTCATCACACAAGTTCAGTTAGTGATAAAACTAGGAAACATTGACGCATTAACTTCATTGAACGGGCAACTGATAACGGCTGTGATCACAGCGACTACAATAACACAAAATATTACTACTAAACAATATATACCCGATGAGACCTTCCGGTCGACGGTGATAACAACTGGTACCGATATTATTAGTGTCGTCGTAGATGCAAGAACTCTGAGAGATACTATAGTGAAAGAAATCACAGTAGTTCAGGTGAGCATCAGCCAACAGGGAGGAACCACGGTAACTATACCTCCAGCCCCACCAACCCAGACAATCGTTCCCACGGAAATACCACTGGCAACAATCCCAGTTAGCACACCGCCTCCAACAATCCCGAGTACCACTTCAGTACCAACATTCTCCATTCAGTCAACCCTAGGAACTGCACCGGGTTCTTCAAGCCCAGGTTCTCCACAGGGTACAACGATACCTGGTACTACACCTGGTCAAACAACTATAGGTACTTCACCAGGTCCAACATCCTCTGGTGGTACAACAGTTCCAACATCCTCTGGTGGTACAACGGGTCCAACAACCTCTGGTGGTACAACAGGTCCAACAACCTCTGGTGGTACAACAGTCCAACAAGTTCTGGTGGTACAACGGGTCCAACAACCTCTGGTGGTACAACGGGTTCAACAACCTCTGGTGGTACAACGGGTTCAACAACCTCGGGTGGTACAACGGGTTCAACAACTCGGGTGGTACAACTGGTTCAACAACCTCGGGTGGTACAACGGGTTCAACAACCTCGGGTGGTACAACGGGTCAACAACCTCGGGTGGTACAACGGGTCCAACAACCTCGGGTGGTACAACGGGTCCAACAACCTCGGGTGGTACAACTGGCTCAACATCTGGTTCTACTTCTAATTCAACCAGCAACGGGTAGTGTATCAAGCTCAACGACCTCGAGTTGTACAACCAAAATTGAACGGTAGTATAGCTATCAGCTAACAGTACTACAACAGTAAGTGGAACAATTTAGAAGACTACAGCAAGAAATAGAAAATCCTCAGTTATTACAACCGGAATTTCAATAAGAGTAGGAAATATCAGCATAATATATGGAAGTCATATATCACTTATTAGTATAATGATAAAATATAGTTAAATAGCTGTTTTAATAGTTTGCTTCGGCCATACACATTAACACATGTTAAAAGCACACACTGACACATTTTAAAGGTATATATCAGCACCTGTTCAAGTACACATTAAAACTTGTTAAATATACGTTAACAAATATTAAAACATCATATTAACATATGTTACAAGTACACATAAACAATGTTAAGAGTACACATTAATACATTGTAAAGGAAACATTAACTCATGAACAAATTACATGTTAACACATGTTAGAAGTACGAATAAAAACATGGTAAATCTACACATTAACAAATATTAAAGTTAAACTAAAACACGTTAAAAGCAATATAAATAAAACCAGATCTTTAGTCCCATATTAAGGCACACGGATTTGTTTAATGAAATGCACAAATGTTAATTCCATATTATGTACAAAAAAATTGCGTTTCTAATGAATTTTCGTTGCAAACTGTGAACTGACATATATGATAGTTTTATGTAATGTTTATATCATCATATCATCATTTTGATGAAGTATTTCCTAAATATCAAATTCACTATCTGATATATTACATTTATTAAAAACTACTTACTTATCAAGTTAACTGTATTAATTTAATGGTATTTTTTCACATGTATATGACTGTTATACACTGAAGATCGGTCCGGTATTGGCCTTTTGAGTGCTGCACTGAGCATTTACACGCAAAAACTGTTTTGGACAAGTAAATTCTACAGAACAACATGTATTTAATAATCCCGAGTGTGTGTGCGTGCTGCCAAACAGTGTTTCGAAAACATAGAGTCTAGGTCCTTGTGCCCCACCTACTAGCCTTGTTATACTTGTTTCGTTATATATTTTACAACTCAAGTCGATAATAGAGCTGCAACACTACTCTCGACGCAAACAATAGACCTTAGCAATATTCGCAATGAACGCCACCTTATGAAACACTTAACTATTGCTGAGGTCCATAAAACAATAATAGGTTTCAAGAACAAGGCGCTGGATCAGTAACAAGATAAATAAGATGATATTAACCTACCTACCAGTGATTGCACTCCATCGATACACAGTATAGTAAAGCAGCTCTTGCATCTGGACTATTCCCCACATACTTCAAGAATGCCACCATCAGATAATCAAGCCAGGAAAACCCCCAACACAAACTGAAATTACAGACCAATTCCCTCCTCGAAGTATCAGGCAAAATATTCGAAAAAAATAATCAGAGACTTGTGAAGTNTGAACACCCTGAAACTGATCTGTCGATAAACAGCACTGTTTTTAGCTAACCTTCTTCGGTACTGATCATTGACAAACACAACTCGAAAAATATATTTCGTATGTTAAAGTTTTGAGAGAAAATATTAATTTTGACGCTTCCAAAGAAAAAATTAGCATGATAGAATGTATTATAAATTTCTACGTGAAGTTGAGGAGCTGTTGGTTAATAAATAAAATCTATTCAGTCGAACAGTTCGTTAACATGGAAAGTGAGTGTTAAGTCAAAATGGTAATATAAACGATTTTATACTAAATGAGGCTGTACTTGAACGTTCGATATACATGGTATAAACTGAATGTTGTTTTTGAAAATTTAAAGCATTGCTAATGTACATTTTCTGTTAAAATGTGTAGGTCTGTTTTCATAGGTTAGCTCATATGAAATAGATTACGAAAATTACTTATATATAGTAAACGCATATAAATTGGACGATATTTACATCGTAACAACGTGCTGAATAAACATTTAGGGCCCTAACCGATGGGTGTACCAAGTGTTCCGTCTGCGTCACAGAACACAACACCTGTTAATCAAAGCCACTAATCTGCATATTAATGTTCTGATCCAGTATAAAAGCTCTTCCCACAGTACCTACAGTGTCAGTGCATCTCGTCGTTGGCCAGCTATTGAACGTTCTGGGACTGCGTTCCCAGCCTCTATTGCTGCCATTCACCGGAGGGACTGAGCTCCCAACCTCTGTTGTTGCCATTTGTCGGTGGGACTGACCACTTAGCTACACACCAGTGTACTTCTGCACAGCAGAGTTAAGAGCTGCACCACACCTGCAGCCTCAGCTGCACATTTCCAACATGAAAAACATAATTTTATCTGCTTTAGTCTTCTGTATTTTCCTTCTGGTGCAGGTATGTATGATCTTGTGCGTGTAACCCACATTATATGCAATATTATGTTATGAAGAGCACTGTCGATATGAACCTCACAGGCTGGTTTATTGGGCAGTGGTGATAAAAGAAGAATAGGGGGAGATAAACAAAGAATAATTGTGAGTAATATTCATAGTTAATTAAACAAGATGATGCCTGTATTTTGAATGAATAGGAGTTAATTGCTGGAGAGTCATATGACAAACACTTCAAAACGCATAAGTAATGTTTAGAGTTTAGTACTTACAATTACCACTACCTTTAATAAAAGTAGTAGGCACAAACATGAGAAAATATCCTAAGTGTAAAGCTTGGAAAAGTTCAAAAGCTGAAATAAAGTACACGAACTTGCGGAACAGTCCGTTCTCTTGATTTGCTACAACGCACAAAATACAAAGTACTAACCTAACCAGAAATGCACAAACCCAAGCCAGTCATCTAAGGCAACGTATTCTAATGATACACATTACACGAGAGACAGGGTTACTTTACCTTGAGGATCTTCTTCAGGTTATCTTCAGATGATTTCGGGGCTTTAGTGTCCCCGCGGCCCGGTCCTCGACCAGGCCTCCACCCCCAGGAAGCAGCCCGTGACAGCTGACTAACACCCAGGTACCTATTTTACTGCTAGGTAACAGGGGCATAGGGTGAAAGAAACTCTGCTCATTGTTTCTCGCCGGCGCCTGGGATCGAACCCAGGACCACAGGATCACAAGTCCAGCGTGCTGTCCGCTCGGCCGACCGGCTCCTCAAGGATACCTTCAGGTGCTTCCGGGGCTTATCGTCCCCACGGCCCGGTCATCGACCAGGCCTCCTGGTTGCTGGACTGATCTAAGCTAACTGATCTAAGGGTTGAGCTAAGACCGTCTATAGCTGGGGTCTTGTGCTTGGACCTGGGGACACAAAGGTCCAAGGAGACCTCTGGGGACACAAAGGTCCAAAGGGACCTCTGGGGACACAAAGACAATTCACTCCCCCTGAGATAACCTCTGGTGAACCAGGTATGCTCTGTTAATGACATACCTAAATCACCAGAGGTTATCTTAGGAGAAATTCACACCTGGTGTTTAAGTTGTGTGGATGATTCTGAGCACACAATTGCCTTAAGCGTTGCAACGCTCACACATGTAATATGACCAATTATTATTTGTGATAGTAACAGCTAAGTATATATATATATATATATATATATATATATATATATATATATATATATATATATATATATATATATATATATATGTATATATATATATATATATATATATACATTTTTTTAATCTAGAAGGGGTACCACCTCTGGTGCAAGTGTAGCGACCCATAGCCTCGGAGAAGAAAATAAGAGTACTCAGAGAAGACCTTGTGGATCCTCACTGAACACTTTGATATTTTCTTCTCCTACCACCCCTATTCTTTTGGTATGTGTGTATATTTATCTAACTTTATTTGAATATATATATATATATATATATATATATATATATATATATATATATATATATATATATATATATATATATATATATATATATATATATATATATATATATATATATATTATAAATAGCGTCTGAGACGCATGGCCCCTGGGGCAAGAGTGCCTTGGGATTTCTCAAGGAATTGGGTTCCAAGCTCATTGACGTCACCAGAGACCCAAGGGCTTGCAGTTTTTTGTTTCAGCGCCTCAGTGTGGCGATCCAGAGGGGAAATGCTTGCTGCGTCCTCGGTTCCTGTCCGGAAGCGGAGGAGCTTCAAGAGATCCATAACCTTTAGGCATTTGTCTTGTATGTTTTGTAACCTTTAAATACACAATAAAGCATAAGAAAAAAAAAAAAGGAAGGGGGTGGTAGGAGAAAAGCACACAGAAACTGTATTGGAGGGGACCTACATTCCCTCCAATGCGTTATGTGTGATTTCCTCCGAGGCTATGGGTCCCCCTTCTTCCAGCCAGAGGTGGTACTCCCTTCCATATTTAAAAAAAAAAAAAAATATATATATATATATATATTATATATATATATATATATATATATATATATATATATATATATATATATATATATATATATATATATATATAATATGTTTTGTTCAAAGTATTTCACTCTGCAGGAACAGGTGCATGGGGAAAGAAATGTAGCAAATCGCCAGGAGGTAAATGATCAAGACCTGCTGACTCAGAGAAGAAGAAACGCTGGTATTGACAAACATGGCGGGAAAAGTGTTGGTCACGGCAGAATTGAAGTAGGAACAGGTCGCCGAGACCAGAATGGAGAAAAACCTGTTCCTTCCAAGAAAAAAGAAGCTAAAAATGTTAAGAAATTGTTAAAACATCGAACTAAAAAACAGAAAAAGAGTTTTCGTACCAAGAATGGACAAAAGCGCCATGATGGGCAGAAGAGGAAAAGTTCTATCAAAAGAAAAGGAGAAAAACGTAGAGGGAACAAGAAAGGCATAAAGAATAGTGTAGATCAACCCATCAAGAGTAAGAAAAAAACTAGTCGCACCAAGAGCGGAGAAAATAATCGCGGAGGCAAGAATAAGGATAAACTCCAACGTGGCAAACATCGGCGGCAGAAGAAGAAGAAAGATGGTCGCGTCAAGAATGGTAAAAAGGTTTTCACCGTCAAGAAGGCTGCTAAGGGACGCGACAAGACTGATAAACAAGTTCCCATCTCTAAAAAGATCGTTAAGGGACGAAAAGTCACTGCAGAGAAAAAACAAAAGAAGAAATCAAGAAAATTTTTTAAAGAGTCGAAACACCAAAATCGTAAGACTGGCGACCGAAAACAGAAAAAAAATAACAAAACAATAAAAACAAACTCAAAGAAAACAAAACCCCGAAAAAATCAAAATGAGAAGCCAGCGTCAAATAAACAAAATAAAATGATGAATGGGAAGAAAGCTAAGAAAGTTAAAGGCATAAAAGTAAAGGAGGATAAACACAAAAAGAAGCAAAACAAAGCTAACAAGACCCAGATGAAAAGTAACAAAAAAACTAAGAAAAACCTGAAAACCATAAATAAAGACAAACGCAAGAAACACAAAAATACCAAGAAGAATAAAACCAAAGTTAAAAACAGCAAGAACTCTAATAAAAACAATAAAAAGCACAAGAAAAGTAAAGCCAAGGCGGGTAAGAAAGGTGACGAGCCCGCAGTAAAGGAGGAAGGGAAGCAGTCTGACGGGAAGAAAGGTTATCCAGCCTCGGGTGAGAGTCATGGTGACGATATTGACTCTAAAATAAAGTGCAAACCTCACAAAAAGTGTACTCAAGCCGGTGGGAAGTGCCAGAAGAAAAAGACCTGCAAGACTAAAGTTGCCGCTGTCAAGTGTAAGGGGAAGTCTTGCGAGTGTTGCCTCTCAGGTAAGTGTCTATTTGTTTTCGATGTTTGATGGGTTCATTTTGTTGGAATAGAAGGAGCAGGAAGTTATTAGCATGATAGTTGCTTATAACATTAAACTTTTGCCTCTACATTTTGTGCCTGGTGATTCAATCCATCTATCCATTATCTCTCCACTATGAACAAATCCACAAGGGCTGTGACGAGGGTTCGAACCTTTGTTCATATGATGCATCACGTTATTGTTATTTCTGTGTGTAGTGTGTCTCTCTCCACTATATGTGGGATAGTAATATATTCTCGCGATTATAATCCTTTTTAATTATTAACTTAGGATTAGAGATGTTAGCTTTTTCTGGATGTCTCAACTATTAGTCTAATACTTTAAAGTGAAAGTTGCTCAAGACTTATTTGTAGTTAGTTAACTTTATTTGCACAGATACATATGATGACTGATGTCTGTTCTATGGAGAGATACAAAATCTGTTTAAAAATATATTTTAAGTCTGTAACATGAATTTCTTTGAAATATTCATCGGCCTCAAACTAGATCTATCAGAGGGAATTTGGGTTAAGTGATACAATGTGGAAGAAGAATATTGAAACCAAAATTATCATTAAGTAGATAATTATAATGACCCATTTGCTGGACTCTCAATTATAGTAAGTAGTTGTGACAGTATTTTATTTATAAAGTTGTTTGTCATCACTACCACAATTTCTCCTTCCGGAAGTCACGTACTGAGCGAGACTCGACTCTAGTATTGTCTGATTCAGATCTCTTAAACTGTCCTCTGAGCTCAGCGCTCTTACTTCTGACAACAATGTTCTAGTATAATACACAGGACTTTCTGAAGCAGGTTATTGTGCTCGCAGAGACGAGCAGAGCTCGAGCTGCATATTGTAGAGGCGGCCATTCTTTTGCTTCCGCTCTACTTGTCACTGTTGCTGCTTTCCTTTTTACCTTAATAATCGTTCTTCTTGCCACTTATACAGCTTTATGTTTGACCTTACGTATACTTCTTCTGTCCCCCTGTTGTTTACTTGGGATCTGTTGAGGCCCACTACTATTTATCCTCATATCATCTGCTGTTACTGTGATGTAATATTGTGCAGTGGCCACCTCTATCACAGGGTATTCATTCAAAACACATCTGCAAATGTAGTTACGATTCTATCAGCTTTCTCAGACAATGCTCTTTTATATTTAGGGACTGTATATCTATGATCAGGTTCATAAAGTGAGGATAGGCTACGAAATGATAATGCAAAATTCTGTAGTTTTAATTCCCGCCATTTTATGTACTGCAATTGTTTGTGTTTTTTTCACATAATGCTCCTACTTTTATAAAATTCAGTATAACTCTAGAAAAAACAATAATAATATATAGCAACAATAATAAAGACATTGATTAAATTTATATGAAAGCCAATACTGAGATAGCAAAATATTTATATTCTTTTAGTATTATTGAACATAAATTTGTAATAATTATCTTCCAAACAGCTTGTGCACTGAAACCCAAAAAGAAGTGTCAGAAATACAAGGGCGTGTGCAAGAAGAAGTGCGGGTCGACGGAGCGCCAGATAGCCAAGGGCTGCTCCAAGAAGAAGTGCGTCTGCTGTGCCAAGGCTTGCAAGCCATTGAGCGCCTGCAAGGTTCTTGGTGGTCACTGTGTCGACAATAAGAAACTCTGCACAGGATTGATAAACAAAAAGGGCTGCAAGGGAACCAAGTGTCTTTGTTGTTATCCAGGTAAGACATCCGATTACCATCACTTAAGCATATACTTGAACATCTATGAACGGATTTACATTAAATATTTACTTTTCATGGACCTCATTGCTGTTTGGAATCTAGACCTCAGTATCTGGTATTAACCTCAATAGCAACCTTGGAAGACCATATACAACTGCCAAAGTTTTGGCAGCTTTTCAAAGTACTCTTAAAGGGAAAGTTTTTAACAGCACTCATTTGATTTCGGAAGTTTTATTAATGCTGATACATATTTTTTCTAATGGTAGCTATTTTGTAGATAAGTGTCCTCCTTACTCAAGTTTCTCTTATTCTGACTTTCGCCAGCGTATACGGCGGACGTCATTCTGTTGAGGCTTTCGTTATAGGAGCCTATGGATTTAGGTTTAGTGTTATGTCCACTCCCAGGTCTCTTCTTCTAGTTGTTACAGGGAGATAGTTTCTCTTTTATGTGTATTAACCTTTCAGTCTCATGGCTCCTGTCCCCATTTCCATCACCTAGCACTTGTTAGTGTTGAACTCACGCAGCTATTTCTCGGACCAGCTCTGCAACGTGTTCAAATCATCCTGGAGAATCTTGCAATCTTCATCTGTCTCAACCCTCTTCATTAGTTTTTCATCTTCTGCAAACATCGACCTAAAAGACTCAACTCCTGTAATCAAGTTATTACATAAATAAGGAATAGAATGGGTCCCAGCAACGATCCTTGAGGCACCCCGCTTGTTACACTATGCTAGTCGGACTCCTCGCCCCTCAATGTCACTGACACCTATCTGCACTTACCCATGATAGTGCGTTTCCGTCTACTCCCGCCTGCCTCTCAAGTTTATATAGTACCCTTCTACGTAGTACTGTATCAAAGGTATACTCACTGTACTCACCTAGTTGTACTCTCCTATATGTGCTGGCCGGTGGTTGAGGTTTGGCTCTTTGGTCCCGCCTCTCAACTGTCAATAAACTGGAGTACAGATTCCTGAGCTTACTGGGCTTTATCATATCTTCATTTAAAACTCTGTGTGGAGTATGCCTCCACCACATCACTGCCTAATGAATTCCATCTGTTATGGAAGATCATTAACGTATATCAGAAATAGAATAGGTCCGAATACAGAACGGGACTCCACTGGTGACATCACGCCAGTCTGAGGTCTCACACGTTACAGTAACCCTCTGCTTCCTGTTTCTTAGATGCTCCCTTATTCCTTGGAGCACCCTACCACTTACTCCAGCTTGTTTCTCCAACTTATGCAACTATCTCTTATGGGGTATGGTGTCAAAAGCTTTCTGACAGTCCAGGAAAATGCAGCCTGCCCCTCCTTCTCATTTTGCTTAATGTTAGTTTTTTGGTCATATAATTATATTAAACCTTTTAGACACGACATGCCCTCACTGAACCCCATGCTGGTGACGTGTAACAAATTCCCTTCTCTCCAGATGTGCTACCAGGCTTTTTCTCACGATCTTCTCCATCACATTGCATGGCACAGAAGTTAAGGACACCGACCTGTAGTTAAGAGCCCCCTGCCTATCCCCCTTTTTGTAGATTGGAACTACATTAGCAGTCTTCCAACTCTCTGGAACATCTCACATTTCCAGTGACTAGTTATAGACCATAGATAGTGACACGTAAAGTTCTTCTGCCCTCTCTCTTTAAGCATCCATGGAGAAATTTTATCAGGTCCAACAGCCTTAGTAACTTCTAGATCAAGCAAATATTT
>WNGS01004946.1:3999531-4013113 GCA_020271785.1 Procambarus virginalis
AAAATAGTAAATGTCACTATTTTTGCAAAGTTATTACAAGATCTGTTACCCTAATAGTTGCTTGATAAAATACAGTAGAATGCCTACTGGTTTTACCTGTAATAGGGTTTGATATAGTTGATTATGGATAATATGTAATGAAACGCTCATACAGTGATAAAAATTCTTTTTTAAAGAATATTATGTAATGAGCAGCACTGAAAATCAGTTGATTAGAGATAATGTTAGATAATACACTTAAATATGTATGTAATGTTACCACAAGTGAGGTAGATAATAGTATATGATTAATATGCAGTTGTCTTTGACACTGATAGATTAAGTACTGTGGTTTCTTACCACAGAACAGAATTAATATATGAATGCTTACTTGTTAATGGATATGGTGGCTTAAGCCACTGCAAACAATTTGTTTACTTAGATATATAGCTATGATAAATATGGCTGATAGCTAGGTTAGCTAGGTTAGGCTAGAATATGTAAAAATTATTCCAATGCAAAATCAAGAAGTTTCTTATGTATTTGCTGGAATAATATAGTCTAGTTTATAGACTATCTAGGTTTAAAGGACCAATAATTATCTAGTTTCTAGACTATCTAGGTTCGAAGGACCAAAAATGTGGGAAAAACCTGCTGTGATTGATATAAGAGGAGACTACCAGAGACTTGTACTGAACTAAATTAAAAAATTACTGTCTGCAAATTAATTCAACTAAAATCTCTAGCTAGGGTCGTAAATCCTAGCTCCTCTTTTCCTAATGACAGATAATGGGCTGTAAGGGGCAGGTGGGGTGAGTGAATTAGTTGATAGGTTGATTGCAGTTCCACGTCCACCTGCCAACAGGTATCTCACATCAGCTTGTATTTTATACAAGGATAAGATTTTATAATTCAGGTATATAACTGAACACTGGCTCTGTTAAATCAGAGATTTAAACATACACAGTCTAGCCTAGCACCTTAGCAATTAACAGCCAATACACTTATACTTAAACAATACAACACTTTAAATTGTAAATTGTAAAGTATGATAAATGACCTAAATATGGTCTAAGTACTGTTACTGAGTACTAAAATTATATTCAATAAAATGAACTTATATGATTGCTTAAAAAATAACTAAGCAAGCAATTGTTAACTTAATTTATATATTCAAGTATTTGCAATGTATATGATCAATGTATATGATTAAATACAGTCAGCTTGTTGAATCTCTTCCTACACTCTGGACACTCATGAGGTTGTGTTACTAGCTTTAATCCAGATGAAACCACTAGAAAACAGGAAGAAATATTGCAACGGTTTGAGAACCATCTGAACAACCTACAACACCAACACACTGTTACCCAGGACGAAACAGACCAACATAAACTACTAGAGTCTGTAATTATCTCTTCACATGATTTTCCCCAAGAAACTGATGGAGAAGACTGTGCTGCCATTGTGATCAAGGTATTGCAGGATAAGTTAAGGTATTCACTTCAAAAAAATCACATCAAATCAGCTTATAGAGTGGGTACCAAATCATCTGGTACAAACAACCGAAGAATTCGAGTAAAACTTGATAGCTGCTCCCGCAAGTCTGATCTTATCACAGCTGCAGTCGCTGGTAAATCCTCTGTTTATGTGAATGAATGTCTGACCAGGTTCAGGCAAAATCTCTTTTTTAAACTGCGTGGTTGCTGCAAAAATTCCACTGTAATTAAGCACTGTTTTGTGCGAGATGGTAAAATTATAGCTAGGAGGACTGACATTGGAAAAACCTATTCAATAACCACTGAAGCTCACCTTAATTCTTTCCTCAGTGACTGTGGGATAACTGCTGTATAGCCAGAATTCAAATTATAATCTCATTTAACTACCATTGTGTACTTTAGCTCTGCCTTTCCTTTCAAAAGGTAACTTTAACTAACTTTAGTTAAAAAATAATTGTCATCTTTCAATTGTCATCTTTCATTTTACTCCCATGTTCAGTAGTACACTGGCTTTGCCTGTGTCCTCTAGTATTAACTTCATTATCCAGTGTTCCTGAGTGTATCTCTATTTAAGCTACCTCATTTTGTCTTAGTGTAACTTTAGTATTAAACTATAGTGTACTTATAATAGTATAGTAAGCAAGCTTTTCATTTTATAGTTTTCATAATTGCTTTTTTACTTTTTTGGGCATCTATTGTTATTATTATTCTAGTTCATTATTTACATTCCTAGTTCTCATTAAGTTTTTTTTTTCTTTACTTAATTTACCATTGAGTTTATATTACTTAAATTACCATTAAGTTTATATTACTTTAGAATTTTTATTCTACTTTCCTTTATTTTCTATTTTGTATTTTGGCACTCTTGCCTTGTTTCCCAGCAACCAGCCTTTTTATGCAGACATGTATAGACCCAGAACTAAACCTCTTATCCACTATCTATGACAATCATCACTTTAATGACCAAAATTGCAGATATTTTACAGCACATGATGTAAACAATGTATTAACACATAATCACAATATCTCTGTAATCAACTTGAATGTTAGATCCCTAGGTAAACACTTCGATGATGTTAGTGCCTTGATTGAAACTATTGACAACAAATTCACTTTTATTATACTTACTGAAACGTGGTTGAAAGAGGATACTACTCAACTCTTTAACATGCCTAACTACTTGGCAATTCACAACTGTCGTCAAATTCAGAGAGGTGGTGGTACTGCTCTTTACTACCATCATGAACTAACATGCTTAAAAGTAATTAGAACTAGAGACTGCTGTGGGGAGTATATCTTCGCCAGTTTCAGAGTCAAGGGTACCGAGTCTATCCTGTCTGTAGGTGCAGTCTATAGAATTCCTAACACTGATGTGTCTGAATTCAATTCAAACCTCAGTAATCTAATACTCGAGAACAGACTGAACAAAAACCATCTAATTATCGCAGGGGACTTTAATATTGACCTCTGCGAGCCTGAGCACCCTACTACTGTTAGCTTCCTCAACTGTATGAATTCCTGCTTCCTCATACCCTTAATCACTAGACCTACTAGAATCACTGATAGTACTGCCACGACTCTAGATCACATCTGGACCAACATAACCTCTCCGCTTACTTCAGGTATAATCACCGATAGCACTACAGACCATTACCCCACATTTCTCTTAACTAACATTAACAAACCACCTCTAGAGTCAAGGGAGATAAGTTTTAGGCTGCACAATGAATCTGCTATAGACAATTTTATAACTGCTGCTGATAATGTCAACTGGGAGTCAGAGTTAGGTAACATAGGGGACATCAACCTAGCAGTACAATCTTTTCTTCAAAAAACTCTAAGCCTTTATAACACCCACTGTCCTATGCTTACAAAACAAGTCACTACCAAAAGGCTTAACAATCCCTGGCTTACAAAGGGAATACTTAAATCCATTAATAAAAAACATGACCTTGAGAAGAAGTATAGGCTAGGAACCGTCTCCAAAGAATTCTCAAAAATTACTCTTTACTGCTATCTAAGATAATTAGACGAGCCAAAGCTAAATACTACGAAGATAAATTTACCCAAATAAAGAGCAACATTAAAAAAACTTGGAGCACAATTTCACAAATCTTGGGATCAAAGAAGACTTTAAACAACAAACCAACACTCCTGTCTAATAACGATGGTCAGCTTTCAGCCTCTGATTCTGCTATTGAGTTCAATAGGTTCTTCTCTTCCATTGGGTCATCCCTTGCAAATGATATTCCATCTTCCAGTACTGATGTTAAGGACTACCTTACAGGTAACTATCCACAGTCTCTGTACCTAAAGCCTACTAATTCCACTGAAGTCAATGAGATAATCCTTTCCCTCAAAACCAAGTCTAGTGCCCTTGAGGAGATTCCGACATTAATTTACAAAAAAGCCTCCAGATCCTTAGCCCCTGCAATTGCATTGCTCTTCAACAAGTCACTTGAACTCCAAACCTTTCCAGATATTCTAAAAAAAGCGAGAGTAACCCCTGTCCACAAATGTGGTGATCCCACAGATGTTAACAACTACAGACCTATTTCAATCCTGCCTAACTTATCAAAATTTTTGAAAAACTAATCTACAAGCAGCTCTACTCTTATCTAGCCAAGCACAATATACTTAGCTCTTGCCAATATGGCTTCAGACCTAAAAAAAGCACTAACGATGCACTTATTAGTATGATTAACTTAATTCATGCAGCTCTTGATAAAAATGAGTTCCCTGTTGGGTTATTTGTGGACCTGCGTAAGGCTTTTGACACTGTCAACCACCAAAACCTTCTTCTTAAATTACATCATTATGGAGTCAGAGGACTCTCCCTGCAATACCTCAAATCTTACCTTACTGACAGACTCCAGTATGTTTCTGTGAACAATTCAATTTCTCCTACCCTACCCATCAACATTGGTGTTCCTCAGGGCAGTATACTTGGCCCTCTCCTCTTTCTCATCTACATTAATGACCTTCCAAATGCCTCCCAACACCTTAGACCAATTCTATTTGCTGACGACACAACCTTCATTTACTCCAGTCCTGACCCCCTTGCTCTAAATGCCACAGTAAATACCGAGCTTAATAAAGTCCATCTTTGGCTAACTGCCAACAAACTCACCCTTAACATTGACAAAACTTTCTATATTCTGTTTGGCAATAAATCCTCTAATCAAATAAATCTCAAGATTAACAATACCCAAATTTGTAACAAATTAGATGGCAAATTCCTTGGCGTTCTCATTGATCACAAGCTTAATTTCCAGGGTCACATTCTAAATATATCAAAAAAAGTTTCAAAAACTGTTGGCATTCTTTCTAAGATCAGATATTATGTACCCCGCCCTGCCCTGGTGACTCTCTATTACTCCCTCATCTATCCATATCTCAACTATGGTATTTGTGCTTGGGGTTCTACTACCCAAAATCATTTACGTCCTCTTATTACTCAACACAAAGCTGCTATTAGGACAATATCCAACTCTGGCCCCAGACATCACTCGGTACCCCTACTCAAATCTCTGAATATGTTAGATATTAAGTCACTGCACATTCTCTCATGTGTATTATACATATATAAAACGCTGAACTGTAATGCCAATCCTGACCTCAAAAGCTTCATTGAAAGCTGTAACAGAACCCATGAGCACCACACCAGAAATAAATACAGTTTTGATATTCCAAGAGTACGACTTAATCAAACTAGAAATGCTCTACAAATCAAGGGACCCAGAATGTGGAATGACCTTCCCAACCATGTTAAAGACTGTACCTCTCTCAACCAGTTTAAGATTAAAACTAAACACTACCTGATTAATTCCCTGTAACCTACCTTACCACTCTATTGTCAACCCATGTATGTTATTTTTTTTTTTATTCAACGCTGTTTGTCTACCTATTGTATTTGTGCTGCTTTTTCAGTCATGTTCCCCCCTTTTTTTATCTTTATTTGTATCTGTTCTCAATACATTTTATTCTTTTTGCTCAATTAGTATTTAAGTTTTAGATACTAATGTTTTTCTTGCCCGAAACGCATTGCGTAATAGTGGCTTTAGGCATTGTATGTACTAGCTCTATCTATAAATCCACTTATGTAAAATCACTTTATGTATGTACCTTTCCTGAATAAACATATTTATTTATTTATTTATTTATAGTTGTTTACTTATTGTGACAATCTTCTCTGACACTGGACACTCATGAGGTTCAGAGCTTGGATAAGATTCTGCTGTACCACAATATTAATAATAAACTCACAGAAATATGAGGCGTTGCCTCGCCTTTTTACCGACTATCAGTCTTATAGAATATTAATGTTATACCAGCTTTAATTGGCCAACTAATACGCTACAGTAATAACATTCAATAAACTTAGCTGAAGCCGGGTGCCTGTCTGACAAAGTGTGCCAGACTGAAGAACTCTCTTGGCGAGTTTAGGCACGATATTTTAGATTACAGCGTTGCTGTTTGATCTAGTAGCGTCGCTACGGGATATTGGACTGCGTTGCAGAAGATAACAATGAAGATTAGGGATGAGATTATGGATGAAGGTGGAGACCGCGTCACTAAATGCTCCACTTCACTCTTATTTTACATAAATGTTCTAGGATTTTCCTTGTTGATATATTGTTCAGGTACTCCCCCAGTTCTAGAGAGTGTTCACTGGTGATAATGATATTAGATAAGGTGTCCTAAGCCAAAAATGTTCGCTAAGGGACCGTCACGTGTACACTGTTGTGTAAACATACGCGTTCTGCCCTCGGGCTGTGGTGGTGTCCTGGGCGCTTCTTGCTCCCAAGATGCTCCTCCCTGTCCCTTGAGGGGTTACTTACAATGAATATCGATAGATTATTTTTACAGTCTAGACTTATGATTGAGATAAGATGTGATTATAATAAAATATGATATAGGATTTAAAGATTATAAGTAGTACTTGATAATACCACTGACTCTTAATAAGGATTCGGTTTTATCTCTACCGGATACTACGTCATGTTCCAATAAATTTTTAATTAACAAATCCTTCTAGAAGCTTCTGGATCCTTGAAAGAACATGCACTAAGTCACGTAGGCATCTATAGGGCCCTATGGCGTACGTGATCATAGTGGCATCGTCATCTAGGATCAAGCTATGTTGTGAATCTATTGTGATTCTGATATGATTCTGATATGATATAGATTTGATATAGATATGATATAGATATGATTTGATATGATATTGATATGATATAGAAATAATACATTTCTTAGATGATTATTAGATATGGTGGGTAAAATTTCCCACAACTAGGACCTGCCTTACCCTACAGAGTTCTTCATTGACCTGCTTCTAACCAGAGCTGTGAATGAGAGCCCAGTCGACGTGTTGACAACACTCTTCTTGTTCCTATCTGGGCAGTCACTATTAGCATTATGGCACATTCGTATGTTCGTTTTATTAGTGTAAACTGCAGTGTGGGATCCACCATTTCTTTCCGTGACTGTTACATCTAGAAAGGGCAGCTTCCCATCACTCTCCATCTCGTAAGTGAAACTTAACACCGAATTTTGCTCGAATGCTTCCTTCAGCTGCTGCAGACGTCTGACATCAGGTACCTGCATAAAACTGTCATCAACATGCTTGCAGTATATGGCGGGTTTCAAGTCCATATCAACAAAGACCCTCTTCTCTATGGTACCCATGTAGAAATTCGCAAACAGGAAACTTAGGGGAGAACCCATGAAGACCCCATCTATTTGCTTATATATGTGCCTATTGGGACTAAAGAAGGGTGCCTCTTTAGTGCAGGCTTCGAGTAATTTCCTCATACCAGAGAGAATACTGTCTAGAAGGGTGCAAGCTGGATCACGATACACTCTGTTCATCATCATCCTGACTGTTACATCCACAGGCATAGTGGTGAACAGAGACACCTCATCCAAAGAGGATCTTATCCCTGTTCATCGAGCTCCCTGCAGTAAATCAACGATTTATTTTGGAAACTTCAGGCTAAAAGCACAAGGCACATACGGAATCAGCAAGCAAGAATAACGTATATTGGCGACTCCCTCGGGTAACGAGTCTCTCACGATAAGGGACTGGGCTGCTCCACTATCTCTGAGCACTACAACTGATCTACCAGTATAATCACTCGTTACATACCCGCCTGAAGTGTGAGGGGCAAACAATCCTGGTCCTTCTCTACTCGTCATTAGAGACTGGGTTCCCACTGGTGGTGTCCTACAACTCATCATCATTACTTCTCTGTGCGGGTCGTTACCTGTCCCTCCTTGGCACCTGGCAGCAACATGCCCTCTCTGCCCGCAAGTCCAACACACTACGTTCCTCCTTGGACTACGGTGTGTTAGTCTGTTAGGACTAGTCCTTCGGGGACTACCTGGGGGCGTCTTCAAAGCACTCTGTGGGACGGGTCTTCCTTCTTCTGGTCGAGATTTGCCAAACAGACGTGGGTAACTTTTCGGGACATACCTGGTAGAGGATCGATGAGTTAGGATGTACTCCTAAGCCATAGTGGCAGCCGCACTCAAGGTCTCTACCTGCTGTTCGTCTAGGTATGTCTTGAGATCTCCAGACAGACATTCCTTGAAGTCCTCCAACAGTATTAACTGTTCGAGTTGTTCTTTTGTCTTCACCTTTCGAGATGCACACCATTCCTGAAAAAGCCATTCCTTGATGTTCGCAAACTCAGTGAACGTGTGCTCCGAGGTCTTCTTCAGGTTCCTGAACTTTTGCCAATAAGCCTCTGGCACCAACTGATAAGCCATGAGCACTACCTTCTTCACCTTGTCGTAATCGCTGGAATCATCAAGCGACAACGTAGAGTAGGCAATTTGGGCCTTCCCAGTCAAGACGGACTGTATCATGATGGCTCAATTCTCCCTTGGCCAATCTAAAGAGGCAGCAACCTTCTCGAAGGCAGCGAAGAACTTTGAAACTTCTTTTTCATTGAATCTTGGGACCATCTTTATATTTCTCATTGGATCGAAACTACCTGTTTCCTTTGTTTTCCTCTGACCACCTAATCGTAGCACTTCTAACTCGTGTAGCCTCTCCTTCTCCTTTTTTGCCTTTCTCGTTCTTCTCTTTCTCTTCTTTCTTCTCTTTCTCGCTCTTCTCTTTCTCTTTCTTCTTCTCTTTCTCGCTCTTCTCTTTCTCTTTCTCGCTCATCTCTTTCTCTTTCTCCCTCTTCTCTTTCTCTTTCTCGCTCTTCTCTTTCTATTTCTCGCTCTAATTCCAACCGCTTCAGTTCCATTTCCTTCGCTATTTCCTTTTCTTTCATTTCTCGATCAAATTCTAATTTCTTCCACTCTATCTCACGATTTATTTCTGAGGTGCGCATTTTGACAGTAAACTTATATTCAACTCACCCAGATCACTTTCATCGTCACTACCTTTATCTTCCTGTTCAGTGGAAGCTACCACCTCACTTTCCTTTGTACTGTGTGCCTCGCTTTCCTGCTTCTCCTCGGCTTTTAAGTGCTTATGAACCTTCGATAAGATTTCAACACTGGCATCACTCTCACGTATTTTGATCCCTAAATAGGCACTTACTAGCACCAGTTCCTGCTTTCCTGGTGAGTTCGCCCTGAGCAGTCGTGGAGTGAGGACGTGTCCCCGGCCTCCGTGACTGCTGGGGTTGTTAGCTGTTTGGTCGCCAGGTGGTGGGGCATCACAGCTCGCTCAGTGTGGTTACCTGCCTGGCTCAGTGCTGATGTGGCGGTTTTTGACATGGGGGGCCTTGCGATTCCTCCTGTTTTGCGAGTGAACTCAGTGGGGCTAGAGTTCTCGTGTAAGGCTGGTTATCCCGCCATTGAGTTAGTAATGTGCGACATGCTTCGTGTCCCGGTGGAGGCTGTATGTGGAGTTGAACTTGTTACGGCCCACCGGGTGATTGTCAAGTTCATGCGGGAGGAGGACTATCGGGACTTCCTCTGGCGGTACGAAGGGCGTTCGATGCAGTTGCCGGATGGCACCGGCTTTGTTGTGATCTCGGACCGAAGTGGTGCCCTGACGTATGTCAGTGTACACGGTACGCCCCTAGAGTTCCCTGAAGATCTTCTTCGGCGCTTCTTTGGGAGGTATGGTGCAGTCATCAGTGTGAGGGTGAACACGCTTTCCTCGGGGAAGTATGCTGGGAAGCAGACGAACATCCGTACCTTAGGTATGCGCCTGCAATCGGATGTCCCATCGTCTGTCTGGCTACTGGGTTACTACATTCCGGTGTACTATGTCCGGCAGCCCCGTACCTGTTTCCGGTGTGGCCAGTTAGGACATCAGGCTGCCGGGTGCTCTGCGGCCCCTTCTGCACCTGTAAACTTGTTTCGAGAGGAGGATTTCTTGCCGCTCCCTCACGGCGTGGATTCCGGAGATGAAGAGGGGCATGTCCCATTCGCTGCTGATGCGGCCCCCCCCCCCCCCCTGCGTCACCCGGCAGTCCTCCTGATGGTGCGGCTCCTCCTCCGGATGTTCCGATGCCGTCGGCTGCTCTTCTTGCCCCTGTCACTGTCCCAGCTGCTCCCGGGGGTCTTCCAGGTGGTCTCTGCGTGTCATTGAAGTCTTCGTCTTCCTCGTCTCCTGCTGCTGCATCTGGCCCTGCGCCTTCACCGGGTGTTTCGGCTGAGCTGGGTGCTGGGGACGCTGCGGAGTGTACTGTTGTGTGAGGCCCAGTTCCCCCTGCGGTTGAGGCTGCTGCCGTCATGCGACGGGCATCGGTTCGCACGGCTTGTGATGCCCGTGGTTCTGGGTCCGCCTCCGGCTCTGAGGATGTGCGCCTGGTGCCCAAGCGGTCCCGGCATTCTTCGACTACTTGGGCTGATGTGGAGGATTTCGACGCCAGTGGGTCCTCGGGCGACCATGTGTTGGATCCGGGTGCTTCACGCTCTGTGTCGATGGTGGTCGCTGACGTCCATGCGCCTGCTGATGACGACGATTGTGCTTATGATTCACCTCCTGTTCTTTCTTCTGCAGACGGTTCTCCGCAGTGGGGGGTGGTCGCTCCTCCGGACGTCGGTGGTGCGGGTGCTGGTGCAGGCCGCGACCTCGTGTTGTTGCTGAAGAAGGATGTTCGGCGTGGGGAGCCCCTGAAGGGGTCACGTCCGGTGGTTGCCGCGGAGCCCTGTGGGGCTGCCAAGGAGGTTACAAGTGCGCTGCCCGTTGCCCGGGCCTGTAGGGGGAAGCCCGTCCCGATCGTCTTGGCCTCCGGCGTGGCGTATGATGGGCCGAACAACCCTTTGTCATTTCACTTTATTGACCGTGTGCAGCCTGTTCCGTGGTGCTCCTCGGCCGCCTGGGTTCCGCAGGCTCGGGTTTTTGTTGAGGGTGTGCTGGCCTTGATGCCTGATCCTCGTCAGGTCCATTCTCAACCTGTTCCGGACGACATCCTGTTGCTTTGGGAGGCGTATTGTATTCGTTTCCCGGCGGCGGAGTGGCTGGATAAGTATGCACACTCTTGATTGTGTGATTGCTGTGTGTCTAGTGTATGCTTAGGACTTGTGGTATGTTCTGCTATGTGTTATATTTATTGTGCGCCCTTCAGGCCGGTGTAATGTTTAGTTTCTCAATGTCCCTGTTTATTGTGTTCCTTACGTTTTTTCTCGTACTGCTATACCATTTCCTGATTATCTGTTTCTTTAATTCTGTTGTATTATGTGCCCCTCTGGCTATACTGTTTGCCCTATTGTGGTTGGTTGTGCATGTTTTGTTTATTGTTTGTGTTGTTATTGTGCCATGTGTGGCTTATATTAATGGTTTCTTGGCTTATTGTATGTTTTATGATTTTAAAATTTTATGTATTTTTTAATTCCTTTTCTTTGTTTCTCATTATGCTTTTTCTGTGTGTTATGATGTCTGTTTTGCTTTGTGTTCTTGTGTTTTGTGTATTGTTAGCCTGTTTACGCTATTTTCTCTTGTGTTAGTTGTTTTTGTGCTGTGCTGTCGATCCTTCTGGCCGGTGGTTTTTTGTTTTGCTTATTTTGTTTCTTCTGTTCTTTTTATTGTATTAATTGCCTTATACTTGCATGCTTGCATGTAAAAATCAATAAAAAAAGTTCCTGCTTTCCCAGATGTTTCAGTCTAGCAAGACAGTCCTCCTTGATCAGAAATTCCTGAACATCGTCTAGATTCTCAATGGTTATTTTCTCTGCCATTTTGTCACTAAGTGGTGCACGAGCACTTAACACACCGCTTCACTTAACACTAGACACTTATAATAACTGAGCACCGGGCTCGCCAATACTGCACTTAATAACACCGAGCACCGCACTCGCTAATACAGCAATTAATCACATTTAGCACTGCACAGGACATGTAACGTCCTGAAAAATACCAGACAGGGGAATTATTCACAGGCGGTTGCACTACGTCGCCACCCCTATCAAACGTACTTCACAAGAGGTCGGATCCCGCTGGGGATGCCAATTATGTTACGGCCACAATGGGTCGCAACCGGATTCTTTTCTAGTGGTACTAAAGTTCTGGTATCCGGCCCCAAGTTAGTAGTGACTTTGAAGGAGTGAGCTCGGTAATGCAAGTAAAACACACTGGGGGAGGTGCATAGAGGTTAACCCACTTTTCAGGGCACCTGGTTTATTGATAATTTAATATTATTTTTTTATCAAGAACTCCCTTCTACCTCGGCAAATATCGTTTCCAAATATTGAAAGGCAGGCACTGACCTTGATCCCATTACCTGACAATAAATTATCCATTCTACCTACTATGTCACCCACTTTGTGTCAGGATATCATTCCTTAATTATATTTCTTAAATCCCTCGAACAGAAGGCCTTATTCATATAACGCACCAAAGAATACTCAACAACTAAAATTCTACTTTCTTTGTTGCCAAATTCAGCTTTCTCACCATCTGAGTCCCGACACAAATTTAGCTGCTGCAGAAGAGAGAAACGGTTGGATGTTTCCGCCGTAGACTATGTCATGTAAATTAAAAGACTACGGAGAAGTCTTGGAGTTAACCCTCCGGCAAGAGAACACTGGAAAACAAACTAAAAAGCATTCACTGAACACTACCATGTACTACCACTATTATAAGAGCTAACATCACCAATCTTTTATGCACACCTATGGCTGTGCCCATTCTCATTTGTTTTTACTTAATAGGTTTGTTATTGCCACAGCCACTTTCCTTCCTGTGCTGACTCTTCTCTCAACTTTGTTTGAACAAGTAATTGTTTTAGCACTCACATGCTCCAGGTATGAACTATATCGACCATTTCCATCAATTAAATATTTACAAATATTTCACGTATAGTGATGCCATTTCTCTCCGCTCTCATAACATTACTTCTGTCCATAATCACCTTTTAACATTCTTATCTCACAAACCTCAATACAACGTTCAAGTAGTCTGCACTGCTCGTTATCACTCTTTGCTATCTCTGAAAAAATAATGAAAGTTATTAATTATATATCAAAATAGCTATCTTTTGATAATTACATACTTCACTCTTTTTCTGAAAAGAATGTTATTCTTCTTATACCAAACACCCAAACATGCTCCCAAAACCCAAATATTAGGTATATATATAAGCTTCATTTACACCTTTATCTCAACCTGCTCTCTATAATCTTGACGTCATCGCATTTTGACGCAAAAATCCCCAACGGACAATATATGGTGTAATATAATCATAGCGGCTCGCTAACATTCGCGTTTGTTTTTATGCGTGGGTCGTAGGTTACGCTAGGTTATTTTAGGTTCGAGAAATTTAGTACATCATTTTCTGTCCGTTGTGACTAGTCGAGAGGACTATGTTGCCTATCTAGCAACATTTTCGTGACCCATCTCATGACCTCGGTCACATATGTATTGGATAACTCTGGTGACATTACACAACCCAGATATTCACATGCGTTTTATATCTACCAAGTCACATCATTGCAACATTATATGTGTATTCATTAAATAAATTAATGAAGATTTTTAATATATAAATAATACCAGGATTTACCTTAAATTGCCGTTACGTCTAACCTCTCTAAAAAATAGTTGTCAAATCAATAATATATGTTTCCAAAAGTCAAAAGTTTCTTATATATAAATTAAGTACTAATTAGCAATAACAAATCATTAGTTAATG
>WNGS01004946.1:4020200-4032381 GCA_020271785.1 Procambarus virginalis
TCTAGCTGTTACTATCACAAATAATAAATTTGGTCATACGGACATGTGTGAGCGTTGCAACGCTTAAGGCAATTGTGTGCTCAGAATCATCCACACAACTTAAACACCAGGTGTGAATTTCTCCTAAGATAACCTCTGGTGATTTAGGTATGTCATTAACAGAGCATACCTGGTTCACCAGAGGTATATCAGGGAGCTGCAAATTACTGGGGAGGGTGAAATTGTCTTTGTGTCCCCAGAGGTCCCTTTGGACCTTTGTGTCCCCAGAGGTCTCCTTGGACCTTTGTGTCCCCAGGTCCAAGCACAAGACCCCAGCTATAGACGGTCTTAGCTCAACCCTTAGATCAGTTTGGTTGATCAGTCCAGCAAACCAGGAGGCCTGGTCGATGACCGGGCCGTTGGGGACCGCATAAGCCCCTGGAAGCACCGTGAAGGTATCCTTGAGGAGCCGGTCGGCCCGAGCGGACAGCACGCTGGACAAGTGATCCTGTGGCCTGGGTTCGATCCCAGGCCGCCGGCGGTGAGACGAGCAAGCAGTGAGCCTGAGGTGGTCACCCTATGCCCCTGTTACCTAGCAGTAAAAGAGGTACCCTGGGTTTGGGGGTTTAGTCAGCTGTCACGGGCTGCTTCCTGGGGGTGGAGGCCTGGTCGCGGACCGGGCCGCGGGGACACTAAAGCCCCGAAATCATCTGAAGATAACCTGAAGAGATCCTCAAGGTAAAGTAACCCTGTCTCTCTCAGTTGTATGTGTATCATAGAATACGTTGTAGAATAGGGCCTGTATGGACCACTGGCTTGGGTTTGTGCATTTCTGGGTAGGTTAGTACATTTGTATTTTGTGCGTTGTTAGCAAATCAAGAGAACGGACTGTTCCGCAAGTTCGTGTACTTTATTTCAGCTTTTGAACTTTCCCACAGCTTTACACTTAGGATATTTCTCATGTTGTTGCCTACTACTTTATTAAAGGTAGTGGGTAATTTGTAGAGTACTAACTCTAACATTACTTATGCGTTTCTGAGAGTGTTGTCATATGACTCTCCAGCAATTAACTCCTATTCATTCAAAATACAGGCATCATCTTGTTTAAATAACTATGGCATATTACTCACAATTATTCCTTTGTTTATCTCCCACTATTCTTCTTTATCACCACTGCCCAATAAACCAGCCTGTGAGGTTCATATCGACAGTGCTCTTCATAACATAATATTGCATATAATGTGGGTTACACGCACAAGATCATACATACCTGCACCAGAAGGAAAATACAGAGACTAAAGCAGATAAAATTATGTTTTTCATGGTTGGAAATTGTGCACTTGAGGCCTGGTCAGGGGTGGCTGCAGCTCTTAACTCTGCTGTGCAGAAGTACACTGGCGCTGTAGCTAAGTGGTCAGTCCCACCGACAAATGGCAACAACAGAGGTTGGGAGCTCAGTCCCTCCGGTGAATGGCAGCAATAGAGGCTGGGAACGCAGGTCCCAGAACGTTCATAGCTGGCCAACGGACGAGATGCACTGACACTGTAGGTACTGTGGGAAGAGCTTTTATACTGGATCAGAACATTGATATGCAGATTAGTTGGCTTTGATTAACAGGTGTTGTGTTCTGTGACGCAGACGGAACACTTGGTACACCCATCGGTTAGGGCCCTAAATGTTTATTCAGCACGTTGTTACGATGTAAATCATCGTCCAATTTATAGTGCGGTTTATTATATTAACGTAATTTTCGGTAATCTATGTTCATATGACTAACCTACTGAAAACAGCCTACACATTTTAACAGAACAATGTACTTAGCAATGCTTTATTTTTCAAAAACAACCTTCAGTTGTTATACCATGCTAATCGAAACGTTTCAAGTTACAGCCTCATTTGTATAGAATCGTTTTAGTATTACCATTTTGACGTTAACACTCCACTTCCATGTTAACGAACATGTTCGACTGAATAGATTTTATTTATTAACCAACAGCTCCTCAACTTCACGTAGAAATTTATAATACATTCTATCATGCTAATTTTTTTCTTTGGAAGCGTCAAAATTAAACTATTTATCTCTCAAAACTTCACATACAATATATTTTTCGAGTTGTGTTTGTCAATGATCAGTACCGAAGAAGGTTAGCTAAAAACAGTGCTGTTTATCGACAGATCACGTTTCAGGGGTGTTCAGAACGTCAACGTATATTACCACATATTTGAAACACGTACTAGATATACATGTGAAGATGCTTTAGTCTCCTGTGATATATATTTTTTAGTTAAAACTGCTTGAAAGGCCAATTTGAATAATTAGTGGAGCACTCCGTGTGAGCTAAAACCGTGGAGCTAAAAATTATATACTCACCTAGTGCGTAGAGGAGTACTATGTAAATGGAATTGTTCTCCCTCACGTTTGTATATTTATTATCAAACTAACATTACTCTTTTTAATTAATTTCAGAATTTAATATCGATTTGCTGAAATTATAAAGTGTGGACAAGAATACACCAGTTGCTCTACAATTTTGTGCACAAGAACAGCTGCTTTACATTCCTTCATTAATACGAATTTTAATGAAGCACTTTATCGTTTTCATGCCTATTTTCCAGTTCTCCTTCAAGATTCGCAAGATATATAAATAGAACATGTGGCCCAATTGTGGATATAATATGGCCAAGATGCTTTTCAGAAAACTTTATTAGACTCTGCCAATTATTTTAGTTTAAGATCGGGATAAAATGAGTTCAGTTGAAAAAAGTACAGACATTTATCAGGATTGAATGTGAGGTTGTATTTTGCACTATATCTTTCTCAAAGTTTTCTTAGCGTAAGGTTTCACATAGGGAGGAAAAGAATACGAGCGCTTTCGTTTTTCTCTCCTATGTGGATAGTTATGGATAACTAAATCATGTGTTTTTGTTATTATTCTTGCATTTATAATTTTTCAATGAGACTAGAGTCAGCTCAACAGGGTTTTCTTTGCCCGCTGTCTGTTTTGCCCAGTAATTACTTGTGTTGGTGACATCAATAAATTTACTACAATGGTTTACTACGTTAACAGTATTCTCATTTTAATTGTGATCTTTTAGTTGTTAACTGGTAAGATTTGTGAAACCCCAACATATACAAGTGTGCTGTTAAGAGTTTTTGCTCGTTAAGGTTGGCAACTGTGAACCTAGTTAGTATTAACATTATGCAAAGCCATAATTTTTTTATAATTATTGGAAAATATAAGTGAAAATATTATATAATATAAGCTTCACTGTTTTGATAATTACTGGGCAATAATTAAAACATAATTATATTCAATATAATTAGTTGTACCGCACAGAGAATCACTGAATAAGGCCAACGACCCAGTGAGCTTGGATCATATATGCTCAAAGATCAATGACAGAAAAAATTAACTGACATACCAAATAAACTTTAATATTTTATTTATTATAAAAAGTCTTATATCATTATAAGTCTTAATCTTAAGTCTTAAGTCTAGACACCCTAGTCTTAAATCCTTACATAAATTTTCTAGCCTTGGGGGTCAATACACTAATGCGTAAAAACTCAAATATTACCTCCCTTCTGCAGCTAATCCGACCAATGAAGTCATCTGGTCCCCCCCCCACCCCCAGGCTCTACAACACACCCTTCCTACACAAAGGTACAGCTCACACTGAATATTCCTTGAAAAATTACGCTGCCCTGCTATGAAACTCTGCCTCTTGGAACCCTCTGGCCATGCCTACGCGCACCCAGGATGAATCACAGGCACCCAGAGCCCCTATGCCTACCAAGAGGGTGGCCAGAACATGGCTTGCGGTTCCCATAAGAACTTTTCTCCTACGGTGAGCGACGATCTCGCTTCACACAGGTCGGCGTTCAATCCCCGACCGTTCAATTAACTGGGCACCATTCTTTTCCCCGTTCCACCCCAAATCCTTATCCGGACCCCTTCCAGGTGATATATAGTCGAAATAGCTTGGCATTTTTTTATTATTATTATTTTTACTTTTATTATTAATCTTACTTTTTCGGTCATATCTAATAATATATGTCTATAGGAAGACTGCTAACAAAATATACTAATATATATATATGTATGTGTATATATATATATATATATATATATATATATATATATATATTATATATATATATATATATATATATATATATAGTGATGGTAAAGTGTTGGAAATGGTGTTCGGCAGTCTTCCAATGGCAGGTGTCAATGCCTGGTCACATACACTACTAAAAAAAAGAGACTGCTTGCCAGATAGTCTGTGGTAAGGTAAGTAAGACACACAAAACACAATATGAACAATGAAATTAATTACTCTAAAAAACAAATTGAAATAAAGACAAGTCCTTGGCATTGAAATAGTGCAAAAGAAATAACAAGTGAAAATATATAACAAGATGAATACAAGACTGGTTACGTTAACAGGAATACAAAGATAAAATGGTGCTGGGAATATATGAGCAAGCTAACAACCGCTATTTGATCACACGAGGTGAATCAACTAGATGTTCTCAGCTATAGAGCACAAGATATTCTGAGGAGGTACAGCTCGCTGACTTCAATGTTGACTTGACGACGTGCGTGAGTGGTGGAGAACTGAAGTGGTGAGATGTCGCGCAGCCAATGAGAATACAGGTTTGCAGATGCTTAGGTAGTTTCCTAATTGAAGTGCAGTCGGCGAACAGGCGAGGTGTGCAGGAGTGGGGTGGGGGGTATGCAGGTGCGTGTGGCTGTCTTGATATACGTTTAAGCTACTGTAGAACGTATGTTGAATGTAGCTTGGAACGTGACGAATATAGGGAAGAGCAGGCTCAATTTCTTGGAAGAGATTATCGTCAATATATATATATATATATATATATATATATATATATATATATATATATATATATATAATATATATATATATATATTGTCGGGGTTCACTATAAGAGGGTGAGCAATATTAGCGATAACCGTTACTCACCGTAGTCCTGCGGGTCTTCACTCTATCCTTGCGGCGCCACTGTACGCCAGGAGAGTATCCCAGTCGATCTCCAATTGGCCTCTTTAATCAGAACCACAGTTTGCTCTCTCCCAACTGTGTGCCCGCCCCGACAACGACTCTACTACTAATTGCAAGGTCGCCAACTGGTGTTTCTTGTGTCCAGTAACACGTCAGTGGTATTGTGGAATTGTGGTAACAGTGGGCAAGAGCACACTAAATAAATCTAATATCAGGCAGGTATGTATCTCTATCACTCTCACCTTTTCAGTGGTTAGGTGGCAGCAAGAATTATGGAGGGGTAATACAAACGAGAAGGAATTTTGTGTTTTACTTAAAACTCAAGATATCATATTCATATATCAACAGGCAAGCAAGTACAATGCAGAAGTCGCTCTCTCTTCATAAATAATTTGGGGCACACCTATATGGCAATACACTTCCCCCTCGCGTCAAATGTCAAAACCCACTGAGCGATTCTCACCTCGCGAATGTTCGTTTATTTGTTTGTCTGGCGTGAGGCACCCGTTTCTTTAAATTCTCAAGAATCACTGTATTGACACACAACACGATTACTGCTATAATGGCAATAGAACGCAATTGAATCACTGCATTGGTCTTGAGCTCAAACAAATATTTCTATATCAATAAACACCGTAGTTCACAGTAAGGCATTGAACACCGTAACTTCACGGTAATGATAATCAATGTAATCAGACACTGCACTATCCTTCAACACCGTAGTTCACTTAAATGGTAATGACATAGAAAACTATACACATGAAAGTTATTCAACACACAAGCACATATATATGGATCAATTCATCAAATAAATAATAGTATGATAAATACTGGGCACACGGCCTAACACCAATAACTGGTAACTTCATATATATATATATATATATATATATATATATATATATATATATATCTATATATATATTATATAATTATATATATATCATATATTATTATATATATATATATATATATATATATATAATATATATATATATATATATATATATATATATATTCTCTGGCATAAGATATACCATAAATGTCACATGAAAGAATTCATCACTTAATACAGCAAACTCTTCAATAATAATACGGGTGCATCCACACCACAAATATATCCTGTGAGAGCTTTCTACAGCCCCACTTCTCACAACTGTGTCCTACCGTGACATTGGTGAGCCTTGCTCACGACACAAAATACTCTGAGTAATATAGCTGACTAAAGGGGAATTGGGAAGGAAACTGAAATTACCTACTTCCACCTCACTGTGCGGACTAGCCCTCCGGTGAGCATTGAATTGTAGCTCCTGGTCCCGGCTCTCGCCTCGGTGTAGGGAACGCCCCCACACACACAATGATGTGTACTCCAGGAACTCAATCAACGACCCCACAATAAACGCGTCGTCTCCGTGTCTTTCCACTGCAGGTCCATGCTCCTCCACGACTTCTTGTAGGGTTGGAGTCGGTCTCCTGGCCGTCGACTTCCCTCTCAACTACGGCTGCCCGCCTACGTCTCGGCTGCAGTCGTACTGATTCCCAATTAGTTTCCTCTTCCCACTGGTTCCCGGTGAATCGGTCCAGCCAATACGTCGTCACAAAAATGGGTGATCTGTCTCAGACGTCACATACGTCACTGCACAGGCCTCGTTTCTTCTTGCACAGTACCTGTCCCCAGGAGCACTTGTTGCTCAATATTCCGTCGATTCCCTCTCTGGTCCAACACATGAACTAAGGAAGACTTCACAGAGTACTTGCAGACTTCGGGTGACGCGTAGAATCCTCGGGAATGGAACAACTGTCAAAACTGACAGGAAGAACTTTCGTACATCCGACCGCCCTTACGTGCCGGGTAAGACTGGTGGCGCCGTAGAGGCGCGATCTCTGGACCCCCTGCTCTCGTGACGTCATACCCGCCAGGGGCGGTTTTCATTGGCTCCTTGTGCCACGTCACTGTAAGCGACCAATCTGGTGCCACTGACGTCACACAGTTTTGGCGGGAGAACGGAGGAGCCAGAGCTATATTGGCGTCCTAAAGGGCTAAACAACAGGCTAAAACTTCATTCTTTCACGCTGCCACACATATCAAATCGTAGCCCGCAACGTAGAGAACGCTCGGGAAAAGTCAATATGACTCTTACACCTGGCGTGGGTTAAAGATAAGGGGGGAACACCATCACATACCCCCTCCCCTTAAAATAAGAGTCATATCGGTTTAGTGTATACGGGACAGGGCATCAGCAACTACGTTGTCCTTCCCTCTGATGTGCTTAATGTCCAGCCAGTACTCCTGCAGTAGTAATGCCCACCTCGTCAGCCGCTGATTGGAGTTCCTCATCTTATACAGGAAGGTCAGAGGGTTGTGATCTGTAAACACCAGCACAGCTCTCGACCCTCCTCCCACGTACACGTCGAAATACTTCAGTGCCATCACTAAAGCCAAAGCTTCTTTCTCGACGGTACTATAGGCTCGCTGGTACTTCACAAATTTCTTGGAGTAGAAAGCTACCGGCCTATGTACCTCACTCCTTTCTTGGGCCAACACGGCTCCTATTCCAACGTCGCTGGCATCCACGTACAGGATAAATCTGGCGGAAAAATCTGGGGATATTAACACTGGGGCCTCCGTCAACAGTTTCTTTGTCTTCTCAAAAGACTCCTGGCAGGCCTCTCCCCATTTCCATCGCACATTTTTGGAGAGGAGTTCAGTCAGGGGATGCTCTACCGTGGAAAAATTCTTGCAGAACCCACGATAGTGTCCTATCATCCCAAGATATCTCAACAACTCCTTTCGCGTTCTGGGCACTGGGTATTCCTTAATGGCTGACACTTTGTGATCTACAGGGGTTACTTCTCCTTGGCCGATGACGAAGCCTAGGTACTCTAAGTGGGCCTTTCCAAACTCGCTCTTGGCTAGGTAAGGGCAAACAGGTGTTTGCCCTTATCCTGGTGAGGCTTCCCAGAAAGCAGAAAAGAGAGAGAGAAAGAACCAAAGCTGTGGACAGGGTAGTACAGAATAACAATTCAGAAAAGGGGATTGAGATCATCCCAACCAAGAAGAGTGTGAAGTCACGGCGGCTCAAGTGGGTGTGTGCACGTGACAACAAGGCTAGTGTTGGAGCAGTATCCCCTAAACGTGTGATGCTGAGCCCCTCTCCAAGTACCAGGAGCACACAGGGTGATCTCCCAATTAAAGTGTAAGCACTCTACGGAATTTTGGTTGGTTGTCCGTAAGGAAGGATGACCAACATCAACATCATCATAATAATATATATAGATATATTCAATTTATATGAAGAGTTTCAGTCAGCCTGACTGAAGCTTTTACCACACAAGGGACACTCACGAGGTTATGAATCTCGAGTGTTTGGGGGGCTCGGAAGAGATTCAGTCGCTGCTCTATAATATTAATAAACTTACTGAAATATGAGGCATCGCCTCACTCTGTAACCGATAGACAAACTTACTAGATATATTAAAGTTCTACAAGCATACAATTGGTCAATTAATACACTAAATAACATTCAATATACTTCTCTGAATACCGGGTGCCTATCTGACAAGTGTGCCAGACCGGATAACTCGCTTGTAGTGTTTAGGCACGATATTTTATATGTCACAGCTTTGCTGTATAATATTCTAATAGTGTTGCTAATTGATTATGTCCTTAATTGCAGTTGCCATAAGCTAAGATAGGTGATGATGGTGGAGGTGGAGACAGCGTCACACTGGGTGAGTGAGCTCCACACAATACTCTTATTTAGATAATGTTCTAGGATTTTCCTTGCTGATATAGTGTCCAGATACTCCCCCAGTTCTAGAGAGAAATCACTGCTGATAAAAGATAATTTAATAAGGTGTCCTAAGCTGAAATTGTTCGCTAAGCATCGTCACACATATGCTCACCGTTTTGTAAACAAACACGGTCTGCCCTCCGGCGCCCGCCCCATAGATCGCTTACTCCCAAGTTGGCTCCTCCCTTCTTTTTGGAGAAGGTAGCCTTCAATGAATATTGATTGATTATTTTTACTGTCTAAACATATGATTGAGATAAGATGTGATTATAACATAATTAGATATAGGATTTAAAGATTATAAGTAGTACTTGCTAGCACTATTGATTCTTATTAAGGATTTTATTTAATCCTTACCGGAAATCGATTGAATTGTTCCTTACTTTTTTAATTAAGAAATCTGTCTCAAAGCTTCTAGATCCTTGAGAAATCATGCACAGTCACGTAGGCAACCAAGGGCCTTATGGTCGTACGTGATCATAGGTGGCATTGTCTTGTAGGATCCAGATGTATAATGAATCTGTAGTGATTTTGATATGATTTAGAAATAATACATTTCTTAGATAATAATATTGATATAGTGGGTAAAAATTTCCCACAACCACCGCCCCACCCCACCCCCCGGCGGCAGTTTGATGGTAATCAAAGGGATATCTATTTCATCAAATCACTTCAGATTAGTGGGGCCACGTGAGCAACAGAAATGCGAACAAGCTTGAATGGTCCCCAAGCGTATATGCAAATGAAAACTCTTGACTCCAGAAGTGACTCAAACCCAGACCTCCAGGAGCACATTGCAACTGGTGTCATGGTGTCCATTCGACCATCAGTGACCGCACGTAAGGAGGTGATAGCCAAAGCTATTTGACCCCCCCCCCACCCCCAATGGTACTTTGATGGTAATCTTGGGCATAGCTATTTCATCAAAATAACTTCATATTAGTTTATTTATTTTTATTTATTTATTTATTATTCATATACAAGAAGGTACATTGGGAATGTGAGAATATATAATATGGTAATTACAATCTTGTAAAGCCACTAGTACGCGCAGCGTTTTGGGCAGGTCCTTAATCTAAGAAAGTTTTTAGTAGGTAAATACTAGCAAAAATTATAAAAAAAAATGATAACAGTTACATGGCAAGAAAAAAAAAAGATGAGAGAAAATTGTAGGTACAGTATAATAAAGCACTTAGGTAGCTAAGATTGATTGCAATGAAAGCTTGAATGGTAGTTGACAAAAATTGGTAGGCACAATACAGCAAATGGCTAGCACATAAAGGAAGAAAGCAATGAACACAATGATAAGGTTGTTTGGGTTAAATTTAGTATTTATTTCTGGTGTGGTGCCTATGGGTTTTTATTTATTTATTTATTTATTCATATACAAGAAGGTACATTGGAATGTGAGAATATATAATATGGTAATTACATTAATTAGTGAGGCCACGTGAGCAATAAAATGTGAACAAGCTTGAATGGTCCCCAAGCATACATGCAAATGAAAACTCCACACCCAGAAGTGTCTCGAACCCGGACCTCCAGGAGCACATTGCAACTGGTGTCATGGTGCCTTAATCCACTCTATTTCACCTTTTTTTTAATGACGTTTTCAACATAACCATTAGAGAAGCCATTGCTGACTAGTGTGGGAAAAACCTGCTGTGATTGATATAAGAGGAGACTACCAGAGACTTGTACTGAACTAAATTAAAAAAATACTGTCTGCAAATTAATTCAACTAAAATCTCTAGCTAGGGTCGTAAATCCTAGCTCCTCTTTTCCTAATGACAGATAATGGGCTGTAAGGGGCAGGTGGGGTGAGTGAATTAGTTGATAGGTTGATTGCAGTTCCACGTCCACCTGCCAACAGGTATCTCACATCAGCTTGTATTTTATACAAGGATAAGATTTTATAATTCAGTTATATAACTGAACACTGGCTCTGTTTAAATCAGAGATTTAACATACACAGTCTAGCCTAGCACCTTAGCAATTAACAGCTAATACACTTATACTTTAAACAATACAACACTTTAAATTGTAAATTGTAAAGTATGATATGACCTAAATATGGTCTAAGTACTGTTACTGAGTACTAAAATTATATTCAATAAAATGAACTTATATGATTGCTTAAAAAATAACTAAGCAAGCAATTGTTAACTTAATTATATATTCAAGTATTTGCAATGTATATGATCAATGTATATATTAAATACAGTCAGCTTGTTGAATCTCTTCCTACACTCTGGACACTCATGAGGTTGTTTACTTATTGTGACAATCTTCTCTGACACTGGACACTCATGAGGTTCAGAGCTTGGATAAGATTCTGCTGTACCACAATATTAATAATAAACTCACAGAAATGAGGCGTTGCCTCGCCTTTTTACCGACTATCAGTCTTATAGAATATTAATGTTATACCAGCTTTAATTGGCCAACTAATACGCTACAGTAATAACATTCAATAAACTTAGCTGAAGCCGGGTGCCTGTCTGACAAAGTGTGCCAGACTGAAGAACTCTCTTGGCGAGTTTAGGCACGATATTTTAGATTAAAGCGTTGCTGTTTGATCTAGTAGTGTCGCTACGGGATATTGGACTGCGTTGCAGAAGATAACAATGAAGATTAGGGATGAGATTAGGGATGAAGGTGGAGACCGCGTCACTAAATGCTCCACTTCACTCTTATTTACATAAATGTTCTAGGATTTTCCTTGTTGATATATTGTTCCAGGTACTCCCCCAGTTCTAGAGAGTGTTCACTGGTGATAATGATATTAGATAAGGTGTCCTAAGCCAAAATGTTCGCTAAGGGACCGTCACGTGTACACTGTTGTGTAAACATACGCGTTCTGCCCTCGGGCGGGTGTGGTGGGCGCTTCTCTCCCGAGATGCCTCCCCTCCCCCTTGAGGGGTTACTTGAATGAATATCGATTGATTATTTTTACAGTCTAGACTTATGATTGAGATAAGATGTGATTATAATAAAATATGATATAGGATTTAAAGATTATAAGTAGTACTTGATAATACCACTGACTCTTAATAAGGATTCGATTTTATCTCTACCGGATACTACGTCATGTTCCAATAAATTTTTAATTAACAATCCTTCTAGAAGCTTCTGGATCCTTGAAAGACATGCACTAAGTCACGTAGGCATCTATAGGGCCCTATGGCGTACGTGATCATAGTGGCATTGTCATCTAGGATCAAGCTATATAATGAATCTATTGTGATTCTGATATGATTCTGATATGATATAGATTTGATATAGATATTTTATATAGTATGATTTGATATGATATTGATATGATATAGAAATAATACATTTCTTAGATGATTATTAGATATGGTGGGTAAAATTT
>WNGS01004946.1:4041969-4057311 GCA_020271785.1 Procambarus virginalis
CAAATGAATGTCTGTCATTAAATGTATGTTTTTACTTAAAACGAAGTTCAGGAAGTCTCCACTACTTAATTTAAAATAATAAAATGAACAAACAAGTCTACATAGCTGGAAAAATAGTAGCTGTAGGCGTTCCGTCATTGCTAGTCACCGTGAGAGAACAACGGAGGATATAGAAAATGCAGGTATGAGTAGCGCTGCTCTTAGGACACTGTCGCATTGTTGTAGGTCGTCCACATTAGCAACACTTTACAATTTATATTTAGACATCGACATGCGGCTGATGTGGATTCGCCGGTCTCTGATTGGCTGATGTGGTATCAGTCTCTTCTGATTAGGAGTTCTACGGATTTCGGGTAGCGATTATCCGGTGGTGAGGCGGGAAACAAATGGGGCACAGTTTTTTTACACCCTGATTCACCTGTTCAACTAGCAGTAAAAATAGGTACCTGTGGAGATAGACAGCTGCTATGGGCTGTAGCCTGGGGAGTGTGTTGAAACAAAAAAGGAGTTTGGTCAGAGGATGGGCCGCGTGGTACGCTCCGCCTTAAAAATCCCTCAAAATAACCCAAGAATGTAGCAGAGCGCACTAGTTACGTTGCCTCGCACCTGATGAGGTCACAACAATAATTATCAGTAGGCCTGCCTCAAAGGATTAATTGCTCTTTTAGTATAATAGATATTTAAATTGTAAGTCATATAAAAATTAAATAAAATCATCACCAGTACTAGTTTCGGTAAAAAAAAACCCTTAAGATATACACCGGCCGCTTTGGAAGACTTTATTTAGTGTACGTTCTATTCAAGAATCATTGATAAAGAAGTCAAATTAATAAGCATATGCATACCGTCACAACCATCCTGAGTCATTGTAGAAGGACACCAGGGACGCTCCAGTCAACGTTTCTAGTCGAACTCAATACTCCTTCCTGCGGAGTGAGCTATATTTTGTAATTCTGCATGTCCATAATAGTCACGAGCGCTGTCGTGTATCTGTGAGGGTTGTCAAAACAGTCAGCCAACTTGCCAGTACTTTGTATAGTTGCTGAGACCGAGTGGTTACGGGAGCACGCAAGGGGCAGGAAGGATGGTCAAGGTCTGATCGGAATTCAAAAATCCTTGATAGGTTAACAAGATGTTTTTCATTTCAACAAGGTCATTTCTTATAGGTAAATCTTTAAACGCTTCAGGAATAAGAATGAAACGGTTAAATAAATATAAAATACCTATGATTATGATAAAAATATTTATAATTTGTGTACAGTAAAAAAACTTAGTTTTAGTAACATTATAAATTAATAGATTATATAATATATGGAGTTTTTGTAAATTACATAAATTCTCATTCTCTAAATAAATTTGTTTTCACAGGATAATGTCCACGGACATAAAAATATACAAGATCAAGAGGAGAGGAATCAAGACCTACAAGGCTTGAGAGGCAAGGATGCGGACACTGATGTCAGTGTTGGAAAGAGTGGCCGCGTCAGACCTCAAGAAGGAACTGGCCGCGTCAAGATTCAGAAAGGGGCTGGCCGCGCCCGGGATAAAAAAGGAGCAGATCGCGTCAAGACTCTTAAAAATTTGGCCGTGACAAGACTCTGAAAAAAGTTCGCCGTGACAAGTCTCCGAAAGTAGCTGGCCGCGTCAAGACTCCGAAAGTAGCTGGCCGCGTCAAGACTCCGAAAGCAGCTGCCGCGTCAAGACTCCGAAAGTAGCTGGCCGCGTCAAGACTCCAAAAGTAGCTGGCCGCGTCAAGACTCCGAAAGTAGCTGGCCGCGTCAAGACTCCGAAAGTAGCTGGCCGCGTCAAGACTCCAAAAGTAGCTGGCCGCGTCAAGACTAAGAAAGGATCTGGTCGAGTCAAAACTTCGAAAGTAGCTGGCCGCGTTAAGACTCCGAAAGTAACTGGCCGCGTTAAGACTCCAAAAGTAACTGGCCGCGTTAAGACTAAGAAAGGAACTAGCCGCGTTAAGACTAAGAAAGGAACTGCCGCGTTATGACTAAGAAAGGAACTGGCCGTGTTAAGACTAAGAAAGCAACTGGCCGCGTTAAGACTCAGAAAGTAGATGGCCGCCTCAAGAAAGTAAGAGTTCACACTGCCAAGAACGTCGTCAAGGGACAGAAAGTCATCGATGTGGGAAAACGGAAGAAGAATTCTAGGAAGAACATAAATCAGTTGAAAAACCAGCAACACAAGAATGGCAACCATCATCAGAGAAAAGGAAACAAATCAAGCAAAGCAAAATCCAAAGGAAATCAAAATAAGTCACCAACAGCCAATGATGTAAAGCATAAAAAAATGCCTAAAAAGATAAAAAACAACAGGCAAAAAGGCAATAAAAACGAAAAAACGAAAATGAAGAAGCTAATCCACGATACCTTAAGCATAAGAATGCTCGCAGAAAAAACAATAAAACGCGAGGCAAAAAGACTGGAAAGCCGATAATGAAACAGAGAAACAAACTCATGAAACACAAGAATGTAAAGGAACAAAAAAGAAAACAAAAATCAACAAGGAAAACGATTCCAACAAAGGTCAACAGGAAAAGGGTAAAAAAGGTAACAAAGCAGCAATAAAGTCTGCTGGGAAGAAGCCAGAACAGTCCGCTGGTGGCAAAGTTAATCCTTACTCGGGGGAGAACAGTGGTTTAGGTCCCAAGAGAAAATGCAAGCATCAGAAAAAATGCATCAAGGCCGGTGGAAAGTGCCAGAAGAAAAACACGTGCAAGACCCAAGTTGCCGCTGGCAAGTGCAAAGGAGCGTCTTGCGAGTGTTGCCTCTCATGTAAGTTTAGTTAAGTTCATTTATTATGCACCCCATTCTGTGAGTGGTAGTGGAAAAGGTTACACAGGTGCCTAATGGGCTCACGAACTTGACCCCCTAATATTCCTTTAACTAAGTAATTAACACGATTGATGAGCTGGATATTATAGCTTGTTAACAATTTTGGTTAGTTTAGATTGATTAACAAGAGGGTTAGTCTCATAACATGTGTGTTGTGCACTTAATACAGTTTTAATTGCCTTTAATTTGTGATAAAGGTACGAGGGTTGTGCTTTAATTACATTAAAGTACCTAAAGTTGCGTTACTGCAGTCATGAGATAAGCAGGCCTGTTAACAGTCTTGCTGGCAGAGCAAGTCTATACACCGTGTGTGTGCACTATATGAAATTGGTAAACTCGAGATACTTAGCTAGGCTTTGGGGTAAATATGTCTTCTCTGAAAAATATTTAAAAATTTATTAAACGTTAGTAATTGAGTTACCTTTATATTTTTGGATTTTTCACATCCAGTTACATAGTGATGGTGGAAATGTGATTTGTTCTGTTGACTGTTAACAATTGGTCATATTGACACCAATAAGTTAAGCAATGAGAAAAGCAGTTGGAGCCATGAGAATGATTCGAACCTATAACGTAGGTTCTCCGAATTCCACACCTTAACCACTAAACTACAGACGCTCTAAGTAATGTAACCTGAGACAACTGAATCCACAAGGGGTCTTGAGGCCTCGAGCTGATGATCAAGGTTTCACACATACCTGCCTGCACTCTGGTGTGGTATAAGAGTTCTCCCCCCAACGCACATTTCAAATGCATAAAATAATCACAGTAACGTGAATGAAATTCATCATGTTAATGTAATTTCTTTTTGCATAGGTTAAGCAAACTTCCAGAGGTATTTGAAGCTGGGTCTAGGCATAGCAGTAGTAACGTTTAGAGGTCTTCTAATTTTACGAGACGATCCGAAGATATGTCGCTCTATCTACATAGCAGTATGAATATAGATTGTATAGCTAGTGTACATTTCACTGTTACTCTGGCTTAACAAATTTACCTGAAGTTCTCGGCATTTTGCTGACCTCAGGCAACTCACAGGCAACGTTTATTTTTTGGTTTTGTAACTTCTTATTAAAAGTATTCACATATTCACATTTTTGTGGGATAGGCTTTTTATTAGAGACAATTTCATATTGGCAGAGGACATGTTTTTGTGCAAGAAGGTATTTCTCAGTTGGAAGCGGTGTATTTTTAGTAGTGGGTAATTTCTCATAGTGACGGGCTATATCTTAGCTGCGGGAATGCTTTGCACTCTTCCTGTGTCCTGTCTCCAACAGCGCTTAATGTTCATGATTCATTAAACACTTACAAGTTCACTAACAAGAACTGTACCTCTTACCTCGATCATGGCAACTTCATCAGTCTTCATTAAACTGTTTACGAGTTCTAAATGTTATTATTATTACTGATGACCTCTTAGTGCTTAGGAGCTCGTGATTGTATATTATTATTAAATTTACATCTTAGTGTTTGATGAATCCTGCCCAGTTCTCTCAATTTGTTTTCGCAAGTGGTTCATTTAAACTTTGTTAAGAGGGGTTTAGCGAAGCGAACTCTCCATACTGGTTCTCTATACTCCAGGACTCATCTACTGTAAGTGTGTGTGTACTCGCCTACTTACGCTTACAGTATCAAATATGTCTATTCCATCAAATATACTTGCCAATCTTAAGTTAACGATCTTACTGACACTCTATGACTAAGTTATGTATTGTATCCATATATATCTCCTCATTATGTAGCTATTCACTTGAACATGGCGTTTATGAATATCTGAATTTTCATTTCAATCTTATCTCTGTAACTTGTGTTTGTGTGTCAAGCTTTCCCAGCTGTGGTACATTTGAGAGAATCCAGGTATTGATTGGAATCTTTACGTTATTCTTTCAGATTTAAAAGTAATTATATCTCATTTAAACAGCTTGCGCAGTGAGCCATAAAAAGAAGTGCCAGAAATACAAGGGCGTGTGCAAGAAGAAGTGCGGGACGAAGGAGCGCCAGATATCCAAGGGCTGCTCCAAGAAGAAGTGCGTCTGCTGTGCCAAGGCTTGCAAGCCCACGGACCACTGTAAGACTAACGGAGGCTTCTGTGTGGACAAGAAGAAGTCCTGTACAGGATGGGTCGACAAGGATGGCTGCAAGGGAACCAAATGCCTCTGTTGTTATCCAGGTAATACCTACATTGCCACCTGTATACAATATATTCGAACATGGCTATTCATATATATATGTATGTTCAAGAGATTTACGTTGTGACTGAACTTGTTGGTGAGTTTGGAATCAATGAAGCTGTAACTGGTGAAACATTTACTGTAGTACTTGCCGGACAATTTTTTTCCATTTTTTTTCTTTCAAAATATACCGAATAGCTGTATGAAACACTTGGGTCTCCAAAGGTTTCTATTTCAAAGAATACACAAGTGACCAGCAGAAAGCTTTCGTAATACAAACATCATTAGCCTTGTCATAACGCTTACTAATAGTTACGTGTTTATATAATTACATATTATAATATTCAAAATATAATTTTACGAGTTAGTGTATTCAATTCGCAGACGAGAAGCTCAAGGTTCAAGTCCTTGTGGGAAGAGCCTCGCCACCAAGCTTCGCCACCAATTTTGACTGGGTTTCAGAAATCGTAAGGGAGGGTTGTGTAGCTCATGACATCTTGTGTGGTTTACGACACCTTCACTCGACACTGTGTATTTTACGACACCTTCACTCAAGACCATGGGTAGCACAAGACACCTTCACTAGACTTATTGTACATTTCAAACTTGTTTTAGTGAAGACAATAACACGTAAACCCACACGACAAGACAAATCATTTTGTCTTCAAAATACAAAAGGAATATTATTAGAGCATGTGAGTTGTATGGTAGGAAGGATGGGTAATAACCACTGGAAGAATTCAGTCTTGTACAGAATTCATGCAAGGAGCGGAACGTCTCACCAAAAGTTAGTTTAGCTCTTTATTATGCACCCCATACCCATGTTGTGTGCGGAAGTGGAAAGGGTTACAGAGGCACATAATGGGCTCATGGACTGAACCCCATAATTCATATAGCTAAGCAGGTTACAATCTTGATGAGCTAGTTACGAAACTATGTATATCGTCACATCAGCAATGGGCTAGAGACCGACCACAAGTACAGTTTCTACTTTAAGCAACTGATATATATGGAGAACTAGCGTAAGTTTAGTTGGCTTAGTTCATTTATTATGCACCCCATACCCATCTTGTGGGCGGTAGTGGAAAGGGGTTACAGAGGCACATAATGGGCTCAGGGACTGAACCCCACAATTCATTTAGCTAAGCGAGTTACAATTTTGATTAGCTAGTTACAAAATTCAATGTAAGTCATCACATCATTGATCAATGGATTCGAGATCGACCACAGGTACAGTGTCTAAATTAAACAACTGACATATGTGGAGAGCTAGTGTCACAATTGATATGTTTGTCTTGCACACCGCCCCCCCCCCCAATCTGGTGGGCAGCGGTGGATAGGTTACAATCACTCAGTTACTACCTACAGTTAGCAAACTGGGGATATTTGGCAAAAATTTCTGGTAGCAGATCATTTTGAATTAAATATTTATACATCGTTGGAACATTGGTTATAGAATTGTCTCTGAATTCACGTAGCTTTTCGCACCCTATCACATAGTGACGGAGGGTGTGCGAATAATTTTGCTGACACAGTTTGCATTTGGTCAGGTCTACATCGGCAGATAAGGAGAATTCCCAGAGATACTTATCTATAGTCTTTGCCCGAAACGCATTGCGTAATAGTGGCTTTAGGCATTGTATGTACTAGCTCTATCTATAAATCGATCAACTTATGTAAAATCTCTCTATGTACGTACCTTTCCTGAATAAACATATTTATTTTATTATTTATTACTTGTAACCAAGTCTAAGCCCAGCAGTAATACCTAGAATTCTGCTTATTTTATGGATGAACCATAGATGTTTGGCTCCTCTTGCATGATAGTATGATGATATATGGAATTACTGGTGTCGATTTCACTTTGCCTCAGAACTACAAAATTTTGTTTAAATTTACTCAATTTCTCAATTTCAATTGAGTATTTACTCAATACTCATTTCTCCTTTAAAGGCAGATTCTTTGGCTAACTCTCCAGCTCTATCATGCATTCGGAAGCCAACATGAGATGGAGTCCATATAACATGGACTCAGTTACCATCATTAATAATTATGTTTTATTTGTGTCTAGCTTCGGTCACTAGCATATTACAGTTATGTCTTAAAGAGTTGAGAGCAATTAAGGATGACAAAGAGTCACTTATAATTAATATATCATGTTTGGAGACTGTACACATTTCAGTGCAAGAAGCAAGGCAAATAGTTCGGTCTGAAGGATAGAGGACCAGTTGTTTATACGGACTCCCCCACTCAAAATATAAGCCATCGTCCATTGTCAGGACAACTGCACTTCCAGCTGCACCCCGTGGGGCGGTGTAGGGAACCATCAGTGTATAATGATTTGAGAGAGAGAATGCTCTGTGGACAGAGCATCAATATGGCTTAAAGCGTTGAGCTTTGCCTCAAGACGAGGCTTGGGATGATCTCTAATTTGCTTCTTGGGGGGAAAGGGAGGGATTAAAATTGGAAAGGGAGTAATCACCCACAGTGCAGGAGAGTGTCCGTTGTTGTCTCTCTTGGTACAAATTCTAAATATGATACATTCTGAATTCAGTTCCAGTTCTAGTTATTCATTTGGAACAATGTTGACCTTCAATAAAGAAATTCTGGAGGGCTTCTGTGCAAGGGTTAAGATGAGTTAGCCTAAGAATTTTTTACCAATTTGATAGCTAATTTCAGTAACACGATCAACAACGAACTTAGCGTTATCGATCGTGTTACTGAAATTAACTGTCTCACCATGAGGCTTTCTTGGTTAAAGATTTTTCTAGATGATAAATATCTAATATTGTAATATTCTTTTAAATTTCAGTATCGACGACTCTCACGACCTCAAACCCAAGCGGAACTCTACCAGGATCAAACACCACACCCTCTGGATCAAACACCACACTCTCTGGATCAAACACCACGCCCTCTGGATCAAACACCACACCATTTGGATCAAACACCACGCTCTCTGGATCAAACACCACACTCTCTGGATCAAACACCACACTCTCTGGATCAAACACCACACTCTCTGGATCAAACACCACACTCTCTGGATCAAACACCACACTCTCTGGATCAAACACCACACTCTCTGGATCAAACACCACACTCTCTGGATCAAACACCACACCATCTGGATCAAACACCACACTCTCTGGATCAAACACCACACTCTCTGGATCAAACACCACACTCTCTGGATCAAACACCACACCATCTGGATCAAACACCACACTCTCTGGATCAAACACCACACTCTCTGGATCAAACACCACACCCTCTGGATCAAACACCACACTCTCTGGATCAAACACCACACCCTCTGGATCAAACACCACACTCTCTGGATCAAACACCACACTCTCTGGATCAAACACCACACTCTCTGGATCAAACACCACACCATCTGGATCAAACACCACACTCTCTGGATCAAACACCACACTCTCTGGATCAAACACCACACCCTCTGGATCAAACACCACACTCTCTGGATCAAACACCACACTCTCTGGATCAAACACCACACTCTCTGGATCAAACACCACACCATCTGGATCAAACACCACACTCTCTGGATCAAACACCACACCATCTGGATCAAACACCACACCATCTGGATCAAACACCACACTCTCTGGATCAAACACCACACTCTCTGGATCAAACACCACACTCTCTGGATCAAACACCACACTCTCTGGATCAAACACCACACTCTCTGGATCAAACACTGCTTCTTCAATATCAAGCACAATAACAGGATTAAGCTCGACTATTTCGGCATCAAACACAACCTCAGGATCAAATACAACAACCACAGGATCAAGTACAACAACCACAGGATCAAGTACAACAACCACAGGATCAAGTACAACAACCACAGGATCAAGTACAACAACCACAGGATCAAGTACAACAACCACAGGATCAAGCACAACAACCACAGGATCAAGTACAACAACCACAGGATCAAGCACGACGACCACGGGTAATACAACCACACAGTCCAGTACGACAACTACTGCAACAAACTCAACAACAACCATAAGTGCAACACTTGCTCCTCTCTATGTACAACTCAACCAACTGCTCTCTAACTTAAATATCACAATTAATACGCTTACGAATCTACAAACCATTCAGGCTCAAATTGCTAATATTTCAGCTGCAATTAGCACACTACTTGGGAGACGGAAGAAGCGTAGTTCCCTAACTGACATACAGGGCATTCAAGTGTGATCGACAACTGTGCAGCAGCAATAAATCAGCATGACTTTGTTACTTTAGAAAGTCTTATCCCGCAAATAATTGCGGCGGAGAACACGTTAAATCAAATAAAGCAATCCATAGGGACCTCGACCGTCGATGCAACCCTTCAATCAGCTGTGCAATCAGCTTTTACCAGCGTCCACGCTGCCATCACCGCTGCAGAAGTGCTTGGAAATAACATAATAAATCAACTAAAGACATTAGAAGAGGCGATCAGCTCACTGGGAGGATCCACAGTGCTTGTACAAACACTGCCCCCAACGCTGCCAACAGCTGGTGTCAGTACAACGACGACCTCAGCGATAACAGGTTCCTCAGCGACCTCGAGCTCTACGACAGATTCATCAGCGTCTACTTCGGGTGTGTCTTCATCAGTAACAACATCTACATTGGGAGTATCTTCATCAGTAACAACATCTACATCGGGAGTATCTTCATCTGGAACAACATCTACATCGGGAGTATCTTCATCTGGAACAACATCTACATCGGGAGTATCTTCATCAGTAACAACATCTACATCGGGAGTATCTTCATCAGTAACAACATCTACATCGGGAGTATCTTCATCAGTAACAACATCTACATCGGGAGTATCTTCATCTGGAACAACATCTACATCGGGAGTATCTTCATCTGGAACAACATCTACAACCAGTTCAGGTCCAGGAACAACCTCGGTAACTTCCACTAGCTCAACCTTGTTGGAAACATCAACTACTCCATCAGGTGCAGCAACCACTTCTACTACATCTTTAACAACATCAACAACTTCTGCTTCAGCAACATCTACTACTACTGGCTCAACAATATTTACTACTTCAACAACGTCTACCACTGGTTCAATGTCTACTACAACCTTAACAACTACTACAATATCAACTACTATTACAACATCGACTGCTAGCACAACATCAACTACCAGTACATCAACTACCGATACATCAACTACCAGTACATCAATTACCAGCACAACTACCAGCACATCGACTACCGATACATCAACTACCAGCACATCGACTACCGATACATCAACTACCAGTACATCAACTACCAGTACATCAACTACCAGTACATCGACTACCGATACATCAACTACCAGTACATCAACTACCAGTACATCGACTACCGATACATCAACTACCAGCACATCGACTACCAGTACATCGACTACCGATACATCAACTACCAGCACATCGACTACCGATACATCAACTACCAGTACATCGACTACCGATACATCAACTACCAGTACGTCGACTACCGATACATCAACTACCAGTACATCAACTACCAGTACATCGACTACCGATACATCAACTACCAGTACATCAACTACCAGTACATCAACTACCGATACATCAACTACCAGTACATCAACTACCGATACATCAACTACCAGTACATCGACTACCGATACATCAACTACCAGTACATCAACTACCAGTACATCGACTACCGATACATCAACTACCAGTACATCAACTACCAGTACATCAACTACCGATACATCAACTACCAGTACATCAACTACCAGCACATCAACTACCAGTACATCAACTACCAGCCCATAGACTACCGATACATCAACTACCAGCACATAGACTACCGATACATCAACTACCAGCACATAGACTACCGATACATCAACTACCAGTACAACATCAACTACAGCAGCAGCTGCTGGAAGACAATACAGACATACGAACAAAAACAGCCATCAAGTGATTACAGACGGGAGGACACATCAGCATGAGGCTCAACAACCTCGGGTACAACAACAGCTATAACTACCATAGCAACAACAACCTCGGGTACAACAACAGCTATATAAATAACATAGAGAAAAACCCAGGCACAACAGCAATAACTACCTTGGATACAACTATATTTATAAATACCATTGCTACAACAGCTATAACTACCATAGGAACAACATTCTCGGGTACTACTATAATTATAACTACCATGGCTACAACAATAGCTATAATTATCATGGCTACAACAACAGTTATAACTTCAATGGTTACAGCAACCTCGAGTACAACAACTATAACTACAATGACTACAACAACCACGTGTCCAACAACAAATATAACTTCCATGGCTACATCGATCTCGGGTACAACACTAGCAATAACTATCATGACTACAACAGCCTCGGGAACTACAAGATATAACTTTCACTGCCATTGAGCAACAATAATTATAGCTACCGTTGCTACCAAGACCTCGGGAACAACAGGTATGATTACCACGCCTCCAACAACAGCTGTAACTAAGAAAACATCTGCAATCTTGAGCAATACAATAGTCATAAATACTCTGGCAACAGCAACTTTAGTTACAATAACTGTTTTAAATACTGTGGCTTCAACAACCAGGTAGTCTGAGACACAGCTTGGTCTGATAATCCAGCAACTCGCGCTCTTAATAACGGAGCGGCATGTAAATGGCAAAGTCATGAGATTGACGGAAACAGTCGATTAAGCAGTATTGAAATGCTGTACAGATACCGAAAGCTTCCGTTCAAGCTTATTGTATGTTCAGATGCTGAAGAATGGTTTATCAAGCTAATTAGAGAGACATAGTTATACTGTCATGTCAATCTTTAAGCTACCATGTTTTAACAATACACATATTAAAAAAAATACAAAAATAAATTAAGTTTATAGCAAAGTACAACGAAGCTTCAAATTGTTTCTTGAATATTAATAACGAAGAGATTGCTGAAAATTATATATTTGTCTTACCCTTTGCTCAGTGTTATTTATTAATCAATTTAAATATATAAATGCATATTTACGTTGATACTTGGCTATAAGATGCAATATTCTGGCCCTGTGTTGGCCACTTCAGTGCTGCACTAAGCATTAACAAAACTGTTACAAAGTAAAGTTGACAGTACAAGTTTGTGTTTAATTATCCCGTATGTTTGTACTCATGTATATGTGCTCGCGCAAACTACAGTTGCTGGGCCTCCTCTTTTTAGCGAGGTATGCGCCTTTCTTGCTGCATGCGGGTCGGCGTTCCATCCCCGACCGTCTAAGTGGTTCGGCACCATTCCTTCTCCCATCCGTTCCTTCCCAAATCCTTATTGTGACCCCATCCAAGTGCTATATAGTTGTAATAGCTTGGCGCTTTCCCCTGATAATTCCCTCTTGTATATAATTAATTCTCTTGACATTATGTACAGAGCTAATTACTTTTGTTCACTGATCTTACAGAGATGAAGTGCCTCCTTACATACGTAAAAAGACATTTGCAGTACAAAAATATTTCCATAGACACTGGTAAGTAATATATACGTTGCATCTATTAATAGGTCAAATTTAATTTTAATAATAAATACTAATTTATCGATAAATAATCAAGTTTTTAGTCAACCGCAGTTTATGCTAACCTCATGATTTATTTTTGTTCACACCATTAACCGGATTATAATACACAGAATATCGCTACGAAACCAGTTACGGTACTTACTACTTAACGTGAGGAGTTGCGCCATAGCTGCCGTGGGTGAGGACGTGTTACTGGCCTCTCCAGTAGTTGGGGGGAAGTTTGCCAGATTGACTGGCAGGAGGTGTGCGTGTCTCTGCCCGCCTGGTCAGTGCTGAAGTGGCTGGCTGGATGGAGGTGAGGCTCAGTCCGTGGGCCTCGAGTTTTCTGGCTGGGCTGGTTATCCTGAGGTGGCGCTTGTGTTATGTGAGATGCTTCGTATCCCTGTGGTGGACGTTTATGGCGTCGAGTTGGTGACTGCGCATCGTCAAGTTCACAGAGGAGGTGGCATATCAGGAGTTTCTCTGTCGCTACGAGGGGCGGACCTTACCCCTGCCGGACGGTGCTGGTACTGTGACCCTCTCCGATCGTGGTGGTGCCCTCACTTATGTCAGTGTTCATGGGGCGCCCTTGGAGTTTCTGGCGGGACTGCTGCGGCGTTACTTCGGCCAGTTTGACGCCGTTGTTAGTGTGCGGTTGCACATGCTCGCCTCAGGAATGCTCAAGGGTGTGCGGACGAATATTCACACCCTGGGAATGCGACTACGTTCAGACATTCCCTCCTCCATAAAGCTCCAGAGATACCACATTCAGGTGTTTTATGCCCGCCAGCCTAGGACGTGTTATCGTTGTGGCCTTTGGGCCATCAGGCTGCTGGGTGCTCTGTGCCTGCCATTTGCGCCCGAGAACCTCTTTCGGGAGGAGGATTTTCCGCCACTCCCTGTGGGGAAGGATTCCATAGGTGAGGATGTGGATGTCCCGTTAGTTGATGAGGTTCCTCCTGGTAAAAACTTGTAATAATAAATTAATTGACTTTGGAAGATATAACGTATAACTTTAAATTTGCGTGAAAACTCTAGACCAAAGACCATAAGCTAAGATGACTGCAGCATACAAAACAATATAATAATTTCAGTAGGGAGAAAGTCCACTTACCTAGGTAGGACCCCAATGACACTACCCTACTCCCACCTAACCTAAGCCTTACAGACATTACCCCCACCCCCCTAAGACCTACAGACATTACCCCCACCCCCCTAAGACCTTACAGACATTAACCCACCCCCTAAGACCTTACAGACATTACTCCCACCACCCTAAGACCTTACAGACATTACCCCCACCCCCTAAGACCTTACAAACATTGCCCCACCTCCCTAAGACCTTACAGACATACCACTTCCCTAAGACCTTACAGTCATTACCCACTCCCTAAGACCTTACAGACATTACCCCACCGCCTAAGACCTTACAAACATTGCCCCAACACCCTAAGACCTTACAGACATTACCCTCACCTCCCTAAGACCTTACAGACATTACCACACCTCCCTAAGACCTTACAGACATACCACCACCTCCCTAAGACCTTACAGACATTACCCCCCACCTCCCTAAGACCTTGCAGACATTACCCATACCTCCCTAAGACCTTACAGACATTACCCCCACCTCCCTAAGACCTTACTAACATTACCACCACCTCCCTAAGACCTTACAGACATTACCTCACCTCCCTTAGACCTTACAGACATTTCCATCACCTCCTAAGACCTTACAGACATTACCCCCACCTCCCTAAGACCTTACTAACATTACCGCCACCTCCCTAAGACCTTACAGACATTACCCCACCTCCCTTAGACCTTACAGACATTCCATCAACTCCCTAAGACCTTACAGACATTACCCCCACCTCCCTAAGACCTTACTAACATTACCACCACCTCCCTAAGACCTTACAGACATTACCCCCCACCTCCCTAAGACCTACTAACATTACCCCACCTCCCTAAGACCAAACAGACATCACTCCCACCTCCCTAAGACTTACAGACCTTACTCCCACCTCCCTAAGACCTTTCAGACATCACCCCACCTCCCTAAGACCTTACTCCCACCTCCCTAAGACCTTACAGACATCACTCCCACCTCCCTAAGACCTTACAGACCTTACTCCCACCTCCCTAAGACCTTACAGATATCACCCCCACCTCCCTAAGACCTTACAGACATTACTCCCTCCTCCTTAAGATCTTACAGACTTTACCCCCTCCTCCCTAAGACCTTACAGACATTACCATCACCTCCATCTATCAAAGACCCCACTCATGTCACATTATAATGGAGCACCAGACATCGCTATAACCATTTGTAATGTTTATAATGTTAACCATCATGGAAGAAGAAAAAGCATAGAAACTTTATACTATCATCAAGCAGAAACTGTGCTCGCCCTGACCAATAAACACAACCTATATTTCACAGGAGTGAGAGCAGGACACCGTGCTGAGATAACTGTTTGAATATATTACATGTCTAATTATATGCAAGAAATTGATACTGTTGTTATGCTGCCGATACTCCGCAATTACTGTAATTATTATTCAAATTAATGTTAATTTATGTAATTAGTACCATCTTGACCCAGAGAAGAGATCAAGAATGAAACAAGAATTTAAATTCTTGTTCCCTCACCACCTAAGCAGTTTACACATATACAAGTGTGTCTGTTAAGAGTTTTTGCTCGTTAAGGTTGGCAACTGTGAACTAGTTAGTATTAACAT
>WNGS01004946.1:4072306-4083256 GCA_020271785.1 Procambarus virginalis
GACAAGCTCCACTGTCCCATATTCGACACGGTTTTTTTCGTGGCAGTAAAGCAAAACAAAAAAAAATAGAAATGACCGATTACTTTGAAAACTCTAAATGTTGCTACAGACTTAGACTTTGTGCTAAAATAACGAAAACAGGCAAAATAGTCCTTTTACGAGAGGGTCCAGAGGGGGGCGTACCCCCTTGCTCATGCCACCGTGAGTGGAATTATGTTTATCTTATACACCGTCTGCTGCTGCTGCTTGCTTGATGCTTGCTTGATGGGGTTCTGGGAATTCTTCTACTCCCCAAGCCCGGCCCGAGGCCAGGCTTGACTTGTGAGAGTTTGGTCCACCAGTTTGTTGCGAGCCGCTCGAAGTCTTTCACACCTGGCTCTATTTACGTATCATCCCCGCTCCTCTTCCACTCCACTCTTATCTTTCTCCTCTCCACCAGCACGGGGACACAACATGACCAGGTGAGACTCTTGACAGTACACCTTGAGTATACCTGGAGTATACCTGGAGAGGGTTTTAAGAGTCCGGATTCCGGATCAGCCGGGCTGTGGTGGGTATGTGGGCCTGCGGGCCGCTCCAAGCAACAGCCTGGTGGACCAAACTCTCACAAGTCGAGCCTGGCCTCGGGCCGGGCTTGCGGAGTAGAAGAACTCCCAGAACCCCATCAAGCAGGTATCAAGCAGGTAAGCAGTCCTCCTACACCCCTGCCCGTCTCCGTGGGGCAACATTAACATCAAACCCTGACACTCCAAGTTAGCGGTATTGCCTTCGGGCCCAACTTGCCACAACTTGAGACGGCGTCATCACCACTACACGAGTCCCTTCCACCTTCCCTCACCACGAATGTAACCACAACAACAATTGCCAGCGTAGTACACGTCCTGGTTCTTTCACCCGGTAATGATGGTGTTTTGGAACTGCTGTCACTCGAGCGGAACTTGCAGACACTTGCACGCATGCGTGGACACTTGTGGTTAGCGTGTGATTGGTCACGGTCATACCTGCTCGGTCAAATGGGGAGAGGTCACAGATGTGGCTCGGTCAAATGGGGAGAGGTCACAGATGTGGCTCGGTCAAATGGGGAGAGGTCACAGATGTGGCTCGGTCAAATGGGAAGAGGTCACAGATGTGGCTCGGTCAACTGGGGAGAGGTCACAGATGTGGCTCGGTCAAATGGGAAGAGGTCACAGATGTGGCTCGGTCAACTGGGAAGAGGTCACAGATGTGGCTCGGTCAAATGGGAAGAGGTCACAGATGTGGCTCGGTCAAATGGGAAGAGGTCACAGATGTGGCTCGGTCAAATGGGAAGAGGTCACAGATGTGGCTCGGTCAAATGGGAAGAGGTCACAGATGTGGCTCGGTCAAATGGGAAGAGGTCACAGATGTGGCTCGGTCAAATGGGAAGAGGTCACAGATGTGGCTCGGTCAAATGGAAAGAGGTCACAGATGTGGCTCGGTCAAATGGAGAGAGGTCACAGATGTGGCTCGGTCAACTGGAGGCTGTCACAGATGTTGACCTGAATGTGTAGAGGAGGAATCCACTTGAGAACAAACCTCCCCCAGTAGTCTTTGGAGCTCGAGGCTTCACGTGTGCATATTTAATGACGAGGTGATCGCTCCCCCCTCCCCACCCACGCCCACAAACGCCCATGGCGGCACCTTCTCACAGAGGAACACTTCCTTTAATACTGGGTAAGGAAGGCGTGAGGAGGTGGTCAAGACCGAACCTGAAGATGCAGGAGTGAGGCCACGAGACTAAGAACTCACCACGTGCTCCAACTCAACTTTGAACTACTTCCCATCACATACTCAAGATGGCTTTCGACGCCTGTGGGAGAAAGTAACAGCACGTAGCCGTCCCCCCCCCCACACACACACACAGCAGCAGCAGCTGTGGGAGCAAGAGAAGCGGCATCAACAGCAGCAAAACTATACCAACAGAGCAAGAACAACGATAATGGCAACAATACAAACAACAACAACAACAACAACACGAACAACAACACGAACAACAACAACAACACGAACAACAACAACAACACGAACAACAACAAGATCAACAACAACAGGAACATGACAAAGTTGACGCCCTCGCTAAGGCTGCAGTAAATAAAGACAGTATTGAACGGAATCTTAGAGTTATCAAATAGGTCCCTTAATTAAAAGTATCATTAGACGAGAACTCCTGGATGGATTGGAAGAAAGAACAGTGCAAACTGGAACTACCAGGTCCATACCCTGGAAACACAAACCGAAACTGTCTCTATTTTCCGCTTGTTACAACTTGTAATAAAGTTGTTACATTTTGGCTTAACGTGTTTATGACGTATTAGAACGTTGTTACAACTTGCTATATTGGTTGTTATAACTGGTTAGGTGTTTAAAACTTGTTCGAACGTTGTACCAACGTCGTAGTTTCGGTGTGGGTTTGGCGGGTTGTTCATCACAATTAAATGTGTCAAGGTAAACATGTGTATGGGGAAAGTAAAAAACCTGCACACAGAAATAACATCACATGAGACCAGAAGACATGGCAGGATGTGCAGAATATCCCCATTGAAAAGCAGAGGTGCAACAGGTACTCTGAGAAAAAACTATCAACATCAGAGGCCCGAGACTGTTCAACACGCTTCCGCTATACATAAGGGGCATAAATGGTAAACCCCTCACAGTGTTCAAGAGAGAACTGGATAAGCACCTCCAAAGGATACCTGATCAACCAGGCTGTGACTCATACGTCAGGCTGCGAGCAGCCGCGTCAAACAGCCTGGTTGATCAGTCCAGCAACCAGGAGGCCTGGTTGACGACCGGGCCGCGGGGACGCTAAGCCCCGGAAGCACCTCAAGGTAAGTAACAGAGTCAGTAGACTAACAGATGTTGTCACAGCTCGTATAAGACTTGGCTACAAGTATCTCTGGCAGTTGGGCTTGTATAGGGATCTAGATGAAGTGTAAAGTGTGTGGACAAAGACAGGGACACACACTATATCTTGTATTGTAGTAGAACTGAGCCATTTAAAGATAAATCTAAATAAAGATAAAGATAAACTCACGTTGTATGATATGGCAACCTATCTTATTACTAAGTATAAAATACGTAAAATCCTTGCACTGTATCCACATGTCGCTCCCAGTAGATAAACGACATATGAGATTAAGAAACAAGTAGTGTATTGTGAAGACTATTAACAAACAGCAGCTCTCCTATGACTCTGTAATATCTCCAGTGCTCAAACAATTATGTATTAGCGATAAGACCTACCATGTATGTATGATGACTTACTGTAAATATATAGCTCTTGAAATAGAACATTCTCTGTAACTAGCTGACATTGTAATGTAACTAGCTGACATTGTAACTATAAGGTGTGAAGGATAAATGAAATAGTTTATGTAATTATCTAAGTTGAGGTCTGATAAAGACCTTTTGTGCCCTCTGTAATCCTTTTTGCGCTACCGCTCACAGGATGAGTATGGGGTGCACAATAAACTAGCCGCCTCCCGCGGCAACAATCAAAATCAAAGATCAGCAACAACACGATCAACAACAACAGGATCAGCAACAACAGGACCAACAACAACAACAGGACCAACAACAACAGCAGCAGCAGCTTTCCTAACAGAAGTGACTTGGACACACCTACCCTCCACGGCCAGCCAACGTGTAGTGTATAACAATTACTCTCACCAGTGAACTCAGTCCCCCCCCTCCCCACCTCCCCCTCCCCCTCCATCATCTCAACCCCTCCCTCTCCTCCTTCCCTACTTTATCAACTGCATCTTTCACCCGCTGCAACACAACACAGTTTCACTTGTCCTCGCTCTTTCCACAATGGTTCGCAGTTTCAGCTTGAATGATCACTTTTGATGTGAATGAGTGAGTGAAGGAGGGAGGGAGGGAGGAGGCGAGGGAGGAGTGCGTTAGCGTGGGGGTAAGAGTGAACATGAGTGACAGTGAAAATGAGAGTAACAGAGAGAAGGGAAGGAGGGAGAGGAGGAAGGGACGAAGGGAGGGACGAAGGGAAGGAAGGGAAGGGAGGGAGGGAGGGAGGGGGTTGAGAGAGCGAGAAAGAGAACGAGAGCGAGAGAGAGAGGGGGAGATAGGAGAGAAAAAAGAAAAGANACAAATCCTGACGACATAATACTGATAATGTTGGTACTTTTTTTTTGTAACTGCTGCCCATCGATAGATAAGTTAAATCATGGATTACTCACAGATTGGTGTGATTAAATATATTACTCACAGCTTGGTGTGATTAAATATATTACTCACAGCTTGGTGTGATTAAATATATTACTCACAGCTTGGTGTGATTAAATATATTACTCACAGCTTGGTGTGATTAAATATATTACTCACAGCTTGGTGTGATTAAATATATTACTCACAGCTTGGTGTGATTAAATATATTACTCACAGCTTGGTGTGATTAAATATATTACTCACAGCTTGGTGTGATTAAATATATTACTCACAGCTTGGTGTGATTAAATATATTACTCACAGCTTGGTGTGATTAAATATATTACTCACAGCTTGGTGTGATTAAATATATTACTCACAGCTTGGTGTGATTAAATATATTACTCACAGCTTGGTGTGATTAAATATATTACTCACAGCTTGGTGTGATTAAATATATTACTCACAGCTTGGTGTGATTAAATATATTACTCACAGCTTGGTGTGATTAAATATATTACTCACAGCTTGGTGTGATTAAATATATTACTCACAGCTTGGTGTGATTAAATATATTATTCACAGCTTGGTGTGATTAAATATATTACTCACAGCAATCCCTTCCCCTTAGCCCTCTTTCCCCTTAGGTCGGGGACCTTGAGGTTACCTTGAGATGATTACGTGATGATGAATTAAGGCAGTGTCTGGGATGCGCCCGGACGCAGGTTCGAATCCTCGTCACGGCCCCTTGTGGATTTGTTCACCTTGATTTCGGATTTCAGCAACCCCGCGGCCCGGTCCTCACTGACTGGACTGGACTATTTTGTTGTTATGCATAAACATCACTGACTGGACTGGACTATTTTGTTGTTATGCATAAACAGTTAATAGTCGCTTAAACAAAGTTTTTTAGGGAAGCTTTCAAGATTTTTTTCCATTGGCGCTCTGAGAACTTTTTTGTTAACAAAATTAGCGCCAATTTAATCACACACTGAGTGAACAGCGCTCGGAAGTCGTATTCCTAAGGGCCCGGGTTCGATTCCCGGCCAAGGCAGAAACCAAGGGGCAGAACGTCTTTCACCCCGATTTACCTAGTTCATAGGTAATTTACCTGTTCACCTAATTTACCCAGTAGTAAATATGTACCCGAGTTAGACAGCTGCTACGGGCTGCTTCCTGAGGATGTGTGCATGGTATGTGTTTAGAAACACACATATGTAAGATAAAATAGAAGAAAAATAGATTGGTTAGAAATGCGGGGTCCAAGAGCTAATAGGTCGATTCTGCAGACACAAATAGCAAATTGTAAATGCGCACACACACACACACACACACACACACACACACACACACACACACACACAACACACACACACACACACACACAGGGTACGTGCTCTTGGCTTCACTCCAGTGATGATAAATAAAGCCATCTATACTCCTCGTCATACATTATTTCTGTATATCAATGTACACTATATGTAGTGTGTGGCTTTACTGTCGACGGCAAGACTCCATACCTACCACCAGAGATCCAAGCCCAAGAGTCTCCCCGCTCTTGAATTATAGCCAAGAAATACAACTATACAATGTTATCATTGTTATATAGCAAGGTTGGCCTGTAAGACCAGAGACAACTTTTGTATCAAGTCAAGCCTGGCCTGGGGCCGGGCTTGGGGAGTAGAAGAACTCCCACAACCCCATCCAGCAGGTTGTGGCTCGGTGTACAGCGTCCTGCAGGAGACTAACTATCCCAAGAAAACTTGTATTCCACCTCCTACTTCTGTCTCTCTTGATACTGATAATGGCTCAAAAGGGCCACCACTTACGGGCTATTCATGCCCGTGCCACCTCTTGGCTGGCTTAATCTTAATCAATCAATCCACTCTTGTCATCACACATTCACGGGAGACATCTCCCGTCACGCAGGGTGCAGTCACACCTCCACAGATCTCCAGTATCAGCTCTTCATACTGGTAATGGCTCAAAAGGGCCACCACTTACGGGCTATTCATACCCGTGCCACCTTTTGGGTGGCTTAATCTTTATCAATCAATCAATCTACTCTTGTCACCGTCCCTTCCTCTAGCCTCAAATATACAGCCCCATCCTTTCAGTTGATCCTAAGAGAAGTCCCGGACCAGCCGGGCTGTGGTGGGTATGTGGGCCTGCAGGCCGCTCCAAGCAACAGCCTAGTGGACCAAACTCTCACAAGTCGAGCCTGGCCTCGGGCCGGGCTTGGGGAGTAGAAGAACTCCCAGAACCCCATCAACCAGGTATCAACCAGGTATCCTGTTTTGGTAGTACTTACAGGAAGGCTGAGAACCTTAGTACATATACCGACGTACAACACAATTACAAAGTAGAAAACAATACTATTGAATTTGGACAAATCTGAAAACTATTTTCCACTTAAGTTCTTAAGACAAAGTAAATTAACCTATGAACAAATCCACAAGGGCCGTGACGAGGATTCGAACCTGCGTCCGAGAGCATCCCAGACGCTGCCTTAATCGACACACGTGGCGCGCGCGCGCGCTATACTAGGCCTAGAAATATTTAAGTTTGTTTTTCAGCTTTTTTGTGTCGGACTCTTATAAAAGTGAACAGTATAAAGTTCTACTAACTGCTAAGTATGTCAATGTTTGTACTATGATGCATATAGTTACAGAAATTTAAATACGTTTATTGGGGTATAACACACAGGGGTGAGATAGCTCGAGCTATTCTCACCCAGTTTACTTACAGACAGTATTATCTAGACAGAAGGATGGAATGATATATGTCATCCTGTCCACACAATCAACCCCCCCCCTCAACTCCACCCCCCACGTCAACTCTACCCCCCCAACCCCACCCAGGACCAAATGGAAGCTGGAAACGCAAATGAGTGGAAGAAATTATATGGAAATACTCATCTGTTACCTAGCAGTAAAATAGGTACCTGGGTGTTAGTCAGCTGTCACGGGCTGCTTCCTGGGGGTGGAGGCCTGGTCGAGGACCGGGCCAAGGGGACACTAAAGCCCCGAAAGCATCTCAAGATAACCTCAAGATCACGCCCTGCACGGTGGTCAAGAAGTGGAATGCACTGATAAAAGAGGTTGTGTCCATCCTTAACTCCAAGGCCAGACAAAACCAAGCATTGGAACTATAGTCTATGTCACTATAGTTAAAATCCACGACGCAAAAAGGTACACAAAGGGTAGAGTAGGCGGGGCACCTCATCTCAGCCATAGCCAGTGATAGGTAAACACTGATAGGCAAGTCCCGAGGCATTCCTGGGTTACCCCCACCCCCCAGTCTTGCCAGACAGGTGGGGGGGTGGGCTCTGGGAGGGAACCACAGATGCTCACTAGGATAACGGTGGCCCGCTATTATACCTTCTGACCCACATTGTCCCACACACACGCGCACACTGCCTAATGCACACATGCATTAGGCAGTGATGTGGTGGAGGCTGACTCCATACACAGTTTTAAATGTAGATATGATAGAGCCCAGTAGGCTCAGGAACCTGTACACCAGTTGATTGACAGTTGAGAGGCGGGACCAAAGAGCCAGAGCTCAACCCCCCGCAAGCACAATTAGGTGAGTGTACACACACACACACACACACACACACACACACACACACACACACACACACACACACACACACACACACACGGAGGCTGACTCCTTACACAGCTTCAAGTGTAGATATGATAAGAGGCCAGTAGGCTCAGGAACCTGTACATTAGTTGATTGACGGTTGAGAGGCGGGACCAAAGAGCCAGAGCTCAACCCCCCCGCAAGCACAACTAGGTAAGTACACACACACAAATCCACCAACGTTTGACAACTTCTCCAGCTGGACGGTAGAGCAACATGCAGGTCGGCGTTCAATCCCCCGACCATCCAAGTGGTTGGGCACTATTCCTTCCCTTCCCCGTCCCATCCCATATCCTTATCCTGACCCCTTCCCAGTGCTCTATAGCCATAATAGCTTGGCGCTTTTCCCTGACAGTCCCCTTCCCTTCCAGCTGTGAATTGGGTAATTAAAGAACAACAATACTCCATCCTAGATATTAGAATTTCTTAAAACAAAAAAGTACCATCATTAGTTCAACTTCTTTTGTCTTGAAGGTTGTCATACATTTTCTTGCAGTTGTGACAAAGAATTACAGCCCCGCTCCTGTGCCAGGTAAGTCCACTACGGGCTCACCATAGCCCATGCTACTTGCAACTTTTGGTTCCCAGTAGCTGAATCTAAAAACAACAACAGTTACTCTGTCAAAAATGTCTTCCAACATTACTCCCAGATACTGCTTTTTTTTATCTCATAATAAGGTCAGATAGTTATGTATGAGTTCCGGTTTATATTTCTTGAGTTTTTACCATACCGCAGAAGCTCACCCTCCCCATCATTCATCTCCCCCCCACCGATTGATGAAGATTAAGCCACCCAAAAAGGTGGCACGGGCATGAATAGCCCGTAATCCCCCCAACCTTCACCTCCCTCTTTTACCCCATCTGAACCCCACCACTTCCCAACCCGCTTCCACAACACTAAATTTTGCATCCAGGTTTCAAACAACAAATTAGCGTAATTCTGGGTTCCAGGTAGAGGGATAATAAGTTATTCTGGACAAACACAAGGCGCAGCAGAGCCGAGGGGGAGGAAGGAGACTTGAGGCAGGAGGGATGAGCGAGTGGTTTGAAGATTAAGATTACGGCTGCATAACTTCCCATTACAGGAGAGGGAACATTAACAATCCAAGTATCTTGGTGTGTTAGCCATTTACAAGTCAACACTCCCTTAGTGCGTGGTGTTGGCTACACCCTCCCTAGTGCGGGAACTCGTCTGGGTGCCACCAGTCCCTTAGTGCTGGGTGTTGGCTACACCAGTCCCTTAGTGCTGGGTGTTGGCTACAACCATGCTGTGACACCGCCCCACCCGTCACCTGGATCATCTATCAGTTTACTCTCATCAACTATCGCATATCATCTTTAAACACTAGCTCAAAATGAACGCATGTTTCATCATGCAATGCAACGTGCCTCAAATAATCACTAATTGCAAGTTAGGTGAATACACACCCCCCCTCCCCCCCATCCCTCTCTCTCTCTCCCTCTTCCCTCTCTCTCTCTCTCTCTCTCTCTCTCTCTCTTTCTCTCCTTTTTACACATTTAAATTACAATTCTCAGGTTTGAATATTACAGCAGACTTTGATTGGGTTCATGACCAAACAAGAGGAAAATACACGATAATTTAAACAAAATTTAAATAGTATATGGGTTCGTATTTGGGCGAGACCCAATGATGTGGTCTGTAGCAAGTTTCCTTATTCGTGCAGGACACCCAGTAGCGCCACGGCCAGCCTTGGGCGAGGCAGGAGGAGGAGGAACGGTAGTGACGGAAGGACTAGCAAAGGTAGACGGCACGGAGAACAGATCAGAGAATAGAAAGGGCGGTAAAGAATGTCTCATGCAGATAAAGATCAGACCTGGCAGCCAAGGGGTCAGATTCACGAAGCAGTTACGCAAGTGCTTACCTGAACGTGTACATCTTTCCTCAATCTTTTGACACCTTTGGTTACATTTATTAAACAGTTTACAAGCGTTAAACATTCCCAATCAACTGTTGTTATTGTTATAACAGCCTCCTGGTGCTTCGGATGCTCATTAACTGTTTAATAATTGTAAACAAAGCCGCCAAAGATGAGAAAGATGTACAGGTTCGTAAGTGCTTGCGTAACTGCTTCGTGAATCTGGCCGCTGGGCGTCCCTACCGAGCCTGAGCGAACTGGCATCAAGGAACCTATGCTCCATGGGTAGAAAAGTGACACGAAGAGTCACAGACAATAATAAGAGGAGAAGCTGTGTAGCAATGTTACGTAAATACTACGTTCACACAGCATCACTATGACATTCCCCAACACTTGCCACGTTCACACTATGACATTCCCCAACACTTGACACGTTCACACTATGACATTCCCAACACTTGCCCACGTTCACACTATGACATTCGCCAACACTTGCCCACGTTCACACTATGACATTCCCACACTGCACATTCACACTATGATCGCAACACTCCACGTTCACACTATGACATTCCCACCACTTGCACACGTTCACACTATGGACTTCCCCACCACTTGCCCACGTTCACACTATGACATTCCCCAACACTTGCACACGTTCACACTATGACATTCCCCAACACGTGCACACGTTCACACTATGACATTCCCCAACACTTGCACACGTTCACACTATGACATTCCCCAACACTTGCACACGTTCACACTATGACATTCCCCAACACTTGCCCTCTTTACACTACATATTACTTTGCCCCTTTCCATATTAAACACCATATTACCACCGCAAGGTGGATAAATGCCCCCTCTCATACAACACGTACATTACACTGCCTCTTCCCATACACTATATAACTCCGCCACGTTCATTTACACTACACAATATTACTCCCCCCCCCCCCCTTCTCCTTTAATACTCAGGATTACTCTTGTCTCGTCCCCTCTACATAAAATATTACCGCACTGATACACCTGCGACCCTAAAACACACCAGACCCAACGATCAACGTGTCAACACAGCCTAAGTGTCCCATCAAACAACAACAGTGTCAACACAGCTGGTCCCGTAAACAACACGTGTCAACACAGCTGGTACCATAAACAACAACGTGTCAACACACTGTCCCCATAAAACACGTGTCAACACAGCTGGTCCCCGTAAACAACACGTGTCAACACA
>WNGS01004946.1:4089479-4101246 GCA_020271785.1 Procambarus virginalis
TGTGTGTGTGTGTGTGTGTGTGTGTGTGTGTGTGTGTGTGTGTGTGTGTGTGTGTGTGTGTGTGTGTGTACGCCGGCAAGGCAGCTACGTCCCCTTGCCCGCACCACCACCACCGTCCTGTTACGCTCTGTTTCACACGCTTTCGCTCACCCCCTCTCCCAGCTCCAGATTTCCTTCCCTCCCTTCCTTCCCTTCCCTTCCCCTTCCCCTTCCCCTCTCCTCCCTTCCCTTCCCTTCAGCCCTCCGCGCTACTATTCATATGAACATTGCTAACGTCAACACACTTCTAACGAGACAAGAGTGTGTGTGCGTGTGAGGAAGAAACACAGAAGAGGGGCAAGGGGGGGGGAGGGGATGAAGTTAATTGTAAGAGTGACTCCTTGTCCTCCTTGACTGCCCTCAGTTCCCCAAGGCATAACTGTGACCTGCTTGTGTCTGAAGCTAGACACAGATCATGAAATAATCAATGATGGAGTCAAGAGTGGGTCTCCTGTTGAATCCTTCCCATATGGTCTCTGAATGCATGAACTGAATGATACCTGGTTGATACCTGGTTGATGGGGTTCTGGGAGTTGTTCTACTCCCCAAGCCCGGGGAGTAGAACAACTCAACAAGCAAGCGAGGCCAAGCTTGACCTCGCTTGATCTTAACTGATCAGTTTGCTGGAAATATTTGCTCGTAAAGATGAAATTTATTACCATCTTGGATTCCTTTCAGCAACCTAAGGTAAATTAAACTAAGGTAAAGGTAAGCAATATTCCAGGACCAGCAACAAAATCTCGTAGACTTGAGGCAAAGTGAAATTCACACCAGTCGGCCCATCTATCATCATTCTATTATGCAGGAAGAACCGCACGTCTATGGGTCATCCAATAATCTTAGCAGACTTCTAGATGTTACCACTGCTAGGCTTAGGCTCGGCTGCAAGTACCTCTGGCAGTTTGTAACATCTGCCGATGTTACAAACTAAATGTAAACTAAATGTAAACTCTGTCATAATAGTCACAAACAATACGTCATCATATAGCTGAATGTGAACAAAATGCTGAATTCAGAGATAACTATCAATGAAGTTCAAGCATGTAAGTACTTCATTCATAATGATGTACTCCCAGAAATCCTAGCCGAGTATCCCAAGTTTGCTTGCTGTAGGTGCAGCCTGTACAGGACTGTAAACCTGCCGTCCGGTTGGGAGGGCGTGGAGCACATGACTGTAAACCTGCCGTCCGGTTGGGTGGGTGTGGAGCCGACTAAGTAACTGCGTGACACACTCACCGTAGATGTAAACTGCCTTGTATGGAGACTGTGGTGGTCTACTTCCTGAACCACGTGAAAAATGACCAGGGTTCGAACCTGCATTACGAAGGCTCACCCCTGGCGTACACACTATAACCACCACTTCACCCTCCCCTTTGTCAGTGCCACAGACCCCCCCCTCCATACAAACACAAACTAGTTGCATACAACCAATGGAATTGGTTGAAATGGACGAGTGCCATTAGGCGCCCATTAGGTTATATGCTGACGTCATACACTTCTAAGATCAACAGCATGATTGATTCTCAAGCTGACAAGATCCTTGTTGTCTTTACTATTTTACTCTTTATAATATATGTACTGTATATATTTTACTTTTTGTACTACATGTATATACATGTATGTTCAAATCTTTTGTACAAGTACTTATCGTGTGATACAGGGAGGTAGTCCCACTGGACTATTAAGCTTCTGCTAAGAGGAGTCAGCCACAGCCCCGCTCCTGTGCCAGGTAAGTCCACTACGGGCTCACCATAGCCCGTGCTACTTGGAACGTTTTGTTCCCAGTAGTTGAATCTTAAACAACAACAACAGGAGCCAGCAGTCGTCTTTTCCTGTACCCACCAGCGTCACCTTGCTTACATTGAATGTTGTCCTGAGTGTCAATGTCTTGGACCAGGCCTCCTGGTTGACGGTCAGGTCAAGAAGACTGTTAGACGCTACTGATCGCAGCCTGATATATGAACCACAGCACGGTTGATCATGTACCTTTTAAAGGTATTGATCAAGTTTTCTGCTGAACACCGAAAGAGATCCGCTAGTTATGCCCCCTCACATGTAGAGGGTCCCTGATGTTTATAAAATACCTGCTAGATGGGGTTCTGGGAGGTCTTCTATTCCCCAAGCCCGGCCCGAGGCCAGACTAGACTTGTGAGAGCTTGGTCCAACAGGCTGTTACTTGGAGCGGCCCGCAGGCCCATTCACCACAGCCCGGTTGGTCCGGCACTTTATCCTGGGCCTGGCTTCATGAACTCGTCCATTTTCGATACCCGTACATCTTACCTCATCACGGCCGTCGTTTACAGCAATAACAACCCCGGATTGTGAACTTTCCATGCTCGTAAAGTGTTCAATAACTGTAAACAAAGCCGCCTTAAATGAGGAACGATGTACAGGTTTGTCAAATGGTTGTGTAGTGGTCCAAACACCGCAGCCTCCACCGCACACAGCCACGACAACTCTGACTTAACCACCCCTCCACTACCAGGGATTCTTAATTCAGACAAAAAAAAAATACTTTCAACTTAAACCAATCCTCGCAACTGTATAATCAACTCATTAATGCCACAGTCGCTAACACCTCGACTGTAACCCCCCACCACAACGATAGCTGCTGACGTCACCAGCTCCACCACCGTCATCCAAGGTCACTTGGTTCCGTTGCAAGCATTAAGGAACCTTGGAAGGAAATAGAGACCACCAAGAAAACACATCCACACCCGTGATATTTACCGAGCCCTCTCAGCTGAGCTCAAACACTCGCTCTCGCCAACGCCACCAATACTTACTGAATGAAATATCATTCCTGCACGGTTCCGGACGGTGAGTAATAGTACAGAATCTGGCGCGCAGAAACTAGTTAGCAACGAGGAGAGGAGTGGTCGGACAGGGAGGGTCTAGAAGGAGAGGAGGGGGGGGGGGCAGATGGGGAGAGCAAGGAAAGATAAGGAGAGATAGGGAGAATGAGAGCAAGGAAGGATAAGGAGAGACAGGGAGGGGGGGGGGGAGAACCCTTGGCAAGCTATAGCAGTGAGGTGAGAATCAACGAACTCCGCTGGGGAATCCCCCGAATGGACAACAACTCTCTCAGCCAAGGTTTGTTTACATTGCTGCCAGGATACACGTGGGGTCCCAGCCAGCTGGGGCCCAGGGGTAGGGGGCCGAGGGAGGGTAATCAGCTGATCCAGGTGCACCGGGGCAACAGGTGAGGGCATGCCCACTGGTAACCTAACACCGGCGCGCGACCGGACTTGAGCGTCAAGAATGCAAGGAGACACTTCAGTGTAAGGGAGTCAAATGGAATGAATCTGAGGGGGAAGATGTAGACTAACTCCATTCATAGTTGAAGACAATTTACATAGTTAAATCAAACAAGTCAAGTAGACGAATCAAATAAAGCAGAGAACAGGAGCTAAAGCTTGGCCCCCCTGTAAGCGTTCTAGGCAAGTTACCGCACCCATAAACTTATTTTCTACCACAGAAGAAGTCATACATTTATACAATGTCCACACATTTTCTTCTATCCTGCATGGACTGAGTTAAAGATCTGTGCTCTTTCATACAATGTAGTGGGTTACTGAGCACGCAACCATAGGTGAGTGAAGCGCTTTCACAATCCTAACCTGCACACACACACCATTTCCATCTATCGCAAACAGACAGAACTTGAGATCCGTCGCAGTAACCGCTGCTAAGAGGACTCTCCCTACCTCCCTCCCTCTCACTCTACTAGGTTATCTTGAGATGATTTCGGGGCTTTTTAGTGTCCCCGCGGCCCGGTCCTCGACCAGGCCTCCACCCCCAGGAAGCAGCCCGTGACAGCTGACGAACACCCAGGTACCTATTTTACTGCTAGGTAACAGGGGCATAGGGTGAAAGAAACTCTGCCCATTGTTTCTCGCCGGCGCCTGGGATCGAACCCAGGACCACAGGATCACAAGTCCAGCGTGCTGTCCGCTCGGCCGACCGGCTCCCACCGGTCACTCGGCACTAGGCACTCGGCTTTTTATATTACACCCAAAGAAAAACTAGAGTGCAAGCCTCGTCTGACGTAACCAAACTCATGGTCACACTATGCATGTGTACAGAAATGTTGCAGTCTCAATATCCCAGTTGCAGAGGTGGTGGCTTAAAGCAGAGCTAAGGAAGTAGCGGCTAAAGTTGACGTAAGGAATCTCTCTAAGTTGTGCTCAAACTTGGGGAAACTTCGTACCAGGCGGGAGTCGTAATGTAAGCGCGCACAACTTCCCGCCAAAACTTCCCGCTGTGTGAAGGGGTGTGGACGGGGTTAATGGCTCACAGTGAGCCAAATACTCAACCTTGATGATGGAGGAATTCTCCTCTTGATGCCACGAGACCAACACCTCTACCCGCAGACCACTTACCATACTGTGTCACTGTGGCTGCTATTGTGGTGACGGGTGATAGTGAGGAAGGTGTGGTGACGGGTGATAGTGAGGAAGGTGTGGTGACGGGTGATAGTGAGGAAGGTGGTGATAACGACAAGGGTTAACGATGATAGGCTTGTGGTGGTCGGAGCGAGGTGCTGGGTTACGTGCCCAGAGAACAAAAGATTCACCTCCACACCTCACATTCAAGCCCCGCTCCTGTGCCAGTAAGTCCACTACGGGCTCACCATAGCCCGTGCTACTTGCCCCGCTCCTGTGCCAGGTAAGTTAAGGGCTCACCATAGCCCGTGCTACTTGCCCCGCTCCTGTGCCAGGGAAGTCCACTACGGGCTCACCATAGCCCGTGCTACTTGCCCCGCTCCTGTGCCAGGTAAGTCCACTACGGGCTCACCATAGCCCGTGCTACTTGCCCCGCTCCTGTGCCAGGGAAGTCCACTACGGGCTCACCATAGCCCGTGCTACTTGCCCCGCTCCTGTGCCAGGGAAGTCCACTACGGGCTCACCATAGCCCGTGCTACTTGCAACTTTTCTTTCGAGTAGCTGAATCTAAAGACAACAACCATCACCTCACATTGCCATCACCAGGTCCAATACCCAGGCCTATCCTGTTACAGATACGCGCCGCCCTCTTGCTCTCACTACACATCCTAGGCAGGCACATACCTGCACCATACCTGGATAGTGTTTCCAGAGTTCTTCCACTCCTCGAGCCCGGTCTGAGGGGAATCACTCACCACTTGAACACACGTGTGTGTATTGTTGTCTCTTTCAATGATGTAAGTTTTTTTTGGTAGGACTTATAGCAATCATTTGGCGCCCAAAATAACGATGTTAATGATCTCCAAGAGCGGCATCTCCAAGAGCGGCATCGTCAAGAACAAGCACAACAAGCACAACACATCACCACCACAACCTCAAGCACCAACCAACATGTAAATACTTCAACCCAAGAATCGTTCCACACACACACACACACATACACTGACTCAAGTCACACTTGAAAAACAGAGGTGTGAGACTTAGACATTTTCAGACTCTTCCAAGCATATCTGAGTTTTTATAACGCAGTCGACACCAACGTAAAAATTGCGATGTTTCGTGAATTTCAAACCACCACATTAGTGACGCTTTCTGGGACTAACGAGCCCTGACCTCAACAGTTTGGGCGTTCTCTCCACGCTTCAGATGAGGGTACACCACCTTGGGTATACTCCTAAAGCATCTTTTACCACCAGGAAGAGATCTAAAGCCCACATCTCCTCACGAAAGTTTACAACGGTGTACATTCCGTGCTCTCCCCCCACCCCCACTCTCAGCGACTATAAGAAATATTGCCGGAACAACCATGGACATCTTCAAGAGAAAATTGGACTGTTTTCTAAGAGAAGTTCCGGACCAGCCGGGCTGTGGTGGGTATGTGGGCCTGCGGGCCGCTCCAAGCAACTGCCTGGTGGACCAAACTCTCACAAGTCGAGCCTGGCCTCGGGCCGGGCTTGGGGAGTAGAAGAACTCCCAGAACCCCATCAAGCAGGTATCCGGACTGACATAAACAAAGCGCTAGTCTTCACCACCCCCGCTAATATTAGCACAAGTTACTCCACCTGGTTGATGGGGTTCTGGGAGTTCTTCTACTCCCCAAGCCCGGCCCGAGGCCAGGCTTAACTGTCCCCATAACGCTACACCTTCGCATTTCCGTTCAAAACATATCACCACAACACCATCCATCAAAATGATCGTCTCTCACAGGGAAATAATTCACAGTAAACTTGTGTAAACTACAGAGGTACAAAACATTCATTTAAGAATATTTCAATTTCAGAACACGAGGTTAAGCACTCCTCGTGCCACAATTCTTACCTAGCCTGGTAAGCAGTTTCTTTCACCCTGTTACCTAGCACTAAATAGGTACCTGGGAGTTAGTCAGCTGTCCCGGGCTGCTTCCTGGGGGTGGAGGCCTGGTCGAGGACCGGGACCGGGGCGGAGGACCGGGGCGCGAGGACACTAAGGCCCGAAATCATCTCAAGATAACCTCAAGAAGATAAGACTGTACCACAATTTTACGCAAGTTTGTACCAAAATCTAAGCTCGGTTGTACACAATTTTTGAGTCCGTACATTTCAGGTTAGTCAAAACAACAGCATTTCTTGGGTACAGTACTGTGGTAAATAACTAACATGGATGCAGTGTTGACGTTATATCCGTCTTGCAAGCGCACGTTGCACGCACGGTTGAGCATGTCGCCGCTCTCCTCAACATTGCCTAATTTGCAACACAACGGTCTCACCAGTTAGAAAACGAATAATAATGCAGGAGCCCCATTGGTGGACGAGAACGGGCGGAACCACCCGCCTGAGAGCAGGGGTGATGGACACAGAACACCCCAGACCCAGGGTGATGGCCAGAGAGCACCCCAGACCAAGGGTGATGGACAGAGAACACCCCAGACCCAGGGTGATGGACAGAGAACACCCCCAGACCCAGGGTGATGGCCAGAGAACACACCCAGACCAAGGGTGATGGACAGAGAACACCCCCAGACCAAGGGTGATGGCCAGAGAGCACCCCAGACCAAGGGAGATGGACAGAGAACACCCCAGACCCAGGGTGATGGACAGAGAACACCCCCAGACCAAGGGTGATGGACAGAGAACACCCCAGACCAAAGGTGATGGACAGAGAACACCCCAGACCAAGGGTGATGGACAGAGAACACCCCAGACCAAGGGTGATGGACAGAGAACACCCCAGACCAAGGGTGATGACCAGAGAACACCCCAGACCAAGGGTGATGGACAGAGAACACCCCAGACCAAGGGTGATGGACAGAGAACACCCCCAGACCATGGGTGATGGACAGAGAACACCCCCAGACCAAGGGTGATGGACAGAGAACACCCCCAGACCAAGGGAGATGGACAGAGACCAAGGGAGATGGACAGAGAACACCCCAGACCCAGGGTGATGGACAGAGAACACCCCAGACCAAGGGCGATGGACAGAGAACACCCCCAGACCAAGGGTGATGGACAGAGAACACCCCAGACCAAGGGTGATGGACAGAGAACACCCCCAGACCAAGGGAGATGGACAGAGAACACCCAGACCAGGGTGATGGACAGAGAACACCCCCAGACCAAGGGTGATGGACAGAGAACACCCCCAGACCAAGGGTGATGGACAGAGAACACCCCCAGACCAAGGGTGATGGACAGAGAACACCCCCAGACCAAGGGTGATGGACAGAGAACACCCCAGACCAAGGGTGATGGACAAGGAAACACCCCCAGACCAAGGGTGATGGACAGAGAACACCCCAGACCAAGGGTGATGGACAGAGAACACCCAGACAAGGGTGATGGACAGAGAACACCCCAGACCAAGGGTGATGGCCAGAGAACACCCCAGAAGGGTGATGGACAGAGAACACCCCAGACCAAGGGTGATGGACAGAGAACACCCCAGACCAAGGGTGATGGACAGACAACACCCCCAGACCAAGGGTGATGGACAGAGAACACCCCCAGACCAAGGGTGATGGACAGAGAACACCCCAGACCAAGGGTGATGGAGAGGAACACCCCAGACAAGGGTGATGGACAGAGAACACCCAGACAAGGGTGAGGGACAGAGAACACCCCAGACCAAGGGTGATGGCCAGAGAACACCCCAGACCAAGGGTGATGGACAGAGAACACCCCAGACCAAGGGTGATGGACAGAGAACACCCAGACCAAGGGTGATGGACAGACAACACCCCCAGATCAAGGTGACGGACAGACAAACCCCCCAGACCAAGGGTGATGGACAGACAACACCCCCAGACCAAGGGTGATGGATAGAGAACACCCCCAGACCAGGGTAATGGATAGAGAACACCCCCAGACCAAGGGTGATGGACAGAGAACACCCCAGACCAAGGGTGATGGACAGAGAACACCCCAGACCAAGGGTGATGGATAGAGAAACACCCCAGACCAAGGGTGATGGACAGAGAACACCCCAGACCAAGGGTGATGGACAGAGAACACCCCAGACCAAGGGTGATGGACAGAGAACACCCCAGACCAAGGGTGATGGACAGAGAACACCCCAGACCAGGGTGATGGACAGAGAACACCCCAGACCAAGGGTGATGGACAGAGAACACCCCAGACCAAGGGTGATGGATAGAGAACACCCAGACCAAGGGTGATGGACAGAGAACACCCCCAGACCAAGGGTGATGGACAGAGAACACCCCCAGACCAAGGGTGATGGCCAGAGAACACCCCAGACCAAGGGTGATGGCCAGAGAGCACCCAGACCAAGGGTGATGGACAAAGAACACCCCAGACCAAGGGTGATGGACAGAGAACACCCAGACCAAGGTGATGGACAGAGAACACCCCCAGACCAAGGGTGATGGACAGAGAACACCCCAGACCAAGGGTGATGGACAGAGAAAACCCCCAGACCAAGGGAGATGGACAGAGAACACCTCAGACCAAGGGTGATGGACAGAGAACACCCAGACCAAGGGAGATGAAGAAACACACACTGCCACAATCACAACCAGGAGAATCTTATGATAACTTCCCATTACAGGAGAGGGAACATTAACAATCCAAGTATTTGGTGGTTAGCCATTTACAAGTCAACACTCCCTTTAGTGGGGTGTTGGCTACACCACTCCCTTAGTGCTGGGTGTTGGCTACACCACTCCCTTAGTGCTGGGTGTTGGCTACACCAGTCCCTTAGTGCTGGGTGTTGGCTACACCAGTCCTTAGTGCTGGGTGTTGGCTACACCAGTCCCTAGTGCTGGGTGTTGCTACACCAGCCCCGCACACGTCACCTGGATCATCTATCAGTTACTCTCATCAACTATCGCATATCATCCTTAAACACTAGCTCAAAATGAACGCATGTTTCATCATGCAATGCAACGTGCCTCAAATAATCACTAATTGCAATTAGTGAATACACCACCCCTCCCCCCCATCCCTCTCTCTCGGCACTTAAGTGACTCTCTAGGTTGAAATATTGTTGCGCAATAAGTCCCCATTTAGAGCTGGTGAGATTGCTAACCAAGAGAGCGTGCAAACATCTTTTACAACATGAAATCCACTCAATAAAATACAAAATTATGCCGACCACTCCCACAAAAAAATCTTAATCTGTTTCTCTACGAAGCAGGCAGATACATACGATTTGCACCTGGAACATATTAAAGGGACTGGTTCCAACTCCACACATGGGAGACAGTATTAAAGTCTTCGCTGTAGGAATGTGGTAGTTCATTTATCGCTCTGATCATTACACTTCATTCATAAAATCCCCCGTGTGGGCCCTCAATATTTTCTCCATGAATGTTGATGTGGTTTCAGTGCTCATTCAGTGTATAGTTGCTATTCACTGCCATAACTGTGGTCCTCACTGCAGACATTCACTGCAATACGACCAATAGCCGAGGCTAAGCTCACCTTCACTGTAACAAGTTGGTCAGTCACACCACGCACTGTGCCTGCACGTCAGCTGCGAGCAGCAGCTGCTGCCTCTAAAGAGGTTGGTTGACCACGAGGCCTGGTCACAGACCGGACATTATCTCAGGAACCAACAACAGATAGAAGTGACCAATTTTCTATTTCCGCTCGCATTTTTCACGGCAAACGTCTAAAGAATGACTTGGTTGTATTTCTCTGGTCAAATTTCAGTGACGTAGAAAAAAAAAGGTCGGTGTCTACCACTTTTCTGAATCATTACCGGTATGTCTGTCTGTCTCTCTGGCTCGCCAAAATGTAGGTATGTATGTATGCACCAGCCAGCCTCTATTATGTATTCATCAAGTGTGTGTCCGGATACTGTCCTGACCGGCCACCTCCTACATACTAATGTCCTACACCCACCCCACCTGCCCAGATCGTCTCCACCCACTATCAAAACAACTCGCCGTAGTACTACGCCCTTCCTTTACATCTAATCCTGGTTATACCTGGGTTATACCTGGGATATACCTACAGTATACCTGCAATGGGTTCAAATGATTTTACTCTGACTATCCTGGGAGACGTAGCGGGTATGTGGGCCGCTCCAAGCAACAGTCTTAAGATCAAATTATTACGAGTCAGTTCTGATCTCAAGCCGATTGATTGATGAAGATTAAGCCACCCAAAAGGTGGCACCGGCATGAATAGCCCGTAATGTGTGGCCCTTTGAGCCATTACCAGTATACTGGAGATCTGTGGAGGTGCGCTGCACCCTACGTGACGGGAGATGTCTCCCGTGATCTCAAGCCGCTTGGGGAGTATAACTCCACGAACCCACTCCAGGTACTTGCCCCGCTCCTGTGCAGGTAAGTTACGGGCTCACCATACCCCTGCACTTGGAACTTGTTCCGAGTAGCTGAATCTATAACATCAACACTCCAGGTACACAGCACCTGCACCGCTCCTGTGCCAGTGAGTTACGGGCTCACCATACCCCATGCTACTTGAACTTGTTCCGAGTAGCTGAATCTATAACATCAACACTCCAGGTACACAGCACATTCTGCACCGCTCCTGTGCCAGGTAAGTCCACTACGGGCTCACCATAGCCCGTGCTACTTCGAACTTTTGTTCCCAGTAGCAAATCTTAAACAAACAACCATTTGGTTCAGAGGTCACGACCTCTCCTAGGGTGCAGTCGCACCTCCACAGATCTCCAGTATCATCTATTGATACTGGTAATGGCTCAAAGGGCCACCACTTACGGCTATTCATGCCCGTGCCACCATCTTGGGTGGCTTAATCTTCATCAATTCATCGAGAGAACACCTAGAGCATGGAAGCTGGACACGCAGATACCTGCTTGATGGGGTTCTGGGAGTTCTTCTACTCCTAAGCCCGGCCGGGCTTGGGGAGTAGAGTCTTGACTTGTGAAGCTTGGTCCAACAGGCTGTTGCTTGGAGCGGCCCGCAGGCCCACATATACCTGTTTGTTGTGGTTTCTGGGAGTTCTTCTACTCCCCAAGCCCGGCCCGAGGCCAGGCTTGATTGTGAGAAGATCACCCACAAGGATGCCAGAGATTACTTCTTCAGTGAAAGATCCCTTCTTTAATGTAATAAATGAACTAAACTAACTAATGTAAGTTAAGAGTAGGGAGCAATTGGAGTGATATTAGAGGCTACCGTTAATAATAGTTTTAAAACCAGATAGAGCATGAAATGAGCAAATCGAGTGTCGCTGCATTAGACGACCAAGAGTTGGTAAACCCATAGGGCCCAGAGCTGAGGCTCAAGTCCTGTAAACTCATTGCTGGATAACACGCACATACTCTCGGTCCAGCAGGCACAAATTTGGTGAGTA
>WNGS01004946.1:4129749-4141049 GCA_020271785.1 Procambarus virginalis
GACCTTGTGCAGGCAGGTTACCTTCTTACAAGCCACAAGCTTTACGGTGATCAATATAACACACCGACGAGGGCCAGGGTGGTGCTGGTCAATAGACTCATTAACCAACGTTCATTCGTTCTCGCTGTGTGTGTGTGTGTGTGTGTGTGTGTGTGTGTGTGTGTGTGTGTGTGTGTGTGTGTGTGTGTGTGTGTGTGTGTGTGTGTGTATTCACTTAGTTGTATTTTACGGGGTTGAGCTTTGCTCTTTCGGCCCGCCTCTCAACTGTCAATCAACTGTTTAACTGTTTACTAACTACACTAACTACTTTTTTTTTCCCCACACCACACACACACACACACACACCCAGGAAGCAGCCCGTGACAGCTGACTAACTCCCAGGTACCTATTTACTGCTAGGTAACAGGGGCATTCAGGGTGAAAGAAACTTTGCCCATTTGTTTTGCCGGGTGCGGGAATCGAACCCGCGCCACAGAATTACAAGTCCTGCGCGATATCCACCAGGCTACCTGGCCCCCTGTGTGTGTGTGTGTGTGTGTGTGTGTGTGTGTGTGTGTGTGTGTGTGTGTGTGTGTGTGTGTGTGTGGTGTGTGTGTGTGTGTGTGTGTGTGTGTGTGTGTGGTGTGTGTGTGTGGTGTGTGTGTGTGGTGTGGTTGTGGTGTGTGTGTGTGTGGTGTGTGTGTGGTGTGTGTGTGGTGTGTGTGTGGTGTGTGTGTGTGGTGTGTGTGTGTGGTGTGTGTGTGTGTGTGTGTGTGTGTGGTGTGTGTGTGGTGTGTGGTGTGTGTGTGTGTGTGTGTGTGGTGTGTGTGTGTGTGTGTGTGTGTGTGTGTGTGTGTGTGTGTGTGTGTGTGTGTGTGTGTGTGTGTTTTCCCCCTCCCCCCCCCCCACACACACAAGAAGCAGCCCGTAGCAGTTATCTAACTCCCAGGTACCTATTTATTGCTAAGTAACAGGGCATCAGGGTGGAAGAAACTTTGCCTATTTGTGTCTTTCGGCGCCGGGATTATTGTTTACAGGGGATTATTGTTTTGTTTATTAACACAAATATTTAATATAATGATATTTGAATGAATAGAAAACATGTGATATGACAATTTGACCATCGGCACCCACCACCATCAGCGGCGGGCAGCTGTACTCATACACGTACTCATTCTGTGAACGGGGTATATAACATGTAGATGATTTCTCGAGTTGTTCCACTCCCGCACCTGGCTTTCCCTGGGTATAGTCTGCCTGATCTGTGAGGTTGTCTTCAAGCACACCAAGGTCCACATACCCGATTGATGAAGATTAAGCCACCCAAGAGGTGGCACGGGCGTGAATAGCCCGTAAGTGGTGGCCCTTTTGAGCCATTACCAGTATCATTAGCTGATACTGGAGATCTGTGGAGGTGCGACTGCACCCTACGTGACGGGAGATGTCTCCCTCCACATACCCATACCTATTTACCTTGTGTACCTTACGGGGCTCAAAGACCCCGCGGCCCGGTCTCCGACCTGACCTCCCAGTTGGTCGTCTCTGTAAAAACACCTGAAATGCATATGACAGCTACCACACCCGCTACAGGTAAGGAACATAACTGGCCGGCCTCTGATAAGTGTTCAAGAGAGAACTCGTTAAACACCAATAAAGAATATCTGATCAACCAGGCTGTGATTCATGCGTTAGGTTACGAACAGCGGCATCCAACAGCCTGGTTGAGTAGATCAACGCGGTCACCAGGCCGCGGGGACATTGATCCTGGGTATCACCAAGAGATTGATCGATTGATAAAGATTAAGCCACCCAAGAGATGGCACGGGCAATAAATAGCCCGTAAGTGGTGAATTTTTTGTTCAGTAAATCTATACAGTGGCAGTGATACCAAGAGGTATCAAAACTTATTTGACAAGACCAACTTTAACTAATGAACACTTTTCCTCAATAGGTCAAGTGATTGCCCCACGTAAGAACACTTGTGAACTGGCAACAGCACTTCAGATGCAAAGCGTGTCAAAATCATCCACACAACCTGTTGCAAGTACCTGCCAAATGACCTGCAATAATAGTGGGCAGGAAAGCAAGCAATCAACAGCAGCCTGGCGAGCAAAAACTGGTTGCAAATCTACCCAATCACGCCCTTCTCCTCCTCCGTCCCGCCACCAACCAACCACCGGCAAAGGCATTCATCAAATATTTGTATAACCGTATCCGCCTCTTTCTTTTTTTGTTTAACTGGCTGGGTGTCCCAATAAGGGCATCTTGGCCATTCAGTACAAGAACCGGAATAGTATTTACAACCCATTCATGGATCTCCAGACACACGCTCAGGACACCACGTTGCTGGAGAGACCCGCCCCAGCAACAATTCTTCATTCTAATAAAAGAATATCTGATCAACCAGGCTGTGATTCGTACGTCAGGTTGCGAACGGTGGCGTCCAGCAGCTAATCGCGCTCCGGTTTGAACATAACTATGGCAAAGTGGTTATGGTGCAGGCTTCTCACTCACCACAACCCTGGAAACACAAACCGTAACTGTCTCTATTTTCCGCTTGTTACAACTTGTAATAAAGTTGTTACAACTTGGCTTAACGTGTTTATGACGTATTAGAACGTTGTTACAACTTGCTATATTGGTTGTCATAACTGGTTAGGTGTTAAAACTTGTTCGAACGTTGTACCAACGTCGTAGTTTCGGTGTGCTTTTGGCGGGAATAACTTGCACAAAATTAGACGACCCAGCCTGCACAATATACTTATAATAACTATGTGTACAACGTACACAAATTGACTCTTGTATCCACAAATGTTCACGTTTTGTGTTATTGCAATACTTCAATACCAGCAAATTGGAACGAAAACTATATAGGCCTGTTGCAAGCCTATATAAATATTCATAGCCATAATGAGCCATTTTTAGGCCTGGTTGATTACCTGGTTGATGGGGTTCTGGGAGTTCTTTTACTCCCCAAGCCCGGCCCGAGGCCGGACTTGATTAGTACATTTGTAGTGTACATTTGCACATTTGTACATTGTAATGTAGCCCGAGGCCTACATTAGTACCTTTCACACTACGGCATGGGGAAAGCTTTCGGCTTGGTTGATGCTTTATTTCTCGCGGCCTCTACAAAATGAATATATTTTTGGAACGTTCGACCAATTGTTACTTTGAGTACTGGTGTGGTTCGCGGTTCGAATCTGCTAGAGCCCAGGTGAATGGTATGGTATATTTACTCCACTTGGAGAAGAGAAACGGTGGACGTGATAGTGTACTGTTCTTACTTTGAGTACTGTCCTTTTTGGATGACCAGTTGTCATTATGACACACTGAGCAGCTTGGCCTCCCAACCTCAACGTCTCTAAACTGATGTACTAAACACCCCAATCCTAAGCTAAGGACCCACGAATAGAAAACGGGACATCACGTCAATTCTGCGAGCTGCTATGATTTTTAGTACAAAACTTTTTGGCCTTAGGGGATTCATACGTCAAAATTCGATGTGTTTACTGGAGAGGATGGGATGGTCTGATAAGGTAGACAAGTTGAAGAGGAAGACGTTATCTGCTTGATTGATTACGTTACCATGAGGTAGTTACCAGAGGCTCAACCAAGCCTTCTAACTGGAGGCTTGGTTGAGCCTCTGGTCAACCAAGCTGTTAAAGATGCCGCTGCTCACAGCCTGAGATATGAATCACAGCCAGGTCGATGAGGTACCCCTTGGAGGAATTTACCAAGTACCTTTTCAATGCCGTGATTTTGTACTCTCATACAAACCCTAATGAGGATGAGAAGAGGACTGTAGCAAGCACAGTACCCTGGCGGACCGGGCTAGCCACCTCGAATGAAAGATACTATGATTCTTCAGCTTCAGTTTGTCATGAAATTCAAGATCCCTTGTCCAATTTTGCCCGTTACTCCTCTCGTGTACCATGCATGTGCTATTGTACAATTATGTGCATATTACATAGACGTTTTGCTTCCCTTCCAGTGTATCCAAAACTCCATAGTAGGTCAAATGTGAGAAGCAGCGCACACAATACCTGAGACACACCTGAGGTGGGTTCTGGGAGGTTTTGGGTTTCTTTTTCTCAAGACCAGCTTGGGGCCAGGCTTGTTTATAGAAAGGTGGACATCGAACAGTGGCTTTAACCTGATAGAAAGTCAGCATGACGTGTGTGTGGAGGCTGGAAATACCTGTGAAGATTAAGGAATGTAAGTACTCGTACTCCAGCGGGTGGTCAAGGCAGTACTCGTACTCCAGCGGGTGGTCAAGGCAGTACTCGTACTCCAGCGGGTCATCAAGGCAGTACTCGTACTCCAGCAGCTGTGGAGTATATCTCTCTGAACCCACTTCAGAGATAGGCAAGCCACTCGCCTCTTTCTACAGCAGCTTGTCCTGCCATTAAAAACCACCTCACTCGCCATAAATGACGCGTGTGTGTGCATGTGTGTGTGTGTGTAACAGAGCCAAACACCAGTCATCGCCGCCACCCGCCAGGTTCTCCATCAACAGCGATGAATACCCGCCAACAGAATGTCTGCCATTCAACATACTTGGGTTACAGCTAACTCCCGCTCCTCCCCCCACCTCAATATGCAATGGAGCTTTATTCATATCGCTAAGCAAGCCACTGCAAGAGGGAAATGGTGTTTATTGATGTGTTTATGAGGAGGGAGGGGAGGGAAATCAGCTTAAGAGTGTAGGTGAAATAGAAGTTCAGGAAGTCAGACGTGTATGTCTGTATATTCCCCTGGCCTATATTAATAAGCTTGGAGGGTTAAGTATCAGCTCTATAAACCCTGCCTTTCGAACTAATAGTTTTTGAATGCAATGATACCGCTCTCTCGTTTACATGAGCATATTCGCACACAAACAAGATACCCAGACATCTTCCAACATATCATCTTAAACATATCCTTAAGTTACGATGTTCTCGCTGGAGTTCTTTCTGCCACCTCTCCGTGACACATCTGTGTTGACGTATCTTTGTTTTGTTTTATCCAGGTGGGTACAGACGACTTCAGACGACTTTTAACATCTGAAGCCTCGCGTTCTGTGCCTCATGAATCAATAGCCACTGTTTCTCTGTCTACTTGGTGAATTAAGATCTTGTATTTTGTATTTCAAAGATTTTGATGGATGTGTGATGTTAGTGATACTGGTGACAGGATAGGGTTGATACCTGCCTGATACCTCCTTGATGAGGTTCTAGGAGTTCTTCTACTCCCCAAGCCCGGCCCGAAGCAAGGCTTGACTTATGAGAGCTTGGTCCACCAGGCTGTTGCTTGGAGCGACCCGCAGGCCCACATATCCACCCGAGCCCGGTTGGTCCGTCACTTCTTGAAGAAAACCATTTGGTTTTCTCTTGAAGATGTCCAATGTTGTTCCGGCAATGTTTCTTATGCTCGCTGGGAGGATGAAGCGTTCGAGTTGTGCTGCGATTTGTTTTCTTCGCCTATAGTGGGAATACTCTTCTTAGTGGGTGGTCAAGGCCTGGTGCTAGATTAACGAAGCAGCTACGTGAGTACTTACGAACGTGTACATCTTTCCTCAATCGTTGACGGCTTTGGTTACATTTATTAACAGTTTACAAGCATGAAAACTTCCCCATCAACTGTTGTTATTGTTATAAACAGCCTCCTGGTGCTTCCGAGCTCATTAACTCCAGCGATTATTATAAACATTAACGGTTTAATAATTGTAACCAAAGCCGGCAAAGATTGAGAAAAGATGTACAGGTTCGTAAGTGCTTGCGTAACTGCTTCGCGAATCAGGCCCCTGAGCACCACCCAAGTAAAACAGTCTAAGAGAGGAGCATACATACATGTGTACACTCTCCTACTGGTTGGTACAATGACGACACTCGCCAACCTAGTTACAAAAACGAAGGTCGTGGATTGTTTTATTTTGTACACAGGTGTAAACCCAGCTGATGTTGTAGAATGATTAGGTTGTTGTTGACCGGGGATGGTCGAAGGTTACTCGGTAGTGGGCAGGAATTGGAGTACCAAACGTCCGCTGCTTTTCCTTACTTTATTATAAAAATGTATATCTCTTCTACACGGGCCACGAACTAGCTTGGAGAGTGTGAGGGAGCGTGTGGTGACGCTCCGTCGCCCGGGCTATCTCTGAAGGTCTGGGCGCTGCAGGGTGCAGAGCAGAGTGTATTCAGATCTGCTGACAACGTTGTTGATACCTATTAAGTTGTTTAGCGCCGGCCATCATCAGAAGAAGGCATTAGGTCACCCTATGTGTGTGTCCATGGCACGTCCAACACAGGTGATTACAGGAACCAGGCTCGCCAGATTCCTGGTTGGTTGATTGATTCCTGGTTGATGGGGTTCTGGGAGTTCTTCTACTCCCCAAGCCCGGCCCGAGGCCAGGCTCGACTTGTGAGAGTTTGATCCACCAGGCTGTTGCTTGGAGCGGCCCGCAGAGCCACATACCCACCACAGCCCGGCTGATCCGGGACTTCTCTTAGGAAACAGTCCAGTTTTCTCTTGAAGATGTCCACGGTTGTTCCGGCAATATTTCTTATAGTCGCTGGGAGGACGTTGAACAACCGCGGACCTCTGATGTTTATACAGTGTTCTCTGATTGTGCCTATGGCACCTCTGCTCTTCACTGGTTCAATCTTGCATTTTCTTCCATATCGTTCACTCCAGTACGTTGTTATTTTACTGTGTAGATTTGGGACCTGGCCCTCCAGTATTTTCCACGTGTATATTATTTGGTATCTCTCTCGTCTCCTTTCTAGAGAGTACATTTGGAGAGCTTTGAGACGATCCCAATAATTTAGGTGTTTTATCTCGTCTATGCGTGCCGTATATGTTCTCTGTATTCCCTCTATTTCAGCAATCTCTCCTGCTCTGAAGGGGGAAGTGAGTACTGAGCAGTATTCGAGACGGGACAACACAAGTGACTTGAAGAGTACAACCATTGTGATGGGATCCCTGGATTTGAAAGTTCTCGTAATCCATCCGATCATTTTTCTGGCTGATGCGATATTTGCTTGGTTATGCTCCCTAAACGTTAGATCGTCGGACATCATTATTCCCAAATCCTTGACATGCTGTTTTTCTACTATGGGAAGATTTGATTGTGTTTTGTACCCTGTATTATGTTTCAGATCCTCATTTTTGCCGTACCTGAGTACCTGAAATTTATCACTGTTAAACATCATATTATTTTCTGCTGCCCAATCGAAAACTTTGTTGACATCTGTTTGTAGTTTTTCAATGTCTTCAGCAGAGGTAATTTTCATGCTGATTTTTGTGTCATCTGCGAAGGATGACACGAAGCTGTGACGTGTATTTTTGTCTATATCAGATATGAGAATAAGGAACAGTAGCGGTGCAAGGACTGTACCTTGAGGTACAGAGCTTTTAACATCGCTTGGACTCGATTTTATCTGATTGACTGTTACTCTTTGTGTTCTGTTCGACAGGAAATTGAGTATCCAGCGTCCTACTTTTCCAGTTATTCCCATTGACCTCATTTTGTGAGCTATCACCCCATGGTCACATTTGTCGAAAGCCTTTGCAAAGTCTGTGTATACAACATCTGCATTTTGCTTTTCTTCTAGGGCTTCTGTGATTTTGTCATAGTGGTTGAGTAACTGTGACAGACAGGATCTTCCCGCTCTAAATCCATGTTGTCCTGGATTGTGCAATTCATTGTTTTCCATAAAACTAGAAATTTGATTCCTAATCACTCTTTCAAACACTTTTATTATGTGTGATGTTAGTGCAACTGGCCTATAATTTTTTGCCAAGGCTTTACTCCCCCCCTTGTGCAACGGAGCTATATCTGCAGATTTAAGTGCTGCTGGTATCTCCCCTGTATCCAGGCTCTTTCTCCATATTACGCTGAGTGCTCTCGCTACTGGTACTTTACATTTCTTTATGAATATTGAATTCCATGAGTCAGGCCCAGGGGCTGAGTGCATGGGCATATTGTCAATTTCTCTTTCAAAGTCTTCCGAGTTTGTGGTAATATCCGTTATATTATCTGCAGCTTGAATGTCATTCATAAAGAAGCTGTCTGGGTCATCAACTTTCATGTTGTTAATTGGTGTGCTAAACATAGCCTCATACTGGCTTCTTAGAATTTCACTAATCTCTTTGTTGTCCTCTGTGTACGTACCTTCATTTGTAATTAACGGTCCAATACTGGTCGAGGTTTTGGATTTTGATTTAGCGTATGTGAAAAAATATTTCGGATTTTTCCTTATCTCTTGTATAGCTCTCTGTTCCAATTCCATTTCCTCAGACTCATATGATCGCTTCAACGTTTGTTCGATTTCTTCGATCTCCCTGCTTAGGCTTATTTTCCTTGCTTGTGATAGTTGTGTCTGCCGAAGCATTTCCGTAATTTTTTTCCTTCTCCTGTACAGTCGTCTGCGTTCTCTTTCTAGAGTGTTCCTCTTTCTGCCCCTCCTCACCGGCACGTGCTTCAAGCAGACCTTGTAAGCTTCAGCTGTCAGTTGAGCTATTCCCTGTGTGGGAGTTTTGTCGCTTAAGACCGTCTCCCATTGAATGGTTGAAAGGTCTACATTTATTTTTTCCCAGTCAATCCTCTTATTGTTGAAATTGAATTGATTGAATATTCCTTCTCGCTTGTTGGGTCTCTTAGATCTACTACCGTTATTTATGCTAGTTCGCACTTCAATGAGCTTATGGTCTGAGTATGAAGTATCTGAGATTGTTATGTCTCTGATTAGTTCATCATTGTTTGTGAATAACAAGTCTAGTGTGTTTTCGTTCCTAGTTGGTTCTGTAATCTGTTGATTGAGCGAGAATTTGTCACAGAATCTCAAAAGTTCTCTGACCTGTGGCTGGTTATTTCCCGGGTCATTCCCTGCTATGATATTTGTGTTTGCCATTCTCCATCTTAGACTCGGTAAATTGAAATCTCCAAGGAAGATAATATCTGGAGCTGGGTTTGCTAGGTCATCAAGTATGTTCTCTATTTTGTGCATCTGCTCTGTGAATTCCTCAACCGTTGTATCTGGCGGTTTATATATTAAAATAATAATTAGGTTTAGTTTCTCTACCTTAATTCCAAGTACCTCTACCACCTCATTAGTTGAGTTTAGTAGTTCTGTGCATACCAGGTCCTCTTTAATATACAGACCTACTCCCCCATTTGACCTAGTTTTTCTATCACATCTGTATAAATTATAATTTGGAATCCAGATTTCACCATCCATGTAATCTTTTGTATGAGTTTCCGTGAATGCCCCAAATATGGAGTTTGACTCTAATAGGAGACCATTTATGAACTTGACTTTATTTCTTGACTTTGGCTTTAGACCTTGAATGTTTGCAAAAATGAATGATTGTCCATATTGTGTGTCACTTCTGGAAGATTTTGGTGGTTCTCCCTCCTCTCTACCCTGACCCAGGGTGTGTTGTTGTGGCAATGGTTTGTCCAGTTTTGGAAGTGATATTGGGGAGTGTGGTAGTCTCTGTGTAGTTGGGGGGTGTAGTATGTGTGGGCTTGATGACGAAATGTAGTCCAGTCTCGGGCATTTCCCCCTCTCCATCCGTACTCCTGCCACGTTTCTGCCTGTCTGTTTCTCCCTCCGTTTCTGCCTGCCTCTAAAAATGTTCAGGGCTATTATATTGGACTTCCTCTCTTATATAGCGCTGTGTACCTCTGACGTGGAAATCGGGGCAATGAAGATCGTAGCATTTCCTCTCATTAACTGAGAGTTTGCATAGCTTAGGGTGAAAATATCTACATTCTGTATCAAAACGACATCTGCCTTTCCCTAACCAGTTCCGCCAGGCCCCCAGGGCCACAATGGGAAGGAGAGGCACCTCCTAGGTGCACTCCAAGCACACCACACGACTTCTGACATCTGAAATTGCCTTGAGCGCCTCGGAGGTCTGGCGCACAAGTGGATGGGTGTGTTCAAGAGTCAATTGAACTATATCCTACAAGAAGTGCCAGACCAACCAGGTTGTAGTGGGTATGGGATGCTATTTACTGCTGCTAGTTAGATTAATGTTAGGTTAAGGTTAGGTTAGGGTTGAGGTTAGGTTAGGGTTAGTGTTAGGGTTAGGTTAGGGTTAAGGATAGGTTAAGGTTAGGTAACAGGTTAAGGTTGGTGAAGGATAGGTTAAAGTTTGGTGTAATCAGGTTTCGTTACGTTAATACGCTGTATTATTCTCAACACGTGAAAAGAAAATTATAAAAAAAAGTCTTAATTCCCCTAGCATTTCATTTACAGAAAACCAAATTCCTCAGATCGTTGCAGAGAAAGCGAGTTAAGCATAGACTTTGTTTTAAACCAAGGATTTATAATACAATAAAGTTATAACTTGAAAATATTCTCCATTAAGGACTCTATTACTGGAGCCGTAATGTGCTTTCAGACCATTACAGATATGGAGGGTAGGTGGCCTAATGGTGAGGTTTTGTTGGTTTCAGGAGGCGGTGGGGACAGGCCATGAGGGCAGTGGACGCTTGCCAACCCCTCCTCAGCAGCAGCAGCAGCCGCAGCCGCAGCAGCATCAGCCAGGCAGCAGCCGCCGCCGCAGCAGCCGCAGCAGCCCCCGCCGCCGCCACCAGCAGCAGCTGCAGCTGGCGGGGATGAGGGTGTCGCCTGCACCACCGCTGACTGCAGGAGCCAACCCACCACACCCTCCCACTCACCGCACATGTCTCCCGCTGTAGGTCAGTACCCATACCTCCTGCCCCCTCCTCTCCTACAGTGCCCTTCTTCTACACATATAGTGCTCTCACTCACACGCACGCAAACACGCATGCACCGTAAAACAACACACCCACCCACACACCCACCCGCACCCACCCCACACACACCACACACACACACACACCCGCACCCACCCACACACACACCTGCACACACACCACACACACACACACACACAAACACACACACCCACACACACACACCACACACACACACTACCTGGGTAGGGGGCCAGGTAGCCTGGTGGATAGCGTGCAGGACCTTGTAATTCTGTGGCGCGGGTTCGATTCCCGGCCCCGGGAGAAACAAATGGCAAAGTTTCTTTCACCCTAATGCCACCTGTTACCTAGCAGTAAAATAGGTACCTGGGAGTCTAGTCAGCTGTCACGGGCGTGCTTCCTGGGGTGTGTGTGTGTGTGGTGGTGTGAAAAAAAAGTAGTTAGTGTAGTTAGTAAAACAGTTGATTGACAGTTTGAGAGGCGGGCCGAAAGAGCAAAGCTCAATCCCCCGTAAAATACAACTAAGTTGAATACACGGGACCAAACAGCCAAAGCTCAACCTAACATCAGCATGGGTTCAGGGATGGCAAGT
>WNGS01004946.1:4149810-4160240 GCA_020271785.1 Procambarus virginalis
TACAGAGTGGTTTTAGTAGTGATCATTTCCAGGGGACCTCCCTCCCTGAGGATAGATGTATGGTATGACATGTAGGATAGATGTATGGTATGACATGTAGGATAGATGTATGGTATGACATGTAGGATAGATGTATGGTATGACATGTAGGATAGATGTATGGTATGACATGTAGGATAGATATATGGTATGACATGTAGGATAGATATATGGTATGACATGTAGGATAGATGTATGATGAGATGTATGATATGAGATGTAGGATAGATGTATGGTATGAGATGTATGATATGAGATGTAGGATAGATGTATGGTATGAGATGTATGATATGAGATGTAGGATAGATGTATGGTATGAGATGTATGACAGATGTATGATGTGAGATGTAGGATAGATGTATGGTATGAGATGTAGGATAGATGTATGGTGTGAGATGTAGGATAGATGTATGATATGAGATGTAGGATAGATGTATGATATGAGATGTATGATAGATGTATGGTATGAGATAGATGTATGAAGATGGAGGGAAGACCCTAGGGACATACAAGAGCACTATACTGCCCCCGAGGCTCACAGCGGCAGTTAAGAGCCTCCATGACAACAAGGCCTCTGTAGTAAGGAGAGGCGACAAGTCACCAATATACGTCATCCTAAAAAGAGATGTGTACAGTGCAAAAATGAACCTCGTCTTCTCAGACGTCTTCGTTAGGTTAAGATGTATTTGGTTAGGCCATAAGGCTTGATTGAGTTGGGGTTGTGACCCAATATTCCAGAAAACACCAATCACGTAAAAATGTCCTGATTTTGGGTTTCGTAGGTGATTCCTAAGCTTTTTTCCCCCATTCTCCTCTTCCAACCAGTGTCACGATACAACGATACAAATACATTCGATACAATTACGATACAAATACATTCCTTTGTGACAAGCCCCTACATTGTTATTGCCAGTTACAACTGCATGTAAATTACAACTGGAGACATCTGTTTAACACACACATAAGTTGTTCTTATTTTAAGTACAACACAATACACAGTAGGAGTGCAGGTATTAAGCAGTGCCTTGGACCACTTGTAATTCCTCCCCTCACCACCGGTTGGGAACCACTGCTCGAGTCTAAGATGCTGAGTACGGTTAAGTAGAAACATTGCAATCTTGACACTGAAATGTAAGGTATTAACAACCGTGTGTGTGTGTGTGTGTGTGTGTGTGTGTGTGTGTGTGTGTGTGTGTGTTAAGAGAAATATATGTAGATAATAGATGAAAAACACATTGGTTAGGAAGGTGGGGGTCCAAGAGCTAATAGCTCGATTCTGTGGCTACAAATAGCAAATACACAGACAGCCCCATCAAAACACACGTCTCGGTAAAGGATCCATTCATTCATTCATGACCACCTGGCTACTACGTCTTGTAATAGTGTTTACACGTGCTCACCTGCTACCATCATTTACAAGGTCACCACAACATGCTGTCATTCACTCGCTTGTATTGATTTCAAGTTCAGTCTAGTAGATCCACGTCCACTGTAACCAGAGTGCCCAAGGTTAACGACGTCAAAAATATGCAAATACTGTAATTCGTACACTAGGGAAGTTGTAACCTGTCCTGTATTTCATCATTACAAAGCTTGGGTAATAGCCTCATCTACTAGGCTATTCAGAGTGGGCGCTATTCTATACGAGGGAACAGTACTGCTGCTCTACCTAGCTCAGTCCATTAAGGCAGCGTCTGGGATCCTCTCAGACGTAGGTTCGAACCCTCGTCACTGCCCTAGGGGATTCGTTAATCAGTACTGCTGGTTTAATTCGATCAGGTACTTACTGATTCGTACGTCAGACTGCGAGCAGCCGCGTCCAACAGCCTGGTTGATCAGTCCAGCAACCAGGAGGCCTGGTCGACGACCGGGCCGCGGAGACACTAAGCCCCGAAGTCATAAAGATAACCTCAAGAGATGTTTGAAGCTTCAAGTCAGAACAGAGAAGAGCTCTCGGACCTTTACGGAAATCACCATTATAAAATATACAAAAGAGTGGAGGAGATGAGGTGGAGGAATAGTGATAGGTAACTGTTTTGATAAGTGTCGCCCCTACAGGCTGTGTCGCCCCCTGCAGGCTGTGTGTCGCCCCTACAGGCCGTGTCGTCCCTGCAGGCTGTGTGTCGCCCCTACAGGCCGTGTCGCCCCCTGCAGGCTGTGTGTCGCCCCTACAGGCTGTGTCGTCCCTGCAGACTGTGTGTGTCGCCCCTACTGGATACATGCCCCTACACCCTACAGGCTCTGTGTGTGTGTGTGTGTGTGTGTGTGTGTGTGTGTGTGTGTGTGTGTGTGTGTGTGTGTGTGTGTGTGTGTGTGTGTGTGTGTGTGTGTGTCGCCCCTACAGGCTACATACCCCTACACCCTACAGGCTGTGTGTCGCCCCTACAGGCTACATACCCCTACACCCTACAGGCTGTGTGTCGCCCCTACAGGCTACAGGCCCTTACACCCTACAGGCTGTGTAGTGTTACCTATCCTTAGTACCCAAGACCAGTGCCCCGCAGCCCGGGCTTCACGAGTACACCAAGTACAACGAAACAGCGCCGTAATGACTGCAGAGAATGCAACAAGTACTTGGGGAAAGGGGGGATAATAAATAATAAATGTTGACCTGCTCTAGAAGATGAATAAATCTAATATTATTACCCCCAGGAAGCAGCCCGTGACAGCTGACTGACACCCAGGTACCTATTTTACAGCTAGGTAACAGGGGCATAGGGTGAAAGAAAATCTGCCCATTGTTTCTCGTCGGCGTCCGGAATCGAACCCGGGACCACAGGATCACAAGTCCAGTGTGCTGTCCGCTCGGCCGACCGGCTCCGACCGGTTGTTCAGTTCAGAATGACCATGGTTGCCTGTCCTCAGTTCAGGGTCGCGGTGGTTGTGTCCTCAGTTGGAAGATGCTAGGAGTGAGGACCTAATATTTGGGTCTATGACTCTAGCTCGTGGATTATTTACTGGTGGAAACAACGAGGTGAATGACCGAGAGATTTAGTTGTCCTCTAATAGAGATATATCAAATAATATATACATGGAAATACTGGAGGGCCAGGTCCCAAATCTACACAGTAAAATAACAACATACTGGAGTAAACGACATGAAAGGAAATGCAGAACAGAACCAGTGGAGAGCAGGGGTGCCATAGGCACAGTCAGAGTATAAACATCAGAGGTCCGCGGTTGTTCAACATCCTCCCAGCATATGTGTATAAGAATATTGCCGGAACAACCGTGGAAATCTTAAGAGAAAACTAGATAGTTTCTTAAAAGATGTGCCAGACCAACCAGGTTGTGGTGGATATGTGGGCTTGCGGGCCGCCCCAAGCAACATTCTGTTGAACCAAACTCTCGCAAGTCAAGCCTGGCCTCGGGCCGGGCTTGTTGGGGAGTAGAACAACTCCCAGACCCCCGACACCCCCCCCCCCCCATCAAGCAAGTATCAAGCAGCCTGGTTGGTTAGAAAACAGATTAACACACAAGAGTTTCAACACTTGCACACACACACACACACACGTGTCAGGTTAAACAACTGGCTGAACTCTGCAGATCTAGCTGGATTACAACTACAGCCCTCTGATAGTGCACCACCACTACTCCTCACTGGTGCTAGCCTGCATTTTCATATCTGTTTATCGCTCCAGTATGTTGTTATACTACTGTGCATATCTGTGACCTGGCCCTCGTAGGCGGGACATGAGGAGCTAAACCTCACTCCCCGTAGACACTGTTATGTAAGCACCCCACCCGACCCTCCACCACCCCAGCCACCAGCTCATTGCCTGAATGCCTCGCCAATAAACACCAGCCGCTAACGTTCAACCCACCCCCCTCCTCCTCCACTCAATCTCCCTTTCGCTTTCAACCCGACAAAAACAGCAAGTGTGGCGGACCCTTGACCTGGCGATACCGAGCACCCTTCCTTTTGCCTTCGCTTTCCTTGTTTTGCTTCGCTTTACCACGGGTTCCGCTTGGGAGGGGAAGGTGGCATTCTTGCTTTATCTGTTCTTGTTCTCGTTCCCTCCCCCCCTCTCTCTCTCTCTCGTTCTCTCTCTCTCTCGTTCTCTCTCTCTCTCTCTCTCTCTCTCGTTCTCTCTCTCTGGCACAAGTGTCAGGAGTCTGCGAGGAGGAGAGGTTTGCATACAGGACCCTAAACCCCCGGTGGCACTCTCCGCATAAACCTCCGCCCCATCCCTATTCTATAGGAGCTACATGGTACAGGACGGACTGCAGCTAGTAGGTTTGCAGAAACAATACTTCAATACTTGCACACACTCAGTGTCAGCTTAAACAACTGGCTGAACTCCGCAGAGCTAGCTGGATCAGGGTGAACTACAACTAGCTCCCAGTACACAGGAGGCGAAATAATATTTTGTGATTCAAAGTCTGCTTATGAATCACTTGAAAACGTCTCCTGCAACACTGATAAGAACTTCATAATATCAGTTATAAATAACTTGCTCGCTGCACAGAATAAAGGGTTTAGAATCTCGCTCTTGTATGGACACTCTCATAAATAGTGTTATAATGGTTTTATAATATTATGGTGTTATAACCCACCAAAATGACAGACATTGTAGCCAAATTAGTGTGTAACGAGGATGACGTTGACTCAAGACCTGGGTAGCCCCATCTGTGTTGTCAAGACTATATTGGTCCAAACACTCAGGTCTGACAGGAGAGAAATTACTGACTCCCAAAAGGCCTGAAAGCACCAGTATAAAAAGCTATGATGTGTTTAGATCCGAAACCTATGTATATGGGCAGCACAAAACGTGGACCAGACTGTGAGACACAGTACTTGCCAGGATCAGGTTGGGTTACCGTTACCTGTGGCAGGTGGCTACAGGTGACGGATCTCCCAATCCTGAGCACTCCAGGTGCAAACTCTGTGAGCAGGAACTGCGGCATGATCTCCCACACTACAATGTTGGATACCCAGTTATTAGACCCTTCAGAAGTCCCTGGAGCTTTGCAATCAATTACCTCTCGTGTTCATGATGACATTCTCGTAATGCATCCAGAGTCTGCCAGTACAGACTACTGATCACATGCCTCTGTATGACTAACCATCCTGTGTGATGGGGATTTTTAGCATTGCGTAGCTAGTTCTTGACACATTGTACTTGCATCCCTTCAGACTCTAGGTCAGCTGCACAAATGAAAATGTACCTAAACGTGTTAATAACCAGATCGCACACAAACATTAACCCAGTCTGTAAGTTTGGTCAAACCAGAAGGTTTAAGCACTAGGCTATGATACAAATGAACTACAAGTCTTATCCTAGAGAATGGAACATTCCTAGCCTATGCTATGCCCAAAGAACCTGACAGGCTATCGACCCGAACCAGCGTTCGTCAAGAATATACACAACCACTCACGAAACCTATACATCTTTCCTTAATGGCGGCGGCTTTGTTTACATTTATTGTCAAGTTGACTAGCTTCCAAACGTCACAGGCAAAGATTGTTATAAACAACCTCGTAGTGCTTCGCAGCTCATAAACTGTTTAGTAATTGTATACAATGCCATTATAATTAAGGAGAGACCTACAGGTTGTGTTAGTGGGCTGCGTACGGTAATGTAGTCTGACCTGGGGGTAGAACAGACGGCAGAGGGGCAGGGAGGCTCCGTCAGTGTTAGGGGGGGGGGGCGGCGTCAGACAGGTACCCCTCCCCCCACATACACCGCAACACATAAAAAATCAACGCATCTGGAGGCCATAAAAAAAAGTCGTGCACACAATTTACGGGCCATTCTGGCCCCGACACGCGCTCCGCTTGGGACCGAACCCCACCAACACCACACTCCCACCCCTCTGCACCACGCTGCTGTTGCCTCCTGCTGCTGCTGCTGTCGCCTCCCACTGCTGCCGGCGCCTGCTGCTGCCTCCTGCTGCTGTAGTTGGCGGCGCTGCACTCTTGATGTTCCAACTCGTCCTGCTTAGTACATCGCATTTTGACGCATAGTTTTCCTAAAGTCAAAAACTAATGTACTACAAATAGCAGCGGCTCTCCAAAATTGACGGGATGCCCGTTCTCTGTTCGTGGGTCCTTGTTTAGGTTAGGTTCGGGCAACTGAATCCAACAGTTGAGTGAGGCTGGGCTCGCTCGGGAGAACAGATGGGATATTCAGTGCTACTGGTGTCGATAGTACCGAGTTAAGTGATAACGATGGTGGTAAACTAACTCACACTACGGTAATTACCGGCGGCGTAACTACTTAAGTGTAGTTACAGGACGAGAGCAACGCTCGTGGTGTCCCGTCTTGACAGTACTGTCTGATGACGCTTTGAAACTACTGACGGTTTTGTCAGAAAGTTCCAATACTCGATCACATGACTGAGGAGGATTCCTTTCCTGGGTTTCATCGGCTCCTTTTAAAATACATTCACCACCGCTCCTGTGCCAGGTAAGTCCACTACGGGCTCACCATAGCCCGTGCTACTTGGAACTTGTTCCGAGTAGCTGAATCTATAACAACAACTCAAACAATTACAGAGGCCATACAGTGGGATCGAACTCCCAAATCAGAGTCCCACAGATGGTGGTGGTGCTCCCCTCGTATTCACCTAGTTGTGTTTACGGGGGTTGAGCTCTGCTCTTTCGGCCAGCCTCTCAACTGTCAACCAACTGTTTCTACTACTACTTTTTTCCCCCATACCCCAGGAAGCAGCCCGTGACAGCTGACTAACTCCCAGGTACCTATTTACTGCTAGGTAACAGGGGCATAGGGTGAAAGAAACTCTGCCCATTGTTTCTCGCCGGCGTCCGGGATCAAACCCGGAACCGCAGGATCACGTGCCCAGCGTGCTGTCCGCTCGGCCACCGGTTCCCACTCTCGTGTTAAGTGTTCTTTAATGTTCTAAGTGTTCTTAAGTGTTCGTGCAGCAGCAGCAGCAGCAGCAGACGTAGCAGCTGTTGCTGCTAGCGGAGACCGGTACTCCAGTTTTATAGCTTAATGTTCCTGCTGTGTCCACTTACGAAACCTGTACATCTTTCCTTAATCGTAGCGGCTGTTTACATATATTATTAAACAGTTTACGAACTAGAGCGCTGCGAGGACCGCTCCCGATCCAATGTTGTTATTCTTATAAACAACCGCCCAACCCTTCGCGGCTCATCAACAGTTGAATAAATGTAAACAAGGCCGCCTCGATTGAGGAATGATGTAGAGGTTTCGTTTCCAACGACAACAGGACGAGTTACTCGGCCGGCCATCTTGGGACTATTTTCACTTTTATCGTGTTTTTAACTGGTCTCTCGAACTTTGTTTCCCCTCTTGTATTGCTGCGCTTTTGTTCTGTTCGCGGATGTAAATCTTTGTTATGCAAACACGTGTGTTTGTTTGGTTATTTCTACACGTGTGTTTGTTTGGTTATTTCTACACGTGTGTTTGTTTGGTTATTTCTACACGTGTGTTTGTTTGGTTATTTCTACACGTGTGTTTGTTTGGTTATTTCTACACGTGTGTTTGTTTGACTTTGTTTATTAAATGCGCACTGTATTATCCTTGTATCACTTCCTCGTCCGCTGACATTTTCTTCATTCTTACCCCTTCACCTTTTGTCTTCCTCCTCCTCCTCCCCCCGTCCACCTCTCTTCCACCTCCTCCTCCTCCCCCGTCCACCTCTCTTCCACCACCACCACCTCCTCCCCCCGTCCACCTCTCTTCCACCACCACCACCTCCTCCCCCCCGTCCACTTCTCTGGCTCCACCACCACCGGGTCTCGTGGGAGCCACGTCAAGGGCCGGAGCGGACTCCCACGGGGCTCCGAGGATACAGTTTTAACGAGCAGTCATTGCGGACAGCCGTAAACATGTCAGGAACGTGTTCCTTCCTCCGGCGGCAGGTGCTCTTCCACGCCTGGGGGGGGGGGTAAGGTCGGTGTGTGTGGGTGTGTACTCACCTAGTTGTGCTTGTGGGGGTTGAGCTCTGGCTCTTTGGTCCCGCCTCTCAACCGTCAATCAACAGGTGTACAGTTTCCTGAGCCTAGGGCTCTGTCATATCTACACTTGAAACTGTGTATGGAGTCAGCCTCCACCACATTACTTCCTAATGCATTCCATTTGTCAACCACTCTGACACTAAAAAAGTTCTTTCTAATATCTCTGTGGCTCATTTGGGCACTCGGTTTCCTCCTGTGTCCTCTTGTGCGTGTGCCCCTTGTGTTAAACAGCCTGTCTTTATCTACCCTATCAATTCCTTTGAGAATCTTGTATGCAGTGATCATGTCCCCTCTAACTCTTCTTTCTTCCAGCGACGTGAGGTTTAATTTCCCTAGTCTTTCCTCGTGGTTCATACCTATCAGCTCGGGTACTAGTCTGGTGGCAAACCTTTGAACATTTTCCAGTTTAATCTTATGCTTGACTAGATATGGACTCCACGCTGGAGCCGCATACTCCAGGATTGGTCTGACGTATGTGGTATACAAAGTTCTGAATGATTCCTTACACGTTTCTAAATGCCGTTGTTATATTGGCCAACCTGGCATATGTTGCTGATGTTATCCTCTTGATACAGGATTCAGGGGACAGGTCTGGCGTGATATCTCTCTCTCGCGCGTGTGTGTGTGTGTGTGTGTGTGTGTGTGTGTGTGTGGTGTGTGTGTGTGTGTGTGTGTGTGTGTGTGTGTGTGTGGTGTGTGTGTGTGTAATTACCTAAGTGTAGTTACAGGATGAGAGCTACGCTCGTGGTGTCCCGTCTTCCCAGCACTCTTTGTCATATAACGCTTTGAAACTACTGACGGTCTTGGCCTCCACCACCTTCTCACTTAACTTGTTCCAACCGTCTACCACTCTATTTGCGAAGGTGAATTTTCTTACGTTTCTTCGGCATCTGTGTTTAGCTAGTTTAAATCTATGACCTCTTGTTCTTGAAGTTCCAGGTCTCAGGAAATCTTCCCTGTCGATTTTATCAATTCCTGTTACTATTTTGTACGTAGTGATCATATCGCCTCTTTTTCTTCTATCTTCTAGTTTTTGCATATTTAATGCTCTAACCTCTCCTCATAGCTCTTGTCCTTCATTTCTGGGAGCCACTTAGTGGCATGTCGTTGCACCTTTTCCAGTTTGTTGATGTGCTTCTTAAGATAAGGGCACCATACAACCGCTGCATATTCCAGCTTTGGTCTAATAAAAGTCGTGAACAATTTCTTTAGTATTTCTCCATCCATGTATTTAAAAGCAATTCTTAGGTTAGAAAGTGTAGCATAGGCTCCTCGCACAATGTTCTTGATGTGGTCCTCAGGTGACAGTTTTCTATCTAAAACCACCCTAGATCCCTTTCTTTATCAGAATTCTTTAAAGATTTCTCACATAATTTATAGGTTGTGTGGGGTCTATGTTCACCAATTCCACATTCCATAACATGGCATTTATTCACATTAAATTCCATTTGCCAAGTGTTGCTCCAAATACTTATTTTGTCCAGGTCTTCTTGAAGGCATGACAATCATCTAGGTTTCTTATCTTCCCTATTATCTTAGCATCATCAGCAAACATGTTCATGTAATTCTGTAATCCCTCTGGTAGATCGTTTATGTAGACAATGAACATTACCGGTGCAAGAACTGAACCTGTGGTACTCCACTCGTGACATTCCTCCAATCCGATACTTGCCTCTGATTACGGCCCTCATTTTTCTGTCAGTTAGGAAATTTTCATCCATGTTAGTAGCTTACCTGTCACCCCTCCAATATGTTCCAGTTTCCAGAACAACCTCTTATGGGGAACTCTGTCGAAAGCCTTTTTTAGGTCCAGATAGATGCAGTCAACCCAACCATCTCTTTCCTGTAAAATCTCTGTGGCTCGATCATAAAAACTGAGTAAGTTCGTTACACAGGATCTTCCAGATCGAAAACCATACTGTCGGTCTGATATTATATCATTTCTCTCCAGGTGTTCTACCCATTTAGTTTTAATTATTTTTTCCAATATTTTGACTATTACACTTGTCAATGATACAGGTCTATAATTAAGGGGGTCTTCCCTGCTTCCACTTTTGTAGATTGGAACTATGTTAGCCTTTTTCCACACATCAGCTACAACTCCTGTAAACAGGGATGCCTGAAAAATCAGCTGAAGTGAATGCGGTCAGGTGCACACTCTCTCAGACCCATGGTGAAACTCCATCTGGACCAACTGCCTTGTTCTTACTTAGCTCCTTGAGCATTTTTCACTTCGTCTCTAGTCACCTCTATGTGCTCTATGTTGTTCTCTGGAATTCTTATTGTGTCTGGTTCCCTAAAGATTTCATTTTGTACAAACACACTTTGGAACTTTTCGTTTAGTGTTTCACACATTTCCTTTTCATTTTCCGTGAATCTATTGCCCATTATCAACCTCTGAATATTATCCTTTACTAAAGGATGTGTGTGTGTGGGTGTGTGT
>WNGS01004946.1:4183177-4201543 GCA_020271785.1 Procambarus virginalis
ATTGCTCCCAGAGTGATCTCCAGTATCCAAGGGGGTACTGGATGGTTTGTGGTTGTGGAGTGGACGTGGTGGTGGCATGTTGTTTTGAGGACTCTCACGACTGCTATTGGGCATGCCTGGCATGCCAGGCATACCAGGACCATTTGGATACATCTGGGGTCCCATATATGCCCCCATTTTTGCAATGTGCTGCTTATATAGTGAGAGGTATGTGGGGAGTGTGGGGCCTGGGACCACCCACACTACTGGCCCCTGGCTGACCAACCTGGCTTGGCATCTGGACAGGACCACCTTTACCTGACATACCAGGGGCCCCAGGCATAATACCAGGGGCCCCAGGCATACTTGGTCCTGGAGGACCTTGGTTAATGCCTTGTCCTCCCCAACCTTGCGTCCCAAATGGAGGATACCCGTATGGCTGTTGGGAGGAACATGGTTATTGTGCGGGGGCCGTGGAGGGTACTGATGACCAGGTGGCATAGAGGAAGGAGGACCTTGAGAGCCTTGTGGAGCTCCAGGTGGAAATTTTGGGGGTATGGCTGCATCATTGGACCCTGTGGTCTGACTGGGGGGTATTGGTGCCCTCCTTGATACCCTGCCTGGCCATAGGATGGCCCTGGAGGACCACCAGGGGGCATGTGGCCCATCTTTGTTGAGTAACTGTGAGGACCAGGAGGGGGACCTGTAGACATGTGCGGTGGAGCACCAGGGGGGTATCCAGGCGTATGCATGTTGCTGCTGCGACCGTCACTCTGTCCACTGCCAGGATGGGGGGCATCACAACGCTCCCCGGACCACCTGCAAATAGCAAGTGTTGAATAAAAATTTAGCAATCAACTGAATAAAAACATGCAGTTATTTTAGTAAATAGGTCCACAAATTATCTCTAACAACATATATAATACATATTACATTAATTAATGTTGAAGACATACTCATAGAATTCTTATATTAATCATATGTTAAGAAGGATTAACATACATTTCCTTGAGACTGTTCATCCACGCATTCACATTCTCTCCCTTATAAACAGCCAGACAATACTATGGTGAGATAAAATTTGTATCTAACACAATTTCCCCTTGTGCGGCGGGTGCCACCCGGGCGTGGCGGCGGGTGCCACCCGGGCGTGGGCGGCGGGTGCCACCCGGGCGTGGCGGCGGGTGCCACTCAGGCGTGGTGGCGATGTCACACAAGTTAAGTAAATTCCAGTTTAATCACAGCAATTATTCATAGCTTTAAGAATAATATATAAAATATATTTTAAAATGAAACAAACAAAAACAGCAATTACCAAATGAAAGCACTATCCTAGATCAGGAAAGCAAAACAATACATTATCAATAATACCGCTTTATAATAACATGGCTGCCATGTATTGACATAAACTTGTAAATATTGTATTCATCACTGAAGGACAGTATAGTATATTCACATCTGCTGTGCAATAGCCCCACTCTGGGCTTTTTAAAAAATTGTAAAAATTAAATTACTGTAATACAGAAACAAATTTTCCCAACACAAACAACTCCTATAACTAATCTTTATATGTATTGTAAAATCATTTTAATTTTGACTGCATATAACCTTTAGAAATCCATTTGCACATGAACAGCTGCCAAATTAGTTTTTCACAACCAACCGTACAAGAGGAAAATACAGTACACATCACACACATAGTGGACACTCCACAGTACTGTACTGTAATGTTAAAAATGAAAATATGGAATACATGTCCTAAGCTGCCATACATTCTAATTTACTGGTACAGTAGTTATGTTTTATTGAACAGTGGAATCTCGGCTTATGACTGCCCCTATTTACGAATTTTTCGGGTTACGCGCTCAATTTCTTTGTAAAATTTGATTCGGTTTACAAGCTTTACCTCGAGTTGCGAGTTAGTTGATACACGTATGGGTCGACCGAGCGAGTGGTTCCTGGTAGAATGGGCGACTGTGCCTCAGTTTAACAGTGCCTCCCGCGTATGTGACAAGCACGCTTGAATTCTTTGTAAAGAGTTTCATAGTTTTTTCAGCTTTTATTGTTTCTAAACATAAACGTAATTATTATATACTGTACCATGCCATGGAACCCAAGATAGTCAGTGGTAAGAAAACATATGTGAGGATGACCATAGAGGAAAAACAAGTCTCCATGGTTAGTGAGATGAAGAAGCAATCAGCCACCACAACCAGGTCCTAGTATGCACAACCAGGTATGCAGGCAAAAAGAGAGAGAGTACGCCAGAGAAGTCATCACTGCCTGGTGTTATAATGGAAGGGGACTTCCCTTCCAAACATTAACACCTCTCCTCCTTTCCCCCTCCCCTCCTCACCGTCTTCCATACGCCAACAAGAGTCATCAATAAAGGTAAGCTATAATTTGCACATATACTAATATAGAACAAAATATTTGTGTGTATTATGTATGAAATGTATTTTGAAGTCAATATTTTGGGAGTTTGTAATGGATTAATTCAATTTACATTACTGTATTTCTTATGGGAAAATTCGTTTCGGGTTACAAGCCGTCTCTGGGAATGGATTAAATTCGTAAATGAAGGAACCACTGTAGTTTAGCTATGGCAGCATCCCCTCTCCCTGTGCCAGCTGTCTCCCACACTACAAACAATGTTATGAAAATCTGTAAAACAAACACACACGCACACCCTCTGCAGATATTAAAAAATTTACATGCCGAGGGATTGCGTGTGGCAGCAGACGAGGTGGAGTTGGTTGAGGTCGTGATGACACAATGCTGATGTCTGAATAGCTGCGGGAGTAGGCACACAAATAAGGTAGGCATACATATTAACACACTTTCGCGCTCCGGCAAACGTTAAAAAAAAGCGGTATGTGCGCGCGGCGTTTTGGGCACTTGAGCGGCAAAACTAAAATGTGTATACTCTTTTTACTCTCCTGACATTAGTTCTCGAGCTACGTATTTCATTTTTGTAGCAATGTGTTTGCAATGAAATGTTCTATGAGAACCTAGGTAAAAAAGATCAACAAAGCGTAAGTTAGATTAGCGCCAAATATAAAACAACACCTGAACATATCAGTGAGCGTCGAACACCATTGAAATGTTTTTACTGTTGTTATGTTTGTCAAGTCTATACTTGTTGCACACAGTTATTTTTGGTTGTACATTGATCAGAATAAAATTCCCTAAACAGACATATGCATATAATACATGATATGGGGGAAGCCTTACCAGTATCAACCCCTAAAGTCACCCAACTGGAACCCGTTTGGGACACTCATACACACACCCGCTACACCCAAAAAAATTCTATGAAGCATCGAGTCTACTTACGGCAGTTTATGTGATACAGTGTTCATTCTGGTATCAAAATACTCGCAATAAATTATACTACACAAACTTGGACCAATTACGTGTACTTACCAAGAAAAGGCAGATTGTGGAACAGTAAGTTGAGCATTTTTTCTCTACTCCACCTTCTTCAGGTCAACATTCCTGAAGTTGCTCAACAGATGTTTCGTAGGTGGAGTGAAGCTGTTGCGGGTGGTTACTTCTTCACCACCCAATACACCCTTTTCCGGTGGTAATTGGTGTAGCAGGGAATAACACAGAGTGCAACATCACAGGTCTTGCATCCTATGTTGGTGTCCTTCCTTTTACCTGACCGTGCGCAGGCATGACACCTGAGACGTTTGGGCAGTTTGTAAAGTTCATGTTTCAGTTTGTAGTTTAGCCGATTTTCAGAATCAACAATACGCCCTTGTCTTCTCAGTGTAAGTGCAACACTTGTGTCAGAGTCATCTGTCAAAACCGTCTCGTCAAATGGCTGTGTGCCAGACATCTCGGGTTCTGATTCTGTTGCTGCTTCAGCTTGAGGTGTTGAAGTAAACAAAGGCTGCCTCACATCAGATGGTCCGGGAGTTTGCACGGCGTCAGCATAGGCAGGACCTGTGTCATCATTTATGTCTGGAGCGTGCCGCAAGTGTTGAGATACTGTTGCTGTTTGAGCCACTCTTCCGGGCCCCAGTGCAATAGGGACCAAATTGCCACCTCGTGGAACTGTAGCAATGTTAGCCTCTTTGGATCAGTTGTGTAGTATTTGTACAAAACAAAGGCATTATGCAATGCCATTTGCAGGAAATAAAACGTTATCTTTTTTGTCCATTTGTGAGTTTTCCTGGTGAAATGGTAATACTTGACCATTTGATCGAAGTGGTCCACACCTTTCATGAACTTATTGTACTCGCAAATTGCCGTAGGTTTGTTCACTGTTACCTGTTGTAATCCAGTTGTTCCGTTGCGTGTGCAAATTCGTTTCCTTTGCTGAACTGTCTGAGTGTCTGCATTGTGGATGTTGGTAATGATTGAGACCACTCGCTTGTCTTTCCACAGTAGAAGGAAGGTGTTATCTTTGCGGCGGTATACGGTGGTATCCACTGGAAGTCTACCCTTGGCTAGAGCTTGCAATTCCCTTGGGGCGCCACGTATTAGTCTAATTGTGCCACATGTGTAGACCCCAAGTTCTCTCAACTTCTCTGTTAGGGTAACGGAGTTGTTGTAATTATCCATGTACAGATGGTGACCCTTGTTCACTAAAGGCTGAATCAACCCCGTAACTGTTTCCACTATCGTCTTACCAATACCAGAGTATACGTCAAAGTCATATATGTAGCCAGATGTTGACTCAGCAAGCATATATAGTTTCACACCATATTTGTCTGGTTTGTTAGGATTGTACACTTTGAACGATAGTTGGCCACGCCTTGCCATTGTACCTTCATCTAAACACAACTCTTTCTTGGGCATGTAAACTTCTGCAAACCTTTGTTTTAAAAAATCCATCACTGGTCTCACTTTTATCAACTTATCAGTATTGTTCAAGGGCACTGCATTGTTATTGAATGTATAGAAAAACTGGTTTATATGCTGGAAACGTTTCGACGTCATAAACAAGTTGAAGAACCGAACATGCCATGGTTTTCCTGTTTGCCAATACATCCTCATAGCTGGCAACCTGTTTATCCCCATCAATATGCATAGTCCCAAGAATCTGGCCATTTCTTTCACCTTCACTGGTTTCCAAATATCTGAGACATTTTCATTGGCCATCCGGAATATCTGTGAGGCGTACAAATTTTTTTCAGTTGTCAAGAATTCAATCAGGGCTCGCGTAATGAACAGCTCAATAAATGCTACTGCACTAGTAGGTTTAGGAATGGTCAGGCCAGGGGTTCCGGTAAAATCATCAACAATTGGGGCAGTGTTGCTACGACTCCAGCCATCACTAGCCCTAGGCTGCCGAGTATGTACTGGACGTGTACATCTTTGAGGAGGCTTGGATGAATCTTCCTCACTTTCCTCATCACTTTGAAATTCCATGCTAAGATCACTGCTAGAACCACTTTGCACAGTTTGTCGTGTTTTCCTACGACGAGAAACATTTCGGGTAGTTAGGTTTCTTGGAGGTCTACATACACGAGGAGGAGAGGGTAGCGGTGTCTTCTCCTCCTCCTCGGTGAGGTTCTCAATCTCCTCATCACTCGTTGCTGTATCATTCACTCCATGGCCCTGAACGCCACTATACTCGTTGTAATAATCCAAATCACCTTCAACTCCCTCAATATCACCTTCATCATACTCCACCTCAGATAAAGCTTCGAGGCCTGGAATTTTTGTGGGTGCGAGTTTCACTCGACTGTACTTCCGATAAATCATACTTATTTTGTCCTCTTTCGAGGAGCTGGACGCTCCCTTGGGCGTAGAACGGCTTGGGCCTTGACCTGGATCCATTGTAAATAAATGTATTGGGTATAATATACACGGGAACGGGTAAAACTGCTGAAAACCGCTCGAGTTTGGCGCGCGAGGGGAGCGTGATGGACCCACTACACGTGACAAGAAAACAATTGGCCGGTCACGTGACCGCATAGGCCGACGTGCCATACGGCCTAGTGGAGAGAAAGAGAACTTCATGGCGCGCAGTTTGAAACAAACCCAAAGTAAATCGGATTAAAATTGGATTTTATACAATTATTTTTAAGCAGACAATTTTATACCTTTTGTGCAGAAGCGGGTAGACGAAAACGGACACAAAGTTATGTCCGGGGGGAGGAAAGTGTTAAGTAGGCAGGTGATTGGTGTGGGAATTATGGTGTGGGAATCATGGTGTGGGATTGGTGTGGGAATCATGGTGTAGGAATCATGGTGTGGGATTGGTGTGGGAATCATGGTGTGGGATTGGTGTGGGAATCATGGTGTGGGATTGGTGTGGGAATCATGGTGTGGGATTGGTGTGGGAATCATGCTTTCAATGGGAATCATAATACAGATAGTTATGATATGGTGTTGGGCATCTTGAAAATTGATATTTGTTTTCCGAACTGGTAAAAAATTAATGCTCATTCATGCTAGCTTCAAATGCAAAATTTTTCTTAAAAAAAAAATAATAATATAAACACAATAGTTGTCATCTGTCAATACTGTCAATTAAAAAAAAGAAAAGATGATTTAGTTTTATTGTCATACAGTCGCCGTGGCGTAGTGGCAAGACATCTGGCATTTTGAGTGTGCTTTGGCCTGAGTTCGTATACTGGCCGGGGAGGATTGACTGGGCACCAATCCTTAACTGTAGCCTCTCTTTACCCAACAGTAAAATGGGTACCTGGGTGTTAAACGATTTGGCGGGTTGTATTCCGGGGAATATTAGGATTAAGGACTTGCCCGAAACACTATGCGTGCTGGTGGCTGTACAAGAGTATGGACAATGGCATGCTGATCAATACCTGATCAACCAGGCTGTAATTCATACGTCAGGCCGCAGCCAGCCACGTCCAACAGCCTCGTTGACCAGACTACCAACTAGGAGGCCTGGTTGGAGACCGGGCCTCGGGACTGTTTGATTCCCGGAAGCTATACAAGGTAGCCTGACATGTTAAGTGTTGTCCGAATCTATACCAAGTTATCGATGTAGTATTCTTTTATATACTGGACTGTCCCTTAGCAAATCAATTACAAAAAGTTACATTATAAAACACTGTATTATGCATACTACTGTTTATCACATTCTTGCATTATTCAAGAGCATTCTTAGAACCATACTAGAAATGTTGACTGCAGACAAAGACATTCTTTGAGTTTTAGCATGCTCTTGAGTATGCTGCTACACATCTATCATGATTTTTTTTCTGCTAGTGTCTGAAAAAACCGAAGTTATTGTTACTTTAACAGTACAGTACAATGTATAAGGCATCATTTTTTCTGTTTTAGAAAGGGCATAGCAGCTGTTCAAGGGGATCAGCCTTCAATCAGTTCCACAACTCTCTTTGAATAATATCTGGTAAAACTGTTGAGTCCCAGAAACCATTACGTCTATTGTGACATTGAATAAAAAAAATAAAAATTGACAAAATACTAGAAAGTGCAGCTGGCTTATCAGCAGCAGGTGCCTCAAGCTGATCAGCTGTGGTGGAATGCCAACAGTGTGGTGGTCTATATATTTTATAAACACAGAAATTAAAGAGTAACGTGGGAAGCCAAACACACGACCACATATTTTTGAGGGGATGAGCTCGGTTCACAGCACTAGTCTTTCATTTCAGACCCTGTCATTATCCTATCCCAGTCTGCTTCTATCCTCCCCCCTCCCCCTTGGTTTATCTTTATACACACACACACAAAAATACTGTGCTTACTAATAAGTGTTTATAAGGAACGAGCTTCAGCCCCACATTCTCTCACCTTTCAGCTGTCAGTTGTACAGTACAATGACTCATCCACATTGACATCTCTGAATTGAATTGACCTCCACAACCTCCAGCTCATTCCACCTGCTCAATACCTACATGTTGAAGTTCCTAATGTCCTTCGAACCCATGCTTCCTCAACTATCACTTACATCTTTCCATTCTCTTCCCTCTTATACTGAAAGTTTATTCTTGTATTCTTTTTGTATTTTCACTGTGTTTTATGATGTGAGAGTTCCATTCTGGTGCCTTGTCCATTAAGTATTAATAATACCATAATGCTTTCTTATAATAACTTTCAGAATTCTGTTGTGACGACATCAAGACCATCAGTTGGGCGCACCCGACCCCAGTTCTCGTTCCCCGGTGGAAGACTGTGATCTTATTGACCCCTGTGTAGTTTCCATCTTAGTATTCATCTTTTACTCCTCATAAGTGATGTGGGTGGTACCTTGGTCAACAGAAATTCATTCACCCAGGGCAGTCCTAGAATAAACTAGATTTATTCCTCCAAGGAGTGCCAGTCTAACCGGGCTGTGGTGGGTATGTGGGCCTGCGGGCCGCTCCAAGCAACAGCCTGGTGGACCAAACTCTCACAAGTCAAGCCTGGCCTCGGGCCGGGCTTGGGGAGTAGAAGAACTCCCAGAATCCCATCAACCAGGTATCAACCAGGTATCAGTCCTGAACTCAAGACGTGTTTACCCCCCCCCCCCCCTCTCCGTGAGATTGACTATTACAGTATTACCAGTTCCTAATAACTTACCTGTGACTCGGGGGTTGGATGAAACAAGAAGAGGCACTAAGGCCTCCATATACACTTTAATAAGAACCCAGTTACTGGTTAAGTGAGCCTGTAACACCTGTTATAAGCATTTGCCGCCTTAGTGTATTATGCTAAAGTTATCCACTACTAGCAACCTTTTACTTCTCAGACTAACACCTGCTTTCCCCTGTAACAAGTGCATTGAACAAAGAGTTTTAAACAAAAAACTTTTGAACAAAGAGCTTTAAGCAAGAATGTTACCACCAATGTTGACGAGACTTTTGTGTATTCATGACAGTTGAGTAAATCCTAGTGATAAGAACATGCAGTGATAAAGCAGATAGAAGCCTCATCACAACAGACATTTATTAAGGTGTTAAAAGGAGATTGATGAGACATAGTGTGAGTACTGTTGGGGATTATTAGTTCAATGTGGAAATGGATATACATAGCATTAAGTTACCAAGTAGTTCAATGTGGAAATGGATATACATAGCATTAAGTTACCGAGTACAGTAAGTACATTTATTAAGGATAGCATGCAAGTGTACTTCCATTTGTTCCAGTAATATAATTTCTCATATTGCCCGAATGTTTCTAATGTCGCAAGTGTTTTGAATGTTGCAAGTAAGGATGCATCTGATTACCTGCTATTATATATATATATTACAAAAGATAGTATAAATAAATTTCCTTGTTTTTAGTAGTTACTGTAATTCTAATTAAGAAAAATACCTCCTTCCTTGCTTCACATTCCTATCAACAAATTGAGTTATGGAAGATGCTAAGTTATATTTTAAGGAGCAATTAAGAAATTATCCAAACTTATATATATATATATATATATATATAACATCAATATCAGGTACTAAATCAAATAAATTTTAGCAAGTCATGCAAGCATGTAAGAAACAACAAGAGTTCTGGTTATATTTCTCCAGTTCCCATTCTCATCACCTTGCATTTGTTGGTTTTGAATTCCAATAGCCACTTACTCCTCAAGTTCTATTGTAGCAGTTAACAGTTATACTCTATTCTTGTTTACATGAGGAACTTTGTAGCATCTTCAAACATCAACATTCTAGGAATATCTGGAAGGGGTTCTGGGAGCTCTTCTTCTCCTCAAGACCAACCTGGGACCAGGCGTGACTCGTGATAACATGATCCAACAAGCTGCCCACATATCCAATGCAACCCAGTTGGTCCAACACTTCTTGCAACAATTTATCTAATTGCTTCTTGAAGAAATCCACCTTAGTTCTAGCGATATTTATAATTCTGGACACCTAGCCCACCCATCTGATTTCTCTTCCAACATTGTGATTTTCATTTCCACTCTGTCATATCTGGAGCATACCTGGAGTGTGTTTCAGGGGGTTCTTCTACTTCCCGAGCCCAGCCCAAGGGGTTCGACTTGTGATAACTTGGTCCAACAGGCTATTGCTTGGAGCGGCCTGCAGGTCCACATATCCACTGCAGCCTGGTTGGTCTGGCACTTCTTGTAAGAACCTGTCCAAGTACCTCTTGAATACATTCACTTTAGTGATGTAGGTAATATATACCAAGATCAGTTAGAAACTAGGTAGACCCTGGTAGTGCTATGCTTATAATATGTCTATGCTCTGAGAAAATCTTATTTTCTGTTTGGGAGATTATTACAAACTTATCAAATTCAACTTGAATCTCAAATTTACATAAGTCTCTCCTGTGTGAAATTGTATCCTGACTTTTGCCAATTGAGGAAGATGCAATTCAAATATAGCTTGATTAACATTACAGTGTACCTTGACAAAATTCTATCTTCCCTTCCATGTATTTGTGCTGATGCTTAAGAGACCATGTTCATACCTTCTATATTAATCAATAATATCTAACTGACAACTAAGACTTTGATGAGAACATATCTTGGTGTCACTAAATTGTACAGTACTGGAAACACTATTGTCTGGGAAATATAGACGAGAGCTCGCTGCCTATATTTTTATGATCTAAATTTTAAACAAATTCTTCAACAAAATAAAACAATTCAACTTAGAAAATGACTACAGTAATATTAAAAATTAAAGTAGCAATTATTATTGTATACATAAGCATTGGTTCCCAACTGGTGGATCGCAAAATGTCATCTGGTGGATCGCAAAATGTTATCTGGTGGATCGCAAAATGTTACCTGGTGGATCGCGGAGCCTCAATTCAAGGCATACCTGAATTATCAAGAATTAGCAAGAAGAGAGTATGTTGATTATACAACTTTTTCCATTATGAGTGTGGAGGAGGAACGAAGATCTTTTGCGTATTAGAAAATAGGGCCGCGAGGCCAAAAAGATTGGGAACCTATAAAGGAAGCATAATTACTGTACAGATTTTTAGCGCAACACATATAGTATTTGATTATACAGTACCACCAAATGCAGTCACCATTTATCGGGTCCAGCCGCCTATTTTGAAGGTCAGAGAACCTGGTTGATCATTGCATGATTTTGAAACGTTTTTTCCAAGACCACGAGGTCGCTATCACGTTCTAGTTCAATTTCTCCGAGTGGACTGCTATCATCCAGCACAGCCAAAGGGTTACATGAGAGAGGGCATTGTTATTTTAACAAGAGGTCAACATAAATGGTGGGGGACAGCTGCTACAAGTGGAGTGCCCAAGGCTCTGGCATGCGGTATCTTTTTTAAAAAAAAACATAACAGATTTAACAGCAACAGTAGCCAATATACAAAAAACACTAAAATAGTTCACTACCCCCATTAGTTCGTAACAGGTACTCAACGTTACCACCACTATTTTTCATCCTGCTAATGTGATACGAGTTACTCGGGACAACATTTAATAAATACTTAAAACATTCAGCTGAGTAACTCATCTGCCCCCTCTTTTACAAAGCCAATATAATTGTGTAGGACACGTTCTTTGGAGGCGCGAGGTGAGATGATTCACAGTGGTGTGAAGGAGCGCGGCCGCCAATAACGGCAGTTTCACTCCAAACTTGGGCGAGGTTACCAGCGTCAGTCTTGTGACCGTGCGCTTACACACGCTCCTCAGGTTACTTAGCTTAACTATACGCACAACTGAAATACTGTTATTTGCCACCAAAAATAAAAATATGGAGAGAAAACTCAACGAGGCAATCATGATGATGCGAAATGAGGAGGATGAAGGTGTGGGGGGGAGGGAGAGTAGACAGTGGGGAGGGAGAGAAGACAGTGGGGAGGGGAAGAAGACAGTAGGGAAAGGCAGTGTGAGGAAGGAAAAGGGAGGGGGGTGAGGGGAAGGCAATGTGGGAGAGGAGGGAGAGGTAAGAGGCCAGTTAGCGAGCCTTCTTGCACCAGGAGACGTTGTAGGTTGGGAGGTGTCAAGTGTTGGCGGCATCTTGTACCCTGTACCCGGGTGCCTACACCAGGTGCTCTCCTTCAGGCAGCACTGGCTGCCCCTTCACTCACCACACCAGGTTCTCACCATGGGGGAGGGGCCCTCACCACACCAGGTTCCCCCTATACTCATAAAACCACTTGGGCTGGACGGTAGAGCGACGGTCTCCCTTCAAGCAGGTCGGCGTTCAATCTCCGACCATCCAAATGGATGGGCCACCATTCCTTTCCCTCAGTCCCATCTGAAATCCTTTATGCTGACCCCTTTCCAGTGCTATATAGTTGATTGGCTTGGCGCTTTCCCCTTCCCTGAGAGAAAACTATGTTTTCTAAAAGAAGTGCCGGACCAACCAGGCCTGTGGTGGGCCTGTGGGCCGCTCCAAGCAACAGCCTGGTGGACCAAGCTCTCACAGTCAAGCCTGGCCACAGTAGAAGAACTTCCAGAACCCCATCCAGGTACAGTTGATAGGGTAAACAATTTACTTGAATCCTGAACTCTTCGAGATTAATGTATTCTTGTAAGTTGGAAACTAGGGAAGTTTGGGGGATTTTGATGCTAATAATCCTGGGCTTAAATTCTTATAAATATTAAAATCGAAAGATGAGAGTTTTGCGATGGTCTCTGTAATATTCATAGTTCATGCTTAAGAATTAATCAAGAACTGCTTAACTAAACTGCGCCAGAATTAAACATCTGGAGGAATAAGATCCCAGAATGTCACAAGAGCAATGGGGGAAAAAACTTGCTTTCCTGGCACCTCCCTTCCCGCTCTAAGACAGGTGCCCCCCCCCCTTAACCTTGGCAGTATTGTGGCCTTGTGTTGATGTGTGACGCAAGACACCACGTGACCAACACACATCCCACCCACACCACCACATTCCTCCCACCCACAACACTCCAATAATCCCTTTATTAATGCCTTCTTCCAACACCTTTCACCATTTGCTCACTCTTGTCACCTGTTGACCAAACCAAACACCAGAAGATTTAAAGACGACGTTTCTGTCCGTCCTGGACCACTATCAAGTCGATTGTCTATGACGAACCGATTGATCGATTGATAAAGATTAAGCCACTCAAAAGGTGGCACGGGCATGAATAGCCCGTAAGTGGTGGCCCTTTTGAGTCATTACCAGTATCAAGAGCTGATACTGGAGATCTGTGGAGGTGCGACTGCATCCTGCGTGACGGGAGATGTCTCCCGTCGTGCGATGACGAACCGAAAAGTCATGGTGTTTTCTATCTAGTGTGTGGTTTGGTCAACAATCTTCAGCCACGTTATTGTGACATCACCATCTTGTGACATCACCATCTTGTGACATCATACCATGTTGGGGACGAGCCAGTGCCAGACCCGCGCCACGCTGGCACTGGTGACGGGGCCCTTGTTTGATTACATAATATATGCATGACTAAGTAGGTCAACAGCGGGAAAGTCGTGCCTATGATGGCATCACCGCCGTGTTGCAGTCTCTCTCTCCCGGCGGAAACACCACAGTTAGGGATGAGCAACAATGATCAGCCCGCGGTGTAGCATACTAATGCAACTTGTGCAACACGTGCGTGGTAACGGAGGATAAGGAAGCAACTTGAGAAAACCGGTACGCTGCTCCCGACAACCTCCTATATATCAAGTTCAATTCAAGTTCAAGTATGTTTATTGAAACTAGAAAGATATACATCTCAAAGGGATAGAGTAGCTTAGGTTATTTCTACCCCACCCCACCCCCCACCCCTTCTCTTATAACCACGGGAGACATCTCCCGTCACCACGGGAGACATCTCCTGTCCACGAGGCTAACCATAGCCCATGCTTCTTGCCCAGCTCCTGTGCCAGGTAAGTTACGGGCTCACCATAGCCCGTGCTACTTGGAACTTGTTCCGAGTAGCTGAATCTATAACAACAACAACAACATCCCGTCACGCAAGGTGCAGTCGCACCTCCACAGATCTCCAGTATCAGCTCTTGATACTGGTAATGGCTCAAAAGGGCCACCACTTACGGGCTATTCATGCCCGTGCCACCTTTTGAGTGGCTTAATCTTCATCAATCAATCATCATCTCTTATATCATTACGGACGAAAGCGAGGTGGTCGACAGAAAAGCACTATCAGGGGGGATTGATTGATGATTGATACAGATTAAGCCACCCAAAAAGGTGGCACGGGCACGAATGGCCCGTAAGTGGTGGCCCATTTGAGCCATTACCAGTATCAAGAGATGATACTGGAGATCTGTGGAGGTGCGACTGCACCCTGCGTGACGGGAGATGTCTCCCGTGTTCAGGGGGGATTTGATTGATTGATGAAGATTAAGCCACCCAAAAGGTGGCACGGGCATGAATAGCCCGTAAGTGGTGGCCCTTTTGAGCCATTACCAGTATCAAGAGATGATACTGGAGATCTGTGGAGGCGCGGCTGCACCCTGCGTGACGGGAGATGTCTCCCGGACCAAATGGTGACCAAATGATCTCAGGGGGGAAAGCGTCCAGCCATTATATAGGACTGGGAAGGAGTCAGGATAAGGGTTAGGGATGGGACGAGGGAAAGGAATGGTGCCCAATCACTTGGATGGTCAGGGATTGAACGCCGACCTGCAGGAAGCGAGACCGTCCCTCTACCAGCCCAAGTGGATCGACAATTCCATTTTTCTTTATTATGGACCCCATACCCATCTCATGGGCGGTGGTGGAAAGGGTTACAGAGGCACACCAAGGGTTCAGGAACCTCAGAGTTCATTTAGCTAAGCAAGTGACAATCTTTTGAAGCTAGTTACACAATTGTTAATGTTCTATATATACAATCATTTACACAAATACATATATTGTATACATATCGATGATCTTTTTACATCACAGGTGATTCAACAAGAGGCCCACAGCAGTCACTACAGAGAAAATAATTGCTTCCTTTCATCTTGGATACAAAAGTACCCTTGGATGTGACTGAGGATGCAACCCTTGCGGCGTATGCAAGCCTGACTAACATCACAAGTGCCTTAAAGAACTTGTGTAAGGAACTGTTTAGAATTTTGTATACCACATATGTAAGAAGAATCCTGGAGTATGTGGCCCCAGCATGGGGCCCGTACCTTGTCCAGCACAAGACAAAGCTGGAGAAGGTTCAAAGGTTTGGCACTAAACTAGTCCCAGAACTATGAGGCATGAGTTACAAGGAAAGGCTGTGTGAATTGCACCTCACGTTGCTGGAAGACAGAAGAGCTCGGGGAGACATGATCACCATATTCAAAATTGTCAGGGGGGAATTGACAGGATAAAGGCTGGATTATTTAACACTTAAGGGGGGGGGTAGAAATAGCCTAAGCTACTCTATCCCTTTGATATGTATTTCTTTCTTATCTCAATAAACATACTTGAACTTGAACTTTAACACGGGTGGTACACGCACAAGGGGACACAGGTAGAAGCCGAGTACCCAAATGAGCCACAGAGATATTAGAAAGAACGTTTTCAGTGTCAAAAGTAATTAGTCAATGGAATGCATTAGGCAGTGATGTGGTGGAGGCTGATTCCATACACAGTTTCAAATGTAGATATGATAGAGCCCAGTAGGCTCAGAAATCTGTACACCAGTTGATTGATGGTCGAGAGGCGAGACCAAAGAGACAAAGCTCAACCCCCGCAAGCCCAACTAGGTAAGTACACACGCACGCTTCGCACACATTTTTGTGAGTGCTCTCGAAACAAAATTCCACTAGGACATTCTGTGAACCATAACAAAAACATTAAATCTAACTGGCAAGAGAGATTGAAAATACGACACACCAGAATCTGATAGTATACGCGAAATGAAAACACGGTTCAATCCTCTAAAATGCCAATGGAACATAAAGCCTGACAAACGTACTGGTGTTTGGTTGTAGCCGCGAGGCCTAGTGCCAGGCTCCACCACCCCACACACCCCACCACCTCCACCCTGCCACGGCTGGGAGTGAGGGGTGTCGGGGGTGAAAGTTGGAGAAGGATGGCGGGTTGTGTGTTTGTGAGCGGGCGATGCGTTGGAGAAAGGGGGGGGGGATGTGTGGAGAGAGAAAGGGGGATGTGTGGAGAGAGGGGGGGTGAGGGGGGGTGATTGAAGAAAGGGGTGGAGAGAGGGAGTGATTGGAGACAGTGTGTATTCACCTAGTTGTGTTTGCGTGGGTTGAGCTTTGCTCTTTCGACCCGCCTCTCAACTGTCAATCAACTGTTTACTATTTTTTTTGTCCCCACACCAATCACACACACACCCCAGGAAGCAGCCCGTGACAGCTGACTAACTTCCAGGTACCTATTTACTGCTAGGTAACAAGGGGCATTCAGTGGTGAAAGAAACTTTGCCTATTTGTTTCTGCCTGGTGCGGGAATCGAAACCGCGCCACAGAATTACGAGTCCTGCGCGCTATCCACCAGGCTACCAGGCCCCATGTGAGTGTGTGGCTAAGGGGTGATTGTGGGGGAGTGGTGTAGGAGACACTTTCATAACTCAAATATCTCAACCTGTCCTCTCGCTTAAAATACGTCGCATTTTCGACGGACTTGACTAATTCGTTAACAAGACGACGTACCTAGAGTGCACCAGGAGTGAATTCTGGGGGTTGGTTGTTCTACCCTCCAAGTCCGGCCTGGGGGAAGATATCAGGCCTGACTTGTGAGACTCCTCTATCAAACAGACTGCTGTTTGTAGCAGGCCGCAGGCCAACGTATCAACTACAGCCCGGTCGCTACGCCTTGCAGGAAACTAAAAACTTTCTTGAAAAAGTCCACGGTTGTTCCGGCAATATTTCTTATGCTCGCTGGGAGGGTGTTGAACAACCGTGGACCTCTGATGTTTATACAGTGTTCGCTGATTGTGCCTATGGCACCTCTGCTCTTCACTGGTTCTATTCTGCATTTTGTCCATATCGTTCACTCCAGTACGTTGTTATTTTACTGTGTAGATTTGGTACCTGGCCCTCCAGTATTTTCTACATGTATATTATTTGATATCACTCTCGTCTCTTTTCTAGTGAGTACATTTGGAGAACTTTGAGACCATTACAATAATTTAGGTGCTTTATCGCGTCTATGTTCTCTGTATTCCCTCTATTTCAGTAATCTCTCCTCCTCTGGAGGAGGCGAGTCTGAGCAGTACTCACTTCCAGTGAGTACTTCAAACAGTACCTTTGTGAAGTGGCGTGATCTGCGCTGTTTTAAATATGTCAGGGATGACGCCAGTATCTAGGCTCCGTCTCCGAAAGATGTTTAGGGCCTGTGATAGTGGTGTATTGAACTTCTTGAGGAATATATAACTCCACGAGTCTAGGCCTGGTGCAGAGTGCATGGGCATGCTGTCTAATTCAAAATCCAGTAGGGATTAGGGTGACAGCTGTTAAGTGGTTCACTGTTGGTGTCACATTCATGAAGAATTCATTTGGATCAGCCATCTTCAATGTGATCCAGAGTTCACTGTAAACAAAATCGTACTGAAGCCTCAGTATTTAACTCATTTCTTTGTTGTCATCTGTGAAAGCTCCATCACCGGAACTTTCAAGGGCCAATGGTGGATGCAGTTTTTGGATACGAGAAAAAGTATTTCGGGTTGTTGACCAGACCACACACTAGAAAGTGAAAGGACGACGACGTTTCGGTCCGTCATGGACCAATCTTAAGTCGATGACTTGAGAATAGTCCAGGACGGACCCAAACGTCGTCGTCCCTTCACTTTCTTGTGTGTGGTCTGGTCAACATACTTCAGCCACGTTATTGTGACTCATCGTCTGCGTATTTCGGGTTCTCTCTATTTCACTTATGGCCTTTTGCTCCCCCCCCCCCTCCACACACACACAACCCCTCCAGCCACCGCCCCCACACACACACACACACACACACACACACACACACACACACACACACACACACACACACACACACACACCCACCAGCCACCGCCACACACACACAGCTACGGAGAGGAGAGCCTCGCCACATGCGTCTCTTCCCTACTTGATACGTCAACACCAGATAACACCGCAATAAATCCAGTGCTTGATAACATCCACATTAATGCTTATCAGACCCGCCCGGCCGGCCGCCCGTCTGGCCCAACACAGTGCACGGCCTAGGATATTATATATCCCCCCCATCCTCCTCCCATAATACATTACGGGCTATTCATGCCCGTGCCCCACCTCTTGGGTGGCTTAATCTTTATCAATCAATCAATCCCATAACACACGCTACGCACTCACCTCTCCGGCACACCACCTTCCCTGCCTCACTCACCATTCATAACTTGGTACTCACTTACTCATCCAACAAAAACTTTATTCATAAATGCTAGTACATATGTAGTTGGTAAAGTTTACATAGAAAGAACAGTATTAATAACACAAGCAGGCGATGAGTCACAATAACGTGGCTGAAGTATGTTGACCAGACCACACACTAGAAGGTGAAGAGACGACGACGTTTCGGTCCGTCCTGGACTATTCTCAAGTCGATTGTGATGAGAAAGTAGAGACAGGCAAA
>WNGS01004946.1:4202543-4217997 GCA_020271785.1 Procambarus virginalis
AAATTGAAAACATGCCATGACACTCGGCCCCAGGTCCAGACTCATGGAATTCAATATTTATAAAGAAATGCAAAGTGCCGGTAGCACAGGCACTCAGTATAGTGTGGAGGAAGAGCTTGGACACGGGGGAGATACCAGATGCACTTAAAGTGGCAGACATAGCCCCTCTACACAAGGGAGGGAGCAAAGCATTGGCAAAGAATTATAGACCAGTTGCACTGACATCGCACATAATAAAAGTATTTGAGAGAGTGATTAGGAGTCAGGTCACCAATTTCATGGAGACCAATGACCTTCACAACCAGGCCAACATGGATTTCGAGCGGGAAGATCGTGCCTCTCACAGCTACTTGAGCACTACGATAAAGTCACTGAGGCATTAGAAGAAAAACAGAATGCTGATGTGATATACACGGACTTCGCAAAGGCTTTCGATAAATGTGACCATGGCGTGATAGCACACAAAATGAAGTCAATGGGAATAACTGGTAAAGTAGGACGCTGGATACTCAGTTTTCTGTCAAACAGGACTCAGCGAGTAACGGTCAACCATATAAAATCTAGTCCAAGTGCAGTTAAAAGCTCTGTACCTCAGGGTACAGTTCTTGCACCGCTGCTTTTCCTTATTCTCATATCAGATATAGACAAAAATACAAGTCACAGCTTCGTATCATCCTTTGCAGACGACACAAAAATCAGTATGAAAATTACCTCGGCTGAAGACATTGAAAAACTTCAAGCTGATATTAATAAAGTTTTCGACTGGGCATCAGAAAATAACATGATGTTTAACAGTGATAAATTCCAGGTACTCAGGTATGGTAAAAATGAGGACCTTAAACATAATACAGAGTACAAAACACAATCAAATGTGCCCATAGTAGGAAAACAGCATGTAAAGGATTTGGGAATAATGATGTCTGACGACCTAACGTTTAGGGAGCATAACCAAGCAAATATTGCGACAGCCAGAAAAATGATAGGATGGATTACGAGAACTTTCAAATCCAGGGATCACATCACAATGCTTGTACTCTTCAAGTCACTTGTGCTGTCCCGTCTTGAGTACTGTTCAGTACTCACTTCCCCCTTCAGAGCAGGAGAGATTGCTGAAATAGAGGGAATACAGAGAACATATACAGCACGTATAGACGCGATAAAGCACCTAAATTATTGGGATCGTCTCAAAGCTCTCCAAATGTACTCACTAGAAAGAAGACGAGAAAGATATCAAATAATATACACCTGGAAGATACTGGAGGGCCAGGTCCCAAATCTACACAGTAAAATAACAACGTACTGGAGTGAACGATATGGAAGAAAATGCAGAATAGAACCAGTGAAGAGCAGGGGTGCCATAGGCACAATCAGAGAACACTGTATAAACATCAGAGGTCCGCGGTTGTTCAACGTCCTCCCAGCAAACATAAGAAATATTGCCGGAACAACCGTGGACATCTTCAAGAGGAAACTAGATTTATTCCTCCAAGGAGTTCCGGACCAGCCGGGCTGTGGTGGGTATGTGGGCCTGCGGGCCGCTCCAAGCAACAGCCTAGTGGACCAAACTCTCACAAGTCAAGCCTGGCCTCGGGCCGGGCTTGGGGAGTAGAAGAACTCCCAAAACCCCATCAACCAGGTATCAACCAGGTAACTTTCGCGGGAGGCACTGTTAAACTGAGGCACAGTCGCCCATTCTACCAGGAACCACTCGCTCGGTCGACCCATACGTGTATCAACTAACTCGCAACTCGAGGTAAAGCTTGTAAACCGAATCAAATTTTACAAAGAAATTGAGCGCGTAACCCGAAAAATTCGTAAATAGGGGCAGTCATAAGCCGAGATTCCACTGTTCAATAAAAACATAACTACTGTACCAGTAAATTAGAATGTATGGCAGCTTAGGACATGTATTCCATATTTTCATTTTTAACATTACAGTACAGTACTGTGGAGTGTCCACTATGTGTGTGATGTGTACTGTATTTTCCTCTTGTACGGTTGGTTGTGAAAAACTAATTTGGCAGCTGTTCATGTGCAAATGGATTTCTAAAGGTTATATGCAGTCAAAATTAAAATGATTTTACAATACAATATAAAGATTAGTTATAGGAGTTGTTTGTGTTGGGAAAATTTGTTTCTGTATTACAGTAATTTAATTTTTACAATTTTTTAAAAAGCCCAGAGTGGGGCTATTGCACAGCAGATGTGAATATACTATACTGTCCTTCAGTGATGAATACAATATTTACAAGGTTTATGTCAATACATGGCAGCCATGTTATTATAAAGCGGTATTATTGATAATGTATTGTTTTGCTTTCCTGATCTAGGATAGTGCTTTCATTTGGTAATTGCTGTTTTTGTTTGTTTCATTTTAAAAATATATTTATATATTATTCTTAAAGCTATGAATAATTGCTGTGATTAAACTGGAATTTACTTAACTTGTGTGACATCGCCACCACGCCTGAGTGGCACCCGCCGCCACGCCCGGGTGGCACCCGCCGCCACGCCCGGGTGGCACCCGCCGCCACGCCCGGGTGGCACCCGCCGCCACGCCCGGGTGGCACCCGCCGCACAAGGGGAAATTGTGTTAGATACAAATTTTATCTCACCATAGTATTGTCTGGCTGTTTATAAGGGAGAGAATGTGAATGCGTGGATGAACAGTCTCAAGGAAATGTATGTTAATCCTTCTTAACATATGATTAATATAAGAATTCTATGAGTATGTCTTCAACATTAATTAATGTAATATGTATTATATATGTTGTTAGAGATAATTTGTGGACCTATTTACTAAAAATAACTGCATTGTTTTTATTCAGTTGATTGCTAAATTTTTATTCAACACTTGCTATTTGCAGGTGGTCCGGGGAGCGTTGTGATGCCCCCCCATCCTGGCAGTGGACAGAGTGACGGTCGCAGCAGCAACATGCATACGCCTGGATACCCCCCTGGTGCTCCACCGCACATGTCTACAGGTCCCCCTCCTGGTCCTCACAGTTACTCAACAAAGATGGGCCACATGCCCCCTGGTGGTCCTCCAGGGCCATCCTATGGCCAGGCAGGGTATCAAGGAGGGCACCAATACCCCCCAGTCAGACCACAGGGTCCAATGATGCAGCCATACCCCCAAAATTTTCCACCTGGAGCTCCACAAGGCTCTCAAGGTCCTCCTTCCTCTATGCCACCTGGTCATCAGTACCCTCCACGGCCCCCGCACAATAACCATGTTCCTCCCAACCAGCCATACGGGTATCCTCCATTTGGGACGCAAGGTTGGGGAGGACAAGGCATTAACCAAGGTCCTCCAGGACCAAGTATGCCTGGGGCCCCTGGTATTATGCCTGGGGCCCCTGGTATGTCAGGTAAAGGTGGTCCTGTCCAGATGCCAAGCCAGGTTGGTCAGCCAGGGGCCAGTAGTGTGGGTGGTCCCAGGCCCCACACTCCCCCACATACCTCTCACTATATAAAGCAGCACATTGCAAAAATGGGGGCATATATGGGACCCCAGATGTATCCAAATGGTCCTGGTATGCCTGGCATGCCAGGCATGCCCAATAGCAGTCGTGAGAGTCCTCAAAACAACATGCCACCACCCACGTCCACTCCACAACCACAAACCCCATCCAGTACCCCCTTGGATACTGGAGATCACTCTGGGAGCAATACCACTGTCAACAACAGCAACCCACCATCTATTGGACCCGATGGTAATCCAGTAGTAGACGAGGCATCACAACAGTCTACAGTTTCAAACAATTCTGCTGGTAAGTATTTTTTTCTTCAGATTTTTGTATTGTATAGTTTTGCAGATTTAGCAGAATCTCATTACTATTAATGTTTCTGTATTTTTTTTCGAGTTTAGAGTTGCTACAATACTTTTACATTTTGAATCCATAAAACCTTATGGCAGAAAGCCTTATGGCAAATCTTTGTGAAGCAAACACCTCAAATTGCTTCAGAAGTCCAAACCTTAACAGAATACTTCTTTTCACATATGGGCATTAATCAAATTACTATATGAAAATGTTTGTACTGTAAACTTTTACAATTAATTTACAGATGTGCATTGATGTCAAATACAGTTGATAGGGAATTTGTGCATTATTGCTGGCTAATTTAATAGTCTAGTCTAACAACCGTTTTCTTGAGATGACTATCGAGCAGTACAAATAACAAATATATGCCTTTAGAGAAAGTAAACAAAGTGAAATGTTAATTAATAGTGAATTTGTAAGACATATGGGAAGGATGTGGATGTTCCTTTGTAATTTTCAGTTTAAAAGTAGTACTCTTAGACATGTACCATGAATGCGTTAAATTACTGTATAAAGTTAAGGATAAGACTTTGGCTTAACCTAGAATGGGTTCTTTACTGGAAGGGCTCATACCACCCCTGGGGGTGAGAGACAAGTTCCTCAGAGATGTGAGGGTGCTGTCATCACACATGGCTCACTTTGGAGGAGTGACATTAAAACTTGAGTACAAAATTTGTTATAAATTTGTCATAACAGTATGTTCTTTTATTAACTGAGTGCAAGGAGGGGGGTGTGAGACTGGCTCGATAGTTTAAAAAATGTGTGATGAAAAATGGTTAAGAATCACTGGGCTAGACTGAGTTGGAATTATAGACATGGCTTTTAATATTCAGCATTGTAATTACGATATAAATGTACATTGAATGAGGAATTTGTTAGCTTACTGCGAATCCTTTTCAAATAATATATTTGAAAAATTCATGTAATATGAATACAGAATTTGTAACTTGGAAGGAGTAGAAATATGGGAACTTTGTAATAGAAGTACTAGTAAGAGAGCAGTGTCAAAGATATAATTTGTGTTAATTGTAAAGCTTCCAACATATGGAAACGATGACTGGTGATGTAACAGTATGAAAAATTTACACAAGCTAGGTAGGAGCAGCTAGAATGATGCAAAGATAACCAACATCACTGAAAATGATATTGAAATATACTTAAGAAATGTTCCAATAGAAAATAAAAATGACCCAGACTAAAGGGCTTGGTAAGAGAGATACCTGCTTGATACCAGCTTGATGGGGTTGTGGGAGTTCTGCTCGATGGGGTTCTGGGAGGGCGCCTGACAGCTGAGTGGACAGCGCTTCAGATTCGTAGTCCTGAGGTTTTGGGTTCGATCCCAAGTGGAGGTGGAGACAAATGGGCAAAATGTTTCTTTCACCCTGATGCCCCTGTTACCTAGCAGTAAATAGGTACCCAGGAGTTAGCTGCTACAGGCTGCTTCCTGGGAATGTGTAACAAAAAGGAGGCCTGGTCGAGGACCGGGCTGCGAGGACGCTAAGCCCCGAAATCCTCAAGAACCTCCCCCAAGCCTGGCCTGATTTGTGAGAGCTTGGTCCAACGAGCTCCAGGATGTGGGAAGACTTTACTGTGTACTCACCTAGTTGCAATTGTGGGGCATGAGCTATGACTCTTGGGCTCTACCTCTATCCTCACAGTAATCGACTGGTATATGGGTCACAGAACCTACCTTAGTTTTAAGTCGCCTAGAGTTGGTGCTGAGAATCAGTATCCATGTAGTCTCCTAGTCAACCAATCTTTCAGAAAGATCTGCACTTAGTCTGATGTATGAATCCTGGTCGGGTTGATCTGGTACCTTTTGGAGGTATTTTATCCAGTTCCATATTGAACTCCAAAAGAAGTTGGATTGTTATGCTCCATATATTTGGTGGGTTGGTGTTGAAAAGCCTTTTGCTCTTAATCTTTTTAGAATTGTCTCTTAACCCTCAACATGTGGTCATCATCCTGTAACGTGTGTTCGTATATGTATTTGGGTGATAAGACTCGAAGAGTATAGTGGTTTTTGACATTTATTTAGTGTAGTCTTGGCTACAGCAGTCGGTTTGTTGGCAATGTAGTGACGTGTTGTAGTAGTTGAAATGAGGCCTGGAGGAGGGCAGAGAGCTTGAGTGAGGCCGGGGGCTAGATAGCTCAGATGCGGGTGCGAGTGTGTAGAGCGTGGAGATCTGAATGTGGGATTAGAGCGGGGAAGTTTGATGCGGCCAAAATCTGACTGTCTGCTCTGTGATGAGGCTTTAGTGTCTTGAGACAGGAGGAACTAGACTCGTCAAGTGTTACAGTATTGCTGGTGAATGTCATTGGTGCTGAAGATCTGCGTGCTCTCTCAAGCGTCCGAGTTTAGACCAACTCCGATCTGCATACAACGGCTTATGATACAATCTTTTCCTCGCCTTGGCCGAACTGACCAACATCTAGCAGGTTGGGAAGAGTTATTGTACACTTGGGAATTGTAATTAGTGAACCTAGGATTAGTGTAGGTTGAACTTCTTGGAATGTGGAACACTTAGAGCTAGTTTATGTAAAATTAACACACACATCTCATTATCTGTCATGAACCTATGAGAGTATGGAGGAAGTAAATTACTTCTTAATATTGCTGCTACACTCCTTTGTTGATCACCAGGGCTACTATGGCTATCATAGTTTAGATGACTATCATTATTGCTTGGTTTGTATTCCAAAGAGAATATGGTTATAATTACATAAATGTAGTCGCTTTATCAGAGACACTTGAACAATTTATGGTATTATTTTGTAATGGCTTGCTATGCAATGCTATCATGTACTCGGAGCCTGTATGTTATTGCCAATTGACTATTTCATCCTTTCCCAAAATTTTTGAATCCATACACGAACGATATTCCTAGAAAGAATCACAGCAAAGAAGTGGGTTACAAAACACTTTCTCTGAACTGTGCCAGGAATAGATTTACATGCGATACGTATGCATATTACATTGTATGCTTATGTGCAGTACTCGATCACTATATTGTGTAAACTGATAAGTGAAGCAGTGAACATAAAAACATGCAAAAACAATGTATGCACCCCTCCCCCTCAACTACCACCACTGTGTCAACATCTCTCGTGTATTGTGTTGAAATACACAATGACCCCGCCACCTGGCTTTCTGCTAAAAATGATCCTATGCTGTTTTTATTCCATAAATGCATGTGCAACTGCTTCGGCTTTTCTTGATCTCTCCTGACTGGGGTGTATTAATTTCTGGCTTTTCCTAGTAATTACCTAAGTGTAGTTACAGGATGAGAGCTACGCTCGTTCCCTGTAGATTATGTCCTTTACTTCCCTGCACATGCTTTTAAACCATGGGTTTATCCTGTTTATTTTTGTTGTTGTCAATTTCCCTCCCAAGTAGGATGAATCTGACATGACTTGTACATTCTTAGACTACAAATTCCATCATATTATTTGGTGTCTTCCACTCCAGGTCATTTTACCATGGATCTTCATGCAGGAAACCCCTATCCTTTGGTAGTGTGACCACCTCAATCTGGACCCTTGCCTCGACTTGACTCTTGACCCTCTGTTAGTCAGGTTCTTTCTTGCCCAGTGTATTGTCCTTAGTTATCTTGCTCTGATTCTCCAGTATCAGGCTTTTTGACACTAGGAGAATATAGTCTACCCAGCTCTTCTTCCTCATAGTGTATCTGACCCAGCCCTCTCTCTCTCTTGTTGAATCTGACCCAGTTTTCTCGTTTCTGTTGCATCTGATCCAGGTCTAGGATGGCAGGAAGTGCAAAATAGTCCCATTGGCAAGAAGAGCTGCAACAGGCACACTGAGAGATGATTTTAACAACATTAAGGGCCTAAGGCTTCAGCACTCTTCCTCTATTAAGGGGCATTACTAGCCAGCTTCCCACGGTGTTCAAAATAGAACTTTTTAAACACTTGCAAAGTACAGTATACCAGTCAACTTGGCTTTGATTTGTATGGTAGACTATGAGCAGCTGCATCTAATAGCATGGTTGATCAGACTACTAAACAGGAGACCTGGCCATACCGGACGTCTGAGTCTCTGAACCACTTCTAGATAGCATTGCTGGATCATCTGGCTCACAACTGTAGAACTACTATGACATGCCCTTTAACGAATTGGAAGACACGCACAATTCCATCATTTGTAAACTTCATGAAAGTTATTACAGTACTAAATGTGAATATTCTTTAGTTAAATAAAATACTGTATTTATTTTATTTTATTTTAAATAAAGATGTCAGACCTCTTAAATAACTCAGTCCTGAGTTATATGTGCTATGAGCATATTTCTGTCAGCCCTACCTTGTGTAGCTTTCGAGGATCAACGGCCCCACAGCCTGGTCCACAGTTGACCAGGCCTCCCGGTTGGTTGTCTGGTCAACCAAGCTGTTGGAAGTGGCTGCTCAAAGCCTAAAATACGAATTACAGCCTGGTTGATCAGGTATTCTTAAGTGGTATTTGTTGAGTTGTTTCTTGAACACTGTGAGAGGCCGGCCAGTTATGCCCCTTATGTGTAGTGGGAAAGTGCTTGAAAAGTCTTGGACCCTTGATGTTGGAGTTCTCTCTGAGTACCTATTGCACCTTTGCTTTTCAATGGGAGTTTTTTGCACATTCTGCCATACCCACTGATTTCATGTGATGTAATCTCCGTGTTCAGATTTGGAACTAGTTGCTATAATATCTTCCACATGTAGATTATTATGTCTTGCTTGTGTTCTAGAGCATACAGATTAGAACTTTTAATCGGTCCCAATAACCAAGATGAATTATAGAGTGGATTCTAGTGGTAAAGGATCTTTGCACACTCTCTAGGTCAGCAATTTCTCTGGCTTTGAATGGGGCTGTTAGTGTGCAACAATGTCACCCTAGAGAGTACTAATTACTTGAGAAGTATCATCCTTGGTATGGCATCCTTTGTTTGGAAGGTCCTTGTTATCTAGCCTGTCTAACCTGAGTAACCTTTCTTTGTCTATGATTGGAGTTAATAAAATATGCTGAGTTTTTCACTGCACAGGAGTTAGCCTAGTTAGTTCACAACCAGAAGATCTTTGGTACAATTCCCATTACACTATAGTGATGTTTTGGCCCATTTCCTACATCTGAAAGTCCGCGGTTGTTCAACACCCTCCCAGCAAGCATAAGGAATATTGCTGGAACAACCGTGGACATCTTCAAGAGGAAACTAGATTGTTTCTTCCAAGGAGTGCTGGACCAACCAGGCTGTGGTGGGTATTTGGGCCTGTGGGCCGCTCCAAACAACAGCCTAGTGGACCAAACTCTCACAAGTCAAGCTTGACCTCGGGCTGGGCTTGGGGAGTAGAAGAACTCCCAGAACCCCATGAACCAGGAAGTTAATGCCTTTCAAAATGTTTTTGTCAGTTGGATGATTTACCCTCTGGCTGCTTCACACACACACACCAACATGCTGGTTAGCTTGTCCTCACCTAAACATTGATCTGAAATTAAATCACTGCAATGCAAGGTGAAATTACTGGAACATGATGTATCTATGAGAGAAAATTTAAGCCATGTGATGGGATCAAACCCATGTGCCTGAACTTCTCGGGCAAATACACACACCATTGTAGTTCAGTCTGAAGTGCATGTGCCTGAGGAGTCCAGGGATGTGGGTTCTATCAGAGCAGGAGAGATCTTTGAATTAGAGGGAGTACAGAGAACATATACGGAACACACAGAAATGGTAAAACATCTAAATTATTGGGGCCTTCTCAAACCTCTCAAAATGTACTGTCTGGAAAGGAGATGAGAAAGGTATCAAATAATATATACATGGAAGGTACTTGAAGGCTGGGTCCCAAATTTGCACAGTACAACATACTGTGTTTATACTCATTTCGAAGCTCTCCAAATGTACTTGCTAGAAAGGAGACGAGTGATATAAGGTAATATCCATGTGGAAAGTACTAGAGGGCCAGATCTCAAATCTACACAGTAAAATAGCAACATACTTAGAGTAAGTGATATGGAAGAAAATGCAGAATAGAACCAGTGAAGAGCAGGGGTGCCATAGGCACAATCAGAGAACACTGTATAAACATCAGAGGTCCACGGTTGTTCAGCGTCCTCCCAGTGAGTGTAAGAAGTATTGCTGGAACAACTGAAGGAGTGCCGGGCTGTGGTGGGTATGTGGGTCTGCAGGCTGCTGCAAGCAGTAGCCTAGTGGACCAAACTCTCACAAGTCAAGCCTGGCCTCGGGCCGCGCTTGGGGAGTAGAAGAACTCCCAGAACCCCATCAAGCAGGCATTAAACCATGGACATGTTCAAGAGAAAACTAGGTAGTTTTCTTCAAGTGCCGGACCAACCGGGCTGTGTGGGCCTGCAGGCCGCTTCAAGATACAGCCTGTTGGACCATGCTGTCAAAAGTCAAGCCTGGCCTCAAGCCATGCTTAGGAAGTAGAACTACTCCCAGAACCCCATCAAACAGGTATACTAGAGCAAAAGGTAGGGAAGGAAATGCAGAATAGAACCAGTGAAAAGTAAAGGTGTCATAGGCACTGTCTGAAAATCAGAGGTCCACAGCTGTTCAGCACCCTCCCAGCAAGCATTATAAATATTGCCAAAACAAAGGTGGATGTATTCATGAGGTACTTGGATAAGTTCTTACAAGAAGTGCGAGACCAACCAGACTGTGGTGGATATGTGGGCCTGTGGGCCCACTCCAAGCAACAGCCTGCTGGACCAAGTTATCACAAGTCGTGGCTGGCCAACCTCTCGGCAATTAGAAGAACTCAGAAACCTCTCCATGGATGCTCCAGGTGTGCTATCCCATCGTGCGGCTTCACTACTCTATTTTCTCATTGTATGATGAAATCCAGATTGATTTGTTTAACTTTGTCTGTATAAAATCTTTGTTTCTGACAGTCATACGCAGGTCAGTAAAAACTGACTCGTTGCCCATTAGGAACATTCACACTTGTATATAACTCTCTTAACATGATGAACATGGAAATATTTTGGTAAATATTATTTGAGTTCAGCAAAGTTCCTTTTCCTGTTCATAAAGTATTTTATTTTTGTTAGAAATATTACTTTTGTTATCAGTGACACTTCTGTTGTGGCTTTGTCTGAAGGCATTGACTCTCAGTGCACAAAATAAAAAGAAGTTAGTGGTAAAAATATTATTTCTTTAGAAATTGTGGAACATGTTATCCTGGAAAAAAAAATTCTTATGATGTTTGTGTGTAATTACCTAAGTGTAGTTACAGGATGAGAGCTACACTCGTGGTGTCCCGTCTTCCCAACACTTTTGTCATATAACGCTTTGAAACTACTGACGACCTTGGCCTCCACCACCTTCTCCCCTAACTTGTTCCAACCGTCTACTACTCTGTTTGCGAAAGTGAATTTTCTTATATTTCTTCAGCATCTGTGTTTAGCTAGTTTAAATCTATGACCTCTTGTTCTTGAAGTTCCAGGTCTCGGGAAATCTTCACTACCGATTTTATCAATTCCTGTTACTATTTTGTACGTAGTGATCGTATCACCTCTTTTTCTTGTCTTCTAGTTTTGGCATACTGTATTTAATGCCTCTAAGCTCTCCTTGTAGCTCTAGCCCTTCAGTTCTGGGAGCCACTTAGTAGCATGTCTTTGCACCTTTTTCAGTTTGTTGATGTGCTTCTTAAGATATGGGCACCACACAACCACTGCTTATTCAAGCTTTGGCCTAACAAAAGTCATGAACAATTTCTTTAGTATATCGCCATACATGTATTTAAAATCAATTCTAAAGTTAGAAGCGTGGCATAGGCTCCTCGCACAAAGTTCTTTATGTGGTCCTCAGGTGATAGTTTTCTATCTAGAACCACCCGTAGATCTCTTTCTTTATCAGAATTCTTTAAAAATTTCTCACATAATATATAGATTGTGTGGGGTCTATGTTCTATTCTACATTCCATAACATAGCATTTATTAACATTAAATTCTATTTGCCAAGTGGTGCTCCATATACTTATTTTGTCCAGGTCTTCTTGAAGGGCATGACAATCATCTAAGTTTATCTTTCCTATTATCGTAGTATCATCAGCAAACATGTTCATATAATTCTGTATACCAACTGGTAGATCATTTATGTAGACAGTAAACATCACTGGTGCAAGAACTGAACCCTGTGGCACTCCACATGTGACATTTCTCCAGTCCGATATATTGCCTCTGATTACTGCCCTCATTTTTCTATCAGAAAATATTTCATCCATGTTAGAAGCTTACCTGTCACCCCTCCAATATTTTCCAGTTTCCAGAACAACCTTTTATGTGGAACTCTGTCGGACGCCTTTTTTAGGTCCAGATAGATGCAGTCAGCCCAACCATCTCTTTCCTGTAAAATCTCTGTGGCTCGATCATGGAAACTGAGTAAATTTGTTACACAGGATCTTCCAGATCGAAAACCATACTGTCTGTCTGATATTATATCATTTCTCTCCAGGTGTTCTACCCATTTAGTTTTTATTATTTTTTCCAATATTTTGACTATTACACTTGTCAATGATACAGGTCTATAATTAAGGGGGTCTTCCCTGCTTCCACTTTTGTAGATTGGAACTATGTTAGCCTTTTCCACACATCAGCTACAACTCCTGTAAACAGGGATGCCTGAAAAATCAGTGAAGTGGAATGCTGAGCTCAGGTGCACACTCTCTCAGAACCCATGGTGAAACTCCATCTGGACCAACTGCTTGTTCTTACTTAGCTCCTTGAGCATTTTTTCCACTTCGTCTCTAGTCACCTCTATGTGCTCTATGTTGTTCTCTGGAATTCTTATTGTGTCTGGTTCCCTAAAGATTTCATTTTGTACAAACACACTTTGGAACTTTTCGTTTAGTGTTTCACACATTTCCTTTTCATTTTCCGTGAATCTATTTCCCATTATCAACCTCTGAATATTATCCTTTACCTGCAATTTGTTGTTTATGAATTTATAGAATAGACCTGGTTCTGTTTTACATTTGTCTGCAATCCCTTTTTCAAAATTTCTTTCTGCCTCTCTCCTCACTGCTGTGTAGTTGTTTCTTGCATCTTTGTATCGTTTGTATGTTTGGGGGTTTGGCCTCTTCCTGTATTGATTCCATTTTTGTGTCTTTTGGTCTCTGGCCCTCTCGCAATTCCTATTGAACCAATCCTGTTTCCTAGTTCTGCATCTCTGTTTTGGTATAAATTTGTTTGTGCCTTTATCATATATTTCACAAAACTTGACATACATCTCATTCACTTCCTTGCCTAGCAACAAGTCTGTCCAATTATACTCACTAAAAAAATTTCTAAGGTTGCCATAATGTCCTCTCTTGAAGTCAGGTTTTTCAACTGCCTCATCCTCCTTATTTTCTTCCAGATTATAACGCATTGCATACTTTATTCCCAAAAAGACATGGTCACTTTTACCCAAGGGAGGAAGGTACTGAATGTCAAATACTTCTTCCTCCTTCCTGGTAAATATCAAATCTAGCATGGAGGGAACGTCCCCTTCCCTCATCCTCGTAGCTTGTTTAACATGTTGATACAAGAATGTTTCCAGGATGAGGTCTACAAATTTACAGGTCCAAAAATCTTCTGTTTTAGCTTCATATGCTTCCCAGTCTATGGATTTCAAGTTGAAGTCACCAACTATCAACAGTCGTGACCTATCGTTATCCGCTCTCGCTATAATCTCTCTCATTATTGTTATAAGACCTTCTCGTTTACTATCTAGCTCCTCCTTTGACCATGTGCTGCTTGGTGGTGGACTATATGCATTTATGACCATTAGTTTATCATCTTCATGGCAGATCTCTAGTGCTATTATGTCAACCTCTTGTGGATTGGCAGTCATTATTTCCTTCACCTTTATGTGTTCTTTCACCAGCACAGCAACGCCACCGCCTTTCCTAATTTTTCTGTCCCTTCTCCAAATTGAGTAGCCCCTTGGGAATATGACCTCATTTAAATATCATCTTCAAGTTTTGTCTCCGTGAGTGCAACAATGTCTGGTGTCTGCATCTGTATTACATCACTTAACTCCAATATCTTCGATCTTACTCCATCTATGTTGGTGTATGCAATCTTCAGGAACTTGTTCCCCCTCTCCTTATTCTTCACTCCCCCTCTCTCTATGATTTTGTTGGTTTGCCTTTATGTACCACTTTACTGGTCTGCCTACCCCTAACACTTTGTAGAAAAAAAGAATTGATTTCTTCTTCATTCCTGCTCTCATTTAAACGTTTTGCCTCAGCGAGGTTCAGTTTCAGCTTCTCTCTGTCTTCTCTTGAAAGATCTCGTCTTAATGACCACATTTTCCCATCCTCATCACTTTGTAACTTTCTAGCATTCCTTAGTACTTCTTCCATCTGCTTGGCACCGTTTAGGGTGATCCTCAAAGGTCGATCTTTCCCTTTTACATATCTGCCTATTCTCCTGTAGTCGCACACATTCTCTTTGGTTGTAAGACCTTCCACGAGGCCAACAACAGTGTGTAAGTGTGTGTGTACTCACCTAGTTGTGCTTGCGGGGGTTGAGCTCTGGCTCTTTGGTCCCGCCTCTCAACCGTCAATCAACAGGTGTACAGTTTCCTGAGCCTAATGGGCTCTATCATATCTACATTTGAAACTGTGTATGGAGTCAGCCTCCACCACATCGCTTCCTAATGCATTCCATTTGTCAACCACTCTGACACTAAAAAGTTCTTTCTAATATCTCTGTGGCTCATTTGGGCACTCAGCTTCCACCTGTGTCCCCTAGTGCGTGTGCCCCTTGTGTTAAACAGCCTGTCTTTATCAACCCTGTCGATTCCCCTGAGAATCTTGAATGTGGTGATCATGTCCCCCCTAACTCTTCTGTCTTCCAACGAAGTGAGGTTTAATTCCTGCAGTCGCTCCTCGTAGCTCATACCTCTCAGCTCGGGTACTAGTCTGGTGGCAAACCTTTGAACCTTTTCCAGTTTAGTCTTATGCTTGACTAGATAGGGACTCCATGCTGGAGCCGCATACTCCAGGATTGGTCTGACATATGTGGTATATAATGTTCTGAAAGATTCCTTACACAAGTTTCTAAAGGCCGTTCTTATGTTAGCCAACCTGGCATATGCTGCTGATGTTATCCTCTTGATATGAGCTTCAGGGGACAGGTCTGGCGTGATATCAACCCCCAGGTCTTTCTCTCTCTCTGACTCTTGAAGTATTTCATCTCCCAAATGATACCTTGTATCTGGTCTCCTGCTTCCTACCCCTATCTTCATTACATTACATTTGCTTGGGTTAAACTCTAACAGCCATTTGTTCGACCATTCCTGCAGCTTGTCCAGGTCTTCTTGAAGTCTCAAGCTGTCCTCCTCTGTCTTAATCCTTCTCATAATTTTGGCGTCGTCAGCAAACATTGAGAGGAATGAGTCTATACCCTCTGGGAGATCATTTACGTATATCAGAAACAGGATAGGTCCAAGTACAGAGCCCTGTGGGACTCCACTGGTGACTTCACGCCAGTCTGAGGTCTCACCCCTCACTGTAACTCTCTGTTTCCTATTGCTTAGGTACTCCCTTATCCACTGGAGCGCCCTACCTGTTACTCCTGCCTGTTTCTCCAGCTATGCATCAACCTTTTATGGGGTACTGGTCAAGGCTTT
>WNGS01004946.1:4225959-4238631 GCA_020271785.1 Procambarus virginalis
AGATCACGCCACTTCACAAAGGTACTGTTTGAAGTACTCACTGGAAGTGAGTACTGCTCAGACTCGCCTCCTCCAGAGGAGGAGAGATTACTGAAATAGAGGGAATACAGAGAACATAGACGCGATAAAGCACCTAAATTATTGTAATGGTCTCAAAGTTCTCCAAATGTACTCACTAGAAAAGAGACGAGAGTGATATCAATAATATACATGTAGAAAATACTGGAGGGCCAGGTACCAAATCTACACAGTAAAATAACAACGTACTGGAGTGAACGATATGGACAAAATGCAGAATAGAACCAGTGAAGAGCAGAGGTGCCATAGGCACAATCAGCGAACACTGTATAAACATCAGAGGTCCACGGTTGTTCAACACCCTCCCAGCGAGCATAATAAATATTGCCGGAACAACCGTGGACTTTTTCAAGAAAGTTTTTAGTTTCCTGCAAGGCGTAGCGACCGGGCTGTAGTTGATACGTTGGCCTGCGGCCTGCTACAAACAACAGTCTGTTTGATAGAGGAGTCTCACAAGTCAGGCCTGATATCTTCCCCAGGCCGGACTTGGAGGGTAGAACAACCAACCCCCAGAATTCACTCCTGGTGCACTCTAGGTACGTCGTCTTGTTAACGAATTAGTCAAGTCCGTCGAAAATGCGACGTATTTTAAGCGAGAGGACAGGTTGAGATATTTGAGTTATGAAAGTGTCCTACACCACTCCCCCACAATCACCCCTTGCCACACACTCACATGGGGCCTGGTAGCCTGGTGGATAGCGCGCAGGACTCGTAATTCTGTGGCGCGGTTTCGATTCCCGCACCAGGCAGAAACAAATAGGCAAAGTTTCTTTCACCACTGAATGCCCTTGTTACCTAGCAGTAAATAGGTACCTGGAAGTTAGTCAGCTGTCACGGGCTGCTTCCTGGGGTGTGTGTGTGATTGGTGTGGGGACAAAAAAAATAGTAAACAGTTGATTGACAGTTGAGAGGCGGGTCGAAAGAGCAAAGCTCAACCCACGCAAACACAACTAGGTGAATACACACTGTCTCCAATCACTCCCTCTCTCCACCCCTTTCTTCAATCACCCCCCCCCTCACCCCCCCTCTCTCCACACATCCCCCCCCCCCTTTCTCCAACGCATCGCCCGCTCACAAACACACAACCCGCCATCCTTCTCCAACTTTCACCCCGACACCCCTCACTCCCAGCCGTGGCAGGGTGGAGGTGGTGGGGTGTGTGGGGTGGTGGAGCCTGGCACTAGGACTCGCGGCTACAACCAAACACCAGTACGTTTGTCAGGCTTTATGTTCCATTGGCATTTTAGAGGATTGAACCGTGTTTTCATTTCGCGTATACTATCAGATTCTGGTGTGTCGTATTTTCAATCTCTCTTGCCAGTTAGATTTAATGTTTTTGTTATGGTTCACAGAATGTCCTAGTGGAATTTAGTTTGAGAGCACTCACAAAAATGTGTGCGAAGCGTGCGTGTGTACTTACCTAGCTTGCGGGGGTTGAGCTTTGTCTCTTTGGTCTCGCCTCTCGACCATCAATCAACTGGTGTGTACAGATTTCTGAGCCTACTGGGCTCTATCATATCTACATTTGAAACTGTGTATGGAATCAGCCTCCACCACATCACTGCCTAATGCATTCCATTGACTAATTACTTTGACACTGAAAACGTTTTTTCTAATATCTCTATGGCTCATTTGGGTACTCGGCTTCCACCTGTGTCCCCTTGTGCGTGTACCACCCGTGTTAAAGTTCAAGTTCAAGTATGTTTATTGAGATAAGAAAGAAATACATATCAAAGGGATAGAGTAGCTTAGGCTATTTCTAACCCCCCCCTTAAGTGTTAAATAATCCAGCCTTTATCCTGTCAATTCCCCCCTGACAATTTGAATATGGTGATCATGTCTCCCCGAGCTCTTCTGTCTTCCAGCAACGTGAGGTGCAATTCACACAGCCTTTCCTCGTAACTCATGCCTCATAGTTCTGGGACTAGTTTAGTGCCAAACCTTTGAACCTTCTCCAGCTTTGTCTTGTGCTGGACAAGGTACGGGCTCCATGCTGGGGCCGCATACTCCAGGAGTCTTCTTACATATGTGGTATACAAAATTCTAAACAGTTCCTTACACAAGTTCTTTAAGGCACTTGTGATGTTAGTCAGGCTTGCATACGCCGCAAGGTTTCCATCCTCAGTCACATCCAAGGGTACTTTTGTATCCAAGATGAAAGGAAGCAATTATTTTCTCTGTAGTGACTGCTGTGGGCTCTTGTTGAATCACCTGTGATGTAAAAAAGATCATCGATATGTATACAATATATGTATTTGTGTAAATGATTGTATATATAGAGGGAGCCGGTCGGCCGAGCGGACAGCACGCTGGACTGTCCTGTGGTCCTGGGTTGATCCCAGGCGCCGGCTAGAAACAATGGGCAGAGTTTCTTTCACCCTATGCCCTGTTACCTAGCAGTAAATAGGTACCTGGGTGTTAGTCAGCTGTCACGGGCTGCTTCCTGGGGGTGGAGGCCTGGTCGAGGACCGGGCCGCGGGGACACTAAAGCCCCGAAATCATCTCAAGATAACCTCAAGATAGAACATTAACAATTGTGTAACTAGCTTCAAAGATTGTCACTTGCTTAGCTAAATGAACTCTGAGGTTCCTGAACTCTTGGTGTGCCTCTGTAACCCTTTCCACCACCGCCCATGGGATGGGTATGGGGTCCATACTAAAGAAAAATGGAATTGTCGATCCACTTGGGCTGGTAGAGGGACGGTCTCGCTTCCTGCAGGTCGGCGTTCAATCCCTGACCATCCAAGTGATTGGGCACCATTCCTTTCCCTCGTCCCATCCCTAACCCTTATCCTGACTCCTTCCCAGTCCTATATAATGGCTGGACGCTTTCCCCCCTGACAGGACGGGAGACATCTGTCCACGAGGCTAACCATAGCCCGTGCTTCTTGCCCCGCTCCTGTGCAGGTAAGTTACGGGCTCACCATAGCCCGTGCTACTTGCAACTTGTGCAGAGTAGCTGAATCTATAACAACAACGAATAGCTGGCACCATTTGGTCCGGGAGACATCTCCCGTCACGCAGGGTGCAGTTGCGCCTCCACAGATCTCCAGTATCATCTCTTGATACTGGTAATGGCTCAAAAGGGCCACCACTTACGGGCTATTCATGCCCGTGCCACCTTTTGGGTGGCTTAATCTTCATCAATCAATCAAATCCCCCCTGAACACGGGAGACATCTCCCGTCACGCAGGGCGCAGTCGCACCTCCACAGATCTCCAGTATCATCTCTTGATACTGGTAATGGCTCAAATGGGCCACCACTTACGGGCCATTCGTGCCCGTGCCACCTTTTTGGGTGGCTTAATCTGTATCAATCATCAATCAATCCCCCCTGATAGTGCTTTTCTGTCGACCACCTCGCTTTCGTCCGTAATGATATAAGAGATGATGATTGATTGATGAAGATTAAGCCACTCAAAAGGTGGCACGGGCATGAATAGCCCGTAAGTGGTGGCCGTTTTGAGCCATTACCAGTATCAAGAGCTGATACTGGAGATCTGTGGAGGTGCGACTGCACCTTGCGTGACGGGATGTTGTTGTTGTTGTTATAGATTCAGCTACTCGGAACAAGTTCCAAGTAGCACGGGCTATGGTGAGCCCGTAACTTACCTGGCACAGGAGCTGGGCAAGACGCATGGGCTATGGTTAGCCTCGTGGACAGGAGATGTCTCCCGTGGTGACGGGAGATGTCTCCCGTGGTTATAAGAGAAGGGGTGGGGGGTGGGGTGGGGTAGAAATAACCTAAGCTACTCTATCCCTTTGAGATGTATATCTTTCTAGTTTCAATAAACATACTTGAACTTGAATTGAACTTGATATATAGGAGGTTGTCGGGAGCAGCGTACCGGTTGTCTCAAGTTGCTTCCTTATCCTCCGTTACCACGCACGTGTTGCACAAGTTGCATTAGTATGCTACACCGCGGGCTGATCATTGTTGCTCATCCATAACTGTGGTGTTTCCGCCGGGAGAGAGAGACTGCAACACGGCGGTGATGCCATCATAGGCACGACTTTCCCGCTGTTGACCTACTTAGTCATGCATATATTATGTAATCAAACAAGGGCCCCGTCACCAGTGCCAGCGTGGCGCGGGTCTGGCACTGGCTCGTCCCCAACATGGTATGATGTCACAAGATGGTGATGTCACAATAACGTGGCTGAAGATTGTTGACCAAACCACACACTAGATAGAAAAGACTATGACGATTCGGTTCGTCATCGCACGACGGGAGACATCTCCCGTCACGCAGGGTGCAGTTGCACCTCCACAGATCTCCAGTATCAGCTCTTGATACTGGTAATGGCTCAAAAGGGGCACCACTTACGGGCTATTCATGCCCGTGCCACCTTTTGGGTGGCTTAATCTTTATCAATCGATCAATCGTTTCGTCATAGACAATCGACTTGATAGTGATCCAGGACGGACAGAAACGTCGTCTTTAAATGTTCTGGTGTTTGGTTTGGTCAACAGGTGACAAGAGTGAGCAAATGGTGAAGGGTGTTGGAAGAAGGCATTAATAAAGGGGTTATTGGAGTGTTGTGGGTGAGAGGAATGTTGTGGGTGGGAGGAATGTAGTGGTGTGGGTGGGATTGGTGGTGGTCACGTGGCGTCTTGCGTCACACATCAACACAAGGCCACAATACTGCCAAGGTTAAGGGGGGGGGGCACCTGTCTTAGAGCGGGAAGGGAGGTGCCAGGAAAGCAAGTTTTTTCCCCCATTGCTCTTGTGACATTCTGGGATCTTATTCCTCCAGATGTTTAATTCTGGCGCAGTTTAGTTAAGCAGTTCTTGATTAATTCTTAAGCATGAACTCTGAATATTACAGAGACCATCGCAAAACTCTCATCTTTCGATTTTAATATTTATAATAATTTAAGCCCAGGATTATTAGCATCAAAATCCCCCAAACTCTCCTAGTTTCCAACTTACAAGAATACATTAATCTCGAAGAGTTCAGGATTCAAGTAAATTGTTTACCCTATCAACTGTACCTGGATGGGGTTCTGGAAGTTCTACTACTGTGGCCAGGCTTGACTGTGAGAGCTTGGTCCACCAGGCTGTTGCTTGGAGCGGCCCACAGGCCCACCACAGGCCTGGTTGGTCCGGCACTTCTTTTAGAAAACATAGTTTTCTCTCAGGGAAGGGGAAAGCGCCAAGCCAATCCAACTATATAGCACTGGAAAGGGGTCAGCATAAAGGATTTCAGATGGGACTGAGGGAAAGGAATGGTGGCCCAACCATTTGGATGGTCGGGGATTGAACGCCGACCTGCTTGAAGGGAGACCGTCGCTCTACCGTCCAGCCCAAGTGGTTTTATGAGTATAGGGGGAACCTGGTGTGGTGAGGGCCCCTCCCCCATGGTGAGAACCTGGTGTGGTGAGTGGCCCTCCACCATGGTGAGAACCTGGCGTGGTGAGTGGCCCTCCACCATGGTGAGAACCTGGTGTGGTGAGGGCCCCTCCCCCATGGTGAGAACCTGGTGTGGTGAGGGCCCCTCCCCCATGGTGAGAACCTGGTGTGGTGAGGGCCCCTCCCCCATGGTGAGAACCTGGTGTGGTGAGTGGCCCTCCCCCCATGGTGAGAACCTGGTGTGGTGAGGGGCCCTCCCCCATGGTGAGAACCTGGTGTGGTGAGGGCCCCTCCCCCATGGTGAGAACCTGGTGTGGTGAGGGGCCCTCCCCCATGGTGAGAACCTTGTGTGGTGAGTGGCCCTCCCCCATCGTGAGAACCTGGTGTGGTGAGGGACCCTCCCCCATGGGGAGAACCTGGTGTGGTGAGTGGCCCTCCCCCATGGGGAGAACCTGGTGTGGTGAGTGAAGGGGCAGCCAGTGCTGCCTGAAGGAAAGCACCTGGTGTAGGCACCCGGGTACAGGGTACAAGATGCCGCCAACACTTGACACCTCCCAACCTACAACGTCTCCTGGTGCAAGAAGGCTCGCTAACTGGCCTCTTACCTCTCCCTCCTCTCCCACATTGCCTTCCCTCACCCCCCTCCCTTTTCCTTCCTCACACTGCCTTTCCCTACTGTCTCTTCCCCTCCCCACTGTCTTCTCTCCCCCCACTGTCTTCTTCTCTCCTCCCCACTGTCTTCTCCTCCCCTCCCCACTGTCTTCTCTCCCTCCCCACTGTCTTCTCTCCCTCCCCACTGTCTACTCTCCCTCCCCCCCCCACACCTTCACCCTCCTCATCTCGCATCATCATGATTGCCTCGTTGAGTTTTCTCTCATATTTTTATTTTTGGTGGCAAATAACAGTATTTCAGTTGTGCGTATAGTTAAGCTAAGTAACCTGAGGAGCGTGTGTAAGCGCACGGTCACAAGACTGACGCTGGTAACCTCGCCCAAGTTTGGAGTGAAACTGCCGTTACTGGCGGCCCGCGCTCCTTCCCAACACTGTGAATCATCTCACCTCGCGCCTCCAAAGAACGTGTCCTACACAATTATATTGACTTTGTAAAAGAGGGGGCAGATGAGTTACTCAGCTGAATGTTTTAAGTATTTATTAAATGTTGTCCCGAGTAACTCGTATCACCTTAGCAGGATGAAAAATAGTGGTTGTAACGTTGAGTACCTGTTACGAACTAATGGGGGTAGTGAACTATTTTAGTGTTTGTTGTATATTGGCTACTGTTGCTGTTAAATCTGTTATGTTTTTTTTGTAAAAAAAGATACCGCAGGCCAGAGCCTTGGGGCACTCCCCTTGTAGCAGCTGTCCCCCACCATTTATGTTGACCTCTTGTTAAAATAACAATGCCCTCTCTCATGTAACCCTTTGGCTGTGCTGGATGATAGCAGTTCACTCGGAGAAATTGAACTAGAACGTGATAGCGACCTCGTGGTCTTGGAAAAAACGTTTCAAAATCATGCAATGATCAACCAGGTTCTCTGACCTTCAAAATAGGCGGCTGGACCCGATAAATGGTGACTGCATTTGGTGGTACTGTATAATCAAATACTATATGTGTTGCGCTAAAAATCTGTACAGTAATTATGCTTCCTTTATAGGTTCCCAATCTTTTTGGCCTCGCGGCCCTATTTTCTAATACGCAAAAGATCTTCGTTCCTCCTCCACACTCATAATGGAAAAAGTTGTATAATCAACATACTCTCTTCTTGCTAATTCTTGATAATTCAGGTATGCCTTGAATTGAGGCTCCGCGATCCACCAGGTAACATTTTGCGATCCACCAGATAACATTTTGCGATCCACCAGATGACATTTTGCGATCCACCAGTTGGGAACCAATGCTTATGTATACAATAATAATTGCTACTTTAATTTTTAATATTACTGTAGTCATTTTCTAAGTTGAATTGTTTTATTTTGTTGAAGAATTTGTTTAAAATTTAGATCATAAAATATAGGCAGCGAGCTCTCGTCTATATTTCCCAGACAATAGTGTTTCCAGTACTGTACAATTTAGTGACACCAAGATATGTTCTCATCAAAGTCTTAGTTGTCAGTTAGATATTATTGATTAATATAGAAGGTATGAACATGGTCTCTAAGCATCAGCACAAATACATGGAAGGGAAGATAGAATTTTGTCAAGGTACACTGTAATGTTAATCAAGCTATATTTGAATTGCATCTTCCTCAATTGGCAAAAGTCAGGATACAATTTCACACAGGAGAGACTTATGTAAATTTGAGATTCAAGTTGAATTTGATAAGTTTGTAATAATCTCCCAAACAGAAAATAAGATTTTCTCAGAGCATAGACATATTATAAGCATAGCACTACCAGGGTCTACCTAGTTTCTAACTGATCTTGGTATATATTACCTACATCACTAAAGTGAATGTATTCAAGAGGTACTTGGACAGGTTCTTACAAGAAGTGCCAGACCAACCAGGCTGCAGTGGATATGTGGACCTGCAGGCCGCTCCAAGCAATAGCCTGTTGGACCAAGTTATCACAAGTCGAACCCCTTGGGCTGGGCTCGGGAAGTAGAAGAACCCCCTGAAACACACTCCAGGTATGCTCCAGATATGACAGAGTGGAAATGAAAATCACAATGTTGGAAGAGAAATCAGATGGGTGGGCTAGGTGTCCAGAATTATAAATATCGCTAGAACTAAGGTGGATTTCTTCAAGAAGCTATTAGATAAATTGTTGCAAGAAGTGTTGGACCAACTGGGTTGCATTGGATATGTGGGCAGCTTGTTGGATCATGTTATCACGAGTCACGCCTGGTCCCAGGTTGGTCTTGAGGAGTAGAAGAGCTCCCAGAACCCCTTCCAGATATTCCTAGAATGTTGATGTTTGAAGATGCTACAAAGTTCATCATGTAAACAAGAATGGAGTATAACTGTTAACTGCTACAATAGAACTTGAGGAGTAAGTGGCTATTGGAATTCAAAACCAACAAATGCAAGGTGATGAGAATGGGAACTGGAGAAATATATAACCAGAACTCTTAAGCTACATCTTGATGGTGAATGTTGTTTCTTACATGCTTGCATGACTTGCTAAAATTTATTTGATTTAGTACCTGATATTTGATGTTATATATATATAAGTTTGGATAATTTCTTAATTGCTCCTTAAAATATAACTTGGCATCTTCCATAACTCTCAAATTTGTTGATAGGAATGTGAAGCAAGGAAGGAGGTATTTTTCTTAATTAGAATTACAGTAACTACTAAAAACAAGGAAATTTATTTATACTATCTTTTGTAATATATATATAATAGCAGGTAATCAGATGCATCCTTACTTGCTACATTCAAAACATTTGCAACATTCAAAACACTTGCGACATTCGAAACATTCGGGCAATATGAGAAATTATATTACTGGAACAAATGGAAGTACACTTGCATGCTATCCTTAATAAATGTACTTACTTGGTAACTTAATGCTATGTGTATCCATTTCCACATTGAACTACTTGGTAACTTAATGCTATGTATATCCATTTCCACATTGAACTACTCGGTAACTTAATGCTATGTATATCCATTTCCACATTGAACTAATAATCCCCAACAGTACTCACACTATGTCTCATCAATCTCCTTTTAACACCTTAATAATGTCTGTTGTGATGAGGCTTCTATCTGCTTTATCACTGCATGTTCTTATCACTAGGATTTACTCAACTGTCATGAATACACAAAAGTCTCGTCAACATTGGTGGTAACATTCTTGCTTAAAGCTCTTTGTTCAAAAGTTTTTTGTTTAAAACTCTTTGTTCAATGCTTCCTTGTTCAAAGCACTTGTTACAGGGGAAAGCAGCTGTTAGTCTGAGAAGTAAAAGGTTGCTAGTAGTGGATAACTTTAGCATAATGCACTAAGGCGGCAAATGCTTATAACAGGTGTTAGGGGCTCACTTAGCCAGTAACTGGGTTCTTATTAAAGTGTATATGGAGGCCTTAGTGCCTCTTCTTGTTTCACCCAACCCCCGAGTCACAGGTAAGTTATTAGGAACTGGTAATACTGTAATAGTCAGTTCCTAAATGTTCAAATAGTCAGTTCCTGTAATAGTCAATCTCACGGGAGAGGGGGGGGGGGGTAAACACGTCTTGAGTTCAGGACTGATACCTGGTTGATACCTGGTTGATGGGGTTCTGGGAGTTCTTCTACTCCCCAAGCCCGGCCCGAGGCCAGGCTCGACTTGTGAGAGTTTGGTCCACCAGGCTGTTGCTTGGAGCGGCCCGCAGGCTCACATACCCACCACAGCCCGGTTAGACTGGCACTCCTTGGAGGAATAAATCTAGTTTATTCTAGGACTGCCCTGGGCGAATGAATTTCTGTTGACCAAGGTACCACCCACATCACTTATGAGGAGTAAAAGATGAATACTAAGATGGAAACTACACAGGGGTCAATAAGATCACAGTCTTCCACCGGGGAACGAGAACTGGGGTCGGGTGCGCCCAACTGATGGCCTTGATGTCGTCACAACAGAATTCTGAAAGTTATTATAAGAAAGCATTATGGTATTATTAATACTTAATGGACAAGGCACCAGAATGGAACTCTCACATCATAAAAGACAGTGAAAATACAAAAAGTTTACAAGAATAAACTTTTAGTATAGGAGGGAAGAGAATGGAAAGATGTAAGTGATAGTTGAGGAAGCATGGGTTCGAAGGACATTAGGAACTTCTTCATCATGTAGGTATTGAGCAGGTGGAATGAGCTGGAGGTTGTGGAGGTCAATTCAATTCAGAGATGTCAATGTGGATGAGTCATTGTACTGTACAACTGACAGCTGAAAGGTGAGATGTGGGGCTGAAGCTCGTTCTTTATAATCACTTATTAGTAAGCACAGTATTTTGTGTGTGTGTATAAAGATAAACCAAGGGGGAGGGGGAAGGATAGAAGCAGACTGGGATAGGATAATGACAGGGTCTGAAATGAAAGACTAGTGCTGTGAACCGAGCTCCTCCCCTCAAAAATATGTGGTCGTGTGTTTGGCTTCCCACGTTACTCTTTAATTTCTGTGTTTATAAAATATATAGAGTGCACGTGACCACACTGTTGGCATTCCACCACAGCTGATCAGCTTGAGGCACCTGCTGCTGATAAGCCAGCTGCACTTTCTAGTATTTTGTCAGTTTGTATTTTTTTTATTCAATGTCACAATAGACGTAATGGTTTCTGGGACTCAACAGTTTTACCAGATATTATTCAAAGAGAGTTGTGGAACTGATTGAAGGCTGATCCCCTTGAACAGCTGCAATGCACTTTCTAAAACAGAAAAAATGATGCCTTATACATTGTACTGTACTGTTAAAGTAACAATAACTTCGGTTTTTTCAGACACTAGCAGAAAAAAATCATGATAGATGTGTAGCAGCATACTCAAGAGCATGCTAAAACTCAAAGAATGTCTTTGTCTGCAGTCAACATTTCTAGTATGGTTCTAAGAATGCTCTTGAATAATGTAAGAATGTGATAAACAGTAGTATGTATAATACAGTGTTTTATAATGTAACTTTTTGTAATTGATTTGCTAAGGGACAGTCCAGTATATAAAAGAATATTACATCGATAACTTGGTATAGATTCGGACAACACTTAACATGTCAGGCTACCTTGTATAGCTTCCGGGAATCAAACAGTCCCGAGGCCCGGTCTCCAACCAGGCCTCCTAGTTGGTAGTCTGGTCAACAAGGCTGTTGGACGTGGCTGGCTGCAGCCTGACGTATGAATTACAGCCTGGTTGATCAGGTATTGATCAGCATGCCATTGTCCATACTCTTGTACAGCCACCAGCACGCATAGTGTTTCGGGCAGGTCCTTAATCCTAATATTCCCCGGAATACTACCCGGCAAATTGTTTAACAACCAGGTACCCATTTTACTGTTGGGTAAACAGAGGCTACCGTTAAGGATTTGTGCCCAGTCAATCCTCCCCGGCCAGGATACGAACTCAGGCCAAAGCACACTCAAAATGCCAGATGTCTTGCCACTACGCCACGGGGACTGTATGACAATAAAACTAAATCATCTTTTCTTTTTTTTAATTGACAGTATTGACAGATGACAACTATTGTGTTTATATTATTATTTTTTTTTTTAAGAAAATTTTTGCATTTGAAGCTAGCATGAGTGAGCATTAATTTTTTACCAGTTCGGAAAACAAATATCAATTTTCAAGATGCCCAACACCATATCACAACTATCTGTATTATGATTCCCATGGAAAGCATGATTCCCACACCAATCCCACACCATGATTCCCACACCAATCCCACACCATGATTCCCACACCAATCCTCCACCATGATTCCCACACCAATGATTCCCATGCTAATCCTACACCATGATTCCACACCAATCACCTGCCTACTTAACACTGTCCCCCCCCCCCCGGACATAACTTTGTGTCCGTTTTCGTCTACCCGCTTCTGCACAAAAGACAAAATTATGTCTGCTTAAAAAATAATTGTATAAAATCCAATTTTAATCCGATTTACTTTGGGTTTGTTTCAAACTACGCGCCATGAAGTTCTCTTTCTCTCCACTAGGCCGTATGGCACGTCGGCCTACGAGGCCACGTGACCGGCCAATTGTTTTCTAGTCACGTGTAGTGGGTCCACCACGCTCCCCTCGCGCGCCAAACTCGAGCGGTTTTCAGCAGTTTTACCCGTTCCCGTGTGTATTATACCCAATACATTTATTTACAATGGATCCAGGTCAAGGCCCAAGCCGTTCTACGCCCAAGGGAGCGTCCAGCTCCTCGAAAGAGGACAAAATAAGTATGATTTATCGGAAGTACAGTCGAGTGAAACTCGCACCCACAAATATTCCAGGCCTCGAAGCTTTATCTGAGGTGGAGTATGATGAAGGTGATATTGAGGGAGTTGAAGGTGATTTGGATTATTACAACGAGTATAGTGGCGTTCAGGCGTTCAACGAGTATAGTGGCGTTTATCATGCAGTAAATGATACAGCAACGAGTGATGAGGAGATTGGGAACCTCACCGAGGAGGAGGAGAAGACACCGCTACCCCCTCCTCCTACAACAAGACGCACACGTGGAGTATGTAAACCACCAAGAAAGCTAACTACCCGAAATGTTTCTCGTCGTAGGAAAAGACGACAAACTGTCCAAAGTGGCTCTAGCAGTGATC
>WNGS01004946.1:4250806-4255806 GCA_020271785.1 Procambarus virginalis
TTAAGGGAATATTACAATCATTTATTAATTTTGAATTCAACTTAGAACAATTAGGAATTCATCACTAATCACAAGAGATCACCAAGACCGTAAATAGTGCTTATCACAAAGCCTTGATCAAAATATTATTTTGGGTAAATAGGTTCTATATACCCGACACTGTTCTGTCTATCACCAGCAACCTAAACGGACTATGACACGAGTATACACGCTTGTCAATGTTCACGGTCACCCTGGCTTTGACGAGTAGGGAACAGGCTGTATGCAACACAGGGATTTGGCAGCAGATAATGAATGCAAAGTATCTGGGGAATTAAAAGTTCAAATATGGCGATTACCAAATGCTCAAAAAAATAAAAAAAAGAGCCAAACTATAAACAAAAGGTTCTATGCATAATATAAGGAGAACTTGAGTGCCAAGAGGATGGTAACCTTGAGGGCAACCAAGATGATGGTAACCAACGTAACCAAGAGGATAGTAACTAAAAAGGTAACCAAGAGTATGGCAACCAAAGGCCAGATTCACGAAGCAGTTACGCAAGGACTTACGAACGAGTACATCTTTCCTCAATCTTTGACGGCTTTGGTTACATTTATTAAACAGTTTACAAGCATGAAAAACTACCCAATCAACTGTTGTTTTGTTATAAACAGCCTCCTGGTGCTTCGGAGCTCATTAACTGTTTAATAATTGTAAACAAAGCCGCCAAAAATTGAGAAAAGATGTACAGGCTCGTAAGTGTTTGCCGTAACTGCTTTCATGAATCTGACCCCAGGAGACTAATAACCAGACCACCAACCAGGAGGCCTGGTCAGGACCCGAGCCACGGGGATACTGGTCTTCAGAATCATCGACAGGAAAAAACCTAGTAGAAAACCAAGAGGATGGTAATCAAGAAGGACACCAAGAGGCTGGTAATCAAGAAGGACACCAAGAAGATGGTAATCATGATGGACACCAAGAGGATGGTAATCATGAAGGACACCAAGAGGCTGGTAATCATGAAGGACACAAGAGGCTGGTAATCAAGAAGGACACCAAGAGGATGGTAATCATGATGGACACCAAGAGGATGGTAATCATGAAGGACACCAAGAGGCTGGTAATCATGAAGGACACCAAGAGGCTGGTAATCATGAAGGACACCAAGAGAATGGTAATCATGAAAGGACACCAAGAGGCTGGTCATCATGGACACCAAGAGGATGGTAATCATGAAGGACACCAAGAGAATGGTAATCATGAAGGACACCAAGAGACTGGTAATCATGAAGGACACCAAGAGGATGGTAATCATGATGGTCACCAAGAGGATGGTAATCATGAAGGACACCAAGAGGATGGTAATCATGAAGGACACCAAGAGGACGGTAATCATGGACACCAAGAGGATGGTAATCATGAAGGACACCAAGAGAATGGTAATCATGAAGGACACCAAGAGGCTGGTAATCATGAAGGACACCAAGAGGATGGTAATCATGATGGACACCAAGAGGCTGGTAATCATGAAGGACACCAAGAGGATGGTAATCATGAAGGACACCAAGAGGTTGGTAATCATGAAGGACACCAAGAGGCTGGTAATCATGGACACCAAGAGGATGGTAATCATGAAGGACACCAAGAGGATGGTAATCATGAAGGACACCAAGAGGATGGTAATCATGAAGGACACCAAGAGGATGGTAATCATGAAGGACACCAAGAGGATGGTAATCATGAAGGACACCAAGAGGATGGTAATCATGAAGGACACCAAGAGGATGGTAATCATGATGGACACCAAGAGGATGGTAATCATGGACACCAAGAGGATGGTCATGAAGGACACTAGAGGATGGTAATGAAGGACACCAAGAGGATGGTAATCATAAAGGACACCAAGAGGATGGTAATCATGAAGGACACCAAGAGGACGGTAATCATGAAGGACACCAAGAGGCTGGTAATGAAGGACACCAAGAAGGCTGGTAATCATGAAGGACACCAAGAGGATGGTAATCATGGACACCAAGAGGATGGTAATCATGAAGGACACCAAGAGGATGGTAATCATGAAGGACACCAAGAGGATGGTAATCATGAAGGACACCAAGAGGATGGTAATCATGAAGGACACCAAGAGGATGGTAATCATGAAGGACACCAAGAGGATGGTAATCATGAAGGACACCAAGAGGATGGTAATCATGAAGGACACCAAGAGGATGGTAATCATGAAGGACACCAAGAGGATGGTAATCATGAAGGACACCAAGAGGACGGTAATCATGGACACCAAGAGGATGGTCATGAAGGACACTAAGAGGATGGTAATGAAGGACACCAAGAGGATGGTAATCATAAAGGACACCAAGAGGATGGTAATCATGGACACCAAGAGGATGGTAATCATGGACACCAAGAGGATGGTAATCACGAAGGACACCAAGAGGATGGTAATCAAGAAGGACACCAAGAGGATGGTAATCATGAAGGACACCAAGAGGATGGTAATCATGAAGGACACCAAGAGGATGGTAATCATGAAGGACACGAAGAGGATGGTAATCATGAAGGGACACCAAGAGGATGGTAATCATGAAGGACACCAAGAGGATGGTAATCATGGACACCAAGAGGATGGTAATCATCAAGGACAACAAGAGGATGGTAATCATGGACACCAAGAGGATGGTAATCATCAAGGACACCAAGAGGATGGTAATGAGGGACACCAAGAGGATGGTAATCATGAAGGACACCAAGAGGATGGTAATCATGAAGGACACCAAGAGGATGGTAATCATGAAGGGACACCAAGAGGATGGTAATGAAGGACACCAAGAGGCTGGTAATGAAGGACACCAAGAGGATGGTAATCATGAAGGACACCAAGAGGATGGTAATCAAGAAGGACACCAAGAGGATGGTAATCATGAAGGACACCAAGAGGATGGTAATCATGAAGGACACCAAGAGGACGGTAATCATGGACACCAAGAGGATGGTAATCATCAAGGACACCAAGAGGATGGTAATCATGGACACCAAGAGGATGGTAATCATCAAGGACACCAAGAGGATGGTAATGAAGGACACCAAGAGGATGGTAATCATGAAGGACACCAAGAGGATGGTAATCATGAAGGACACCAAGAGGATGGTAATCATGAAGGGACACCAAGAGGATGGTAATCATGATGGACACCAAGAGGATGGTAATCATGAAGGACACCAAGAGGACGGTAATCATGGACACCAAGAGGATGGTAATCATGAAGGACACGAAGAGGATGGTAATCATGAAGGACACCAAGAGGACGGTAATCATGAAGGACACCAAGAAGATGGTAATCATGAAGGACACCAAGAGGATGGTAATCATGAAGGTCACCAAGAGGATGGTAATCATGAAGGACACCAAGAGGTTGGTAATCATGAAGGACACCAGAGGATGGTAATCATGAAGGACACCAATGAGGATGGTAACAGAGAGAGAAACTACTACATAAAAACTGAAAAGAACAATGAGGAAAGAATGTGCTAAATTTGCATATATTTAAAAATATCTGAAGGAGGATTAATGAAACTCAAAAATACACAAATAACTAGCAAGTAGAAATAAACAGAAGAAACACTAAATTATTCATTAAATTATTATTAATTTAAATTAAATTAATAATGTGAAGGAAAAAATGGCGAAGCCAGAGAAATGAATACACATTGGTTTACAATATCCACCAATTATTGAATACAAAGGCAAGACCACGAAGTTAATAGTGTACAAGCTATTAAGCGGAGGTAGAAGGTAACACGGGAAGTTATACTTGCATGTAATAATGTGAACCTGAGGGTTTATTCTAAGATTATAAAGCAAGACCTTGTTCTTCCAAGTCAGGGTTAGAAGCAATTACTGGGGCGTTTGAGATTATTTACCGGATCACAATGAGGGCTCAGGCAACAAGATGATAGCACATATTACTGCAAAATTCTAATCCTGAGTATATACAAAATAATGATAATAGTAACGATGCTAAAGATGTTTTTATCTTGTTTTTCTAAACATTTAAAAATCTCATCAAAATATCTTTTCTTTGCATTGCTACTAAAAAAACTTATCTTGGGGAATGAAAAGAAAGTTAGAAGAAGACGGGTGAGTAGTCAGTAAATTAGGCGACTGGGATGGCAGACTGTAACACTTGTACAGTGTCACTTGGTTAACAATCTCAAGAAACGGGACCCTCGTTAAAGCCAACACCAATAAATCTACATTCTACTTAGTATTAAAGCAAATAATTGCAGTACACATATTATGAGCTCAAAATTCGTCTCTTGGGTTAAAAAAAAAATACAGGCAGCTCAATATTGCATATGAAGTCTCCATGATGAAGAATCCCTAGTTAGTGATTTGTAATGCAAGTTATACATTCTAGGTAATGCTCAAGTTCTCACAGTAAAAGTTCAAATTAATTTAAATTCTGTACTTAATAGAACAATTATATTTTCGAAGTGTGCAAATAAATGAAATCTAATGTGATTACCTTATTTATTACTACACATACTCAAACAAAAAATAAAAAAAAATAAAAAAAATAACAAAAAAAAACGTACTTGAAACATGGGGGCCGTGCTGCGCGGAGGATTCAGCAGTTGTTTGGCCAATTGGGAGTTGCCGTAGTTGCTGCCGCTACTTCCCATCTACAATACATGGCTAACTCAGTCTACAAGCAAGGCTACACTACTAAGTTGGGCTAAACGCATTCAGTTGTGGAGCAGCATTTCTAGAAAAAGTACATTCTAGTCTTCATCAATTAAAGAAAAATGAGCAAACAAATTTGGATATATATTAATTTTTACTATAAATAACCTTTCTCCAGATGAAATAACCCAAGAAACAAATAAAAATACTTCAACTGGAAGGCATTTCACTCTTTCTTTGTAAAACAAAAAACTGTATATAAAAGTCTGAATATAATTAATAGTTTTGAATCAAATCAATGATAATCTAATAGTG
>WNGS01004946.1:4260806-4304006 GCA_020271785.1 Procambarus virginalis
AGTGCAATAACTTAAGTTAATGCTATGGCAATTCATAAACACAAGCAAATCAACTGGGCGTCTCACCTACAAATATCTGAGTTGCCATTTTATCAGCCATGTCTACTGAGGACTTCAGATAATAATAGTTCTTGAAACCAAGGCATGAATAATAATAATAATAATAATAATAATAATAATAATAATAATAATAATAATAATAATAATAATTTGAGAGAGAGTAAAATAAAGTGTAAAAATCTGCTGTCCCCAATAGAACTTGTGATCCTAGTCAAGTGGCTTCATTTACAGTTCATCACTCTGGCTGTACAGCAATCATCAGTTTGACCACACAGCAATCTTCAGTCTGACCATATAGCAATCATTAGTGACTTCAAATTTCCCAGCCATTCAATAATTGTACACTGACAGCATTTTCAGAGGCAACTGTGGCACTAAAACATCAGAGTTCTCCGAAGATCTCGCAGTGGAAATTTTCCAATCTATAAGACAAAATACCTTCATGCAATGTGAATGCTGATGTCGCTAGGAGAATTCCTAACAGCACACCCGGCACAGTGTCAACTCCTTCCTATCTTAACGTATACTGTATTAACTTAAAAGCTTAAACATGGCCAGAAAACATGCATTACAAAATATTAATATGTTACAAAGTATAGCCCACAAAAAAATTAAAATTAAATAAAACCAATCTATGCAGACAAAAGGGGGGACATCTAAATGGAGGCATGTTACAAAATGCGTTCAACTAGAATGAGAGCAATTAGATGCTTTTGGGTTTTATTTTAAACTTCACCTAGTGTACATGGCTCACGATTTAAATCATATTTTGCATAAGAAAAAATTGAAATCATTAAAAAAAATTGCATCTTTAAAAGCTGGTGGTCATCATTGAAATTTAATCTTGTAATAATTTAATTATTTTGCAAAGACCAAAACTCCATAAAAAGCTATGAAGCATCTAAATAGCCCTGCACGTTTTGAACGCACCAACCAATGCACAGAGGGTTGGGTAGAACGAGCACACCCGACACTATGGCCCTTACCCTGAGTACGAGAATACGAGTTATGGTAAGTTCGTGAGTACTGACACTGATCATCAAATGGGTTAGACACGTTCACGTTTTCCCCGTTGCCTACTGGACCTGTGAGGCACAAGGTGACTAACCATCAGTATCGGGCTTGCCGAGAAAGTCTATGACGTACCCAGGTTGTATTCTCAACAATATGCTGCTTGCTTACAGGGATTTTTACTTGTGCATTTGATTTGCATTATTGTATATTTCTATTTGAGTTTAAATATGTATAACTGAAATTATAACATCTTATAACATCTTATTAAAGTAAATTCAATTTCATAAAAAAAAACTACAATAAGGCTTATGAATAGAATTTAACAGTGGCTAAACGAAATAAAAGAAGGTTCTATGTTCACAATGTCTTGGTAACTGTGAACACAACTCCAATCATTACCAATGGATGCTCTTGCATGGACCTAGGGATAAAGAATGCACACACTAAACAAAATTACTAAAAGTGTAAAGCAAGCCAATCACAATGCAAAGCAAAAATGTCTATTGCTATTCTTGGGCTTTAAAGAAAAAACCTTTTCAGCCAGACACAACATGCCATTATGTGATGTATTGCTCGAATACTGAAATGCTAAAGTATGCCCGGATCATCATATGAGTTGTCAATACTTCACATATATCACAGGCAATCCCATACAAATATTATTACAGGTATGCCTTCATCAAACCAATCTAAGTGTGAGGGGATGGCTATCCTGCATGCCCAAGTTACACATTGTACTCTCACTCCAACGCGCGTGCGCACACACACACACAATCGAACTCTCACTCTAACACATGGTTGCTGATTATATCACTAATTTTACAAGATAAACCGTTTCACAGTATATTAACAAATAAAACTAAGTTTGGTGCATGAATTTCATTCTGTAAAACAAAGACAGCCAAATTCGATGATTAATTGATTAACAAATACATTTTGAAGTACAGAATTTTTTATTACAAAGAATAATTGATGTTATCTACACTTTTTAGTTTTTAAAGGGATATCTAGAACATATGTCAACATTCATAAGTAATGCAAAAGGGTATACAACAGTTGCAACTTCACTACAGAAACACACCAAAGTGCTAGGTAATAACACTGCCTTGGGCAAATTAATTGTGAAACATCAAGATTATAAGTCTCAAATGAAGTCATTTAACTGCAAAATTACCTTCACTCTACAATTTCTCAACACAAAAACTGCCAAGTTCCACGACAAATAGTAAACAAATTTGAGCGTCTCGGCAGCACTTTGCAACAGTGCCGGTATATATACACAATATCCGTAACAATATAACACATTTCTTCAAAATTAATCTGAAGAAATGCTCCTGCTCAAATGCTCAAAACTCCCCATAATAATTCACATATATGATATACAACATTAGGAAAGATAGCTCTCTATGTAGTGTACATCACTGCCTGTAATCCACATGGACCAACTTCAGGCCTACTGAAAATCTATTTGGAAACTTTGTTAACGTTCTTCCTTTCTTACCATTGTACATCAATACATGTACAGTACTAAATCTACCCCTTCAACTCCTGTATATAATACAAGATAAAACTATAGTCACTATAGACTGTGCTTTTTGAAGAGTTCTCCATGCTAGCGTTTCATTAGTAGATCAAACGACTGAGGTTGCCTCATTACATATGGTATAGTATATGTAGGCCGACCATACGTATCGTTTTGAACAGGACAGTACCGTTTTTTTTTCATATTTCCCCACTGTCCCGCCATTTTAATAAAAATGTCAATTTTGTCCCATCTTTAACATAAACAATAATTATACGTACTTTAATATTGTTCAATCATAAATTATTATTCATAACCTATAATCGCATATCAATATCATGGATACCTGCAATTCGTATAACCACAGAGTTGCGTTGTTCTATACTAAGCATTGATATCTGCAGTGATTTATTCAGAAAATAAAAAAATACATGTTGGCAACCTTGCACATCTCAGATGCGGCATGTGTTCCGCTGTAGCATTGGTTTTTGTTTTGCTTGTACTGGTATGCTAACCCCCGGCTTTATTATTCTATGCCCGTGGTTTAAACTTTATATTTTTTAAAACTTTTTAGTCTATCCTTGGAATTTTTGTGAGGCAAAACTGTAGTTTTAATGACGATTTCCAGAAGGCATTGTAGACCTCCTCTACAGCTACTTAAATTTTAGTATGGGTTGTCACTGAGGAATAATTGTGAGCTCAATATGTGCATGTAATAAAACTTTCTTTTATAGTCTTACTTTTTTTATGAATATAAAACATTATAAAACCAGTCGACTTGAGAATGGTCCAGGACGGCCCAAAACGTCGTCGTCCCTTCACCTTCTAGTGTGTGGTCTGGTCAACATACTTTAGCCACGTTATTGTGACTCCTCGCTTGCATTATAAAACCAGTTTTTGCCCTCACAATATTCAGTGCTTGTCTCAAGGGGGGCCCTGACGGCTGAGTGCACAGCATTCATTGGGATTCAAAGTCCTGAGGTTCTGTGTTCGATCCCCGGCGGAAACAAATGGGCAGTTTCTTTTACCCTGATGCCCCTGTTACCTAGCAGTAAATAGGTACCTGGGAGTTAGACAGCTGCTATCGGCCGCTTCCTGGGGATGTGTAACAAAAAGGAGGCCTGGTCGAGGACCGGACCGCGGGGACACTACTCCCTGAAATCATCTCAAGATAACCTCAAGATACATGGTCAGCCTATATACATGCACAGCATGGTAATTACGAGAACAGGAACAGATGATGATTGGAATTATAAATACTGAAGGTGCATGAATTTCAACTAAGGTAAAGTCACCAGTAATGGACAATTGCCACTCCCGGTAAAACAAAACTCTATAGCCTACAGCATGGCATAATGCCAATCATAACGAATGTCGGACTCTTAAAATCAAATATCAAAAAAGAAACAGTTTTAATCCTTGAAAGTTAACATCACATGCTAATCCCTGGGTTAATGCAGTTATCACCATTTGCTGATTTAGTTATTATCCCTAGTTTTATGTAAATGATGTAAATATGGTTATAATATACAGTAACTAAATTTATGTAACTGAGTTAATCTAGAGTCAGTTCTGGTATCGTTTTGAACTGCTGAGATGAAGTCATTGTGTACTAAAAGGGGTTATTTTCAAGTCACAATTTGGTCTAATCTAACCAGTGTTTGTGATTATAATTCATCTACATAAATGTAATGGAGTTGACCAAGACCCGCAAAACATTCTGCTATTGTTTCGTCATTGCTTACTATGCAATGAGGTTATCATGTGCTAGTGCCTGTAATCATTGCTGTGCTTTGCTTTGATGTCCAAAGGGCTTGGAAAGGATGGGGGAGGTAGAGGGATGGGGAGAAGAAATTCAGGAAGAGGATGCGGGTGTAGAGAGAGAGGAGGTTTGAAAGTTCGGTGGCTTGTCCACCATGGGTTTACATATGTGTATGTGTCGTTTGTTTGCGTATGTGTTATGTAATCATCAAATCACAATTCGGTGTTTCCTGACAGTGTTTCAGTCTATTTTTGGACAACATTACCAGATATAATAACAGCAAGGGGGTGGGTTGCAAAACACTTCTTTTGAGCTGTACCAGGAATAGGTTTATGTGCAATATAGGTGTACATATTACATTTTTTTGTCAATTAAGTGAACATAAATGAAGTTATTCAACACAATGTGTGAACTAAAGTGAAACAACAAGCATAAATAACATTCAACTGAACCTAAGTCCCTAACTTCAGTGTCAAGAGTCGGCCAACTGTATACATTGTGTCAACATAACCAATGACTCTTACACTTCGTTTCCTAATGTGGAGTGCAAATTCAGTCAATTTTTTTTTGGTAAAAGTAAAAGAAATCAACAAGCAGACATCCACACATGCCCCATATTGGGAACAAACAGATTGCTAGCTGGTCAAAACCCCATGCAGAGGAACTGGGACAGAAGAAACTAACATAGAATGTGAATAAACGTCGCACATAGCCAAAGGAGAACACATGTTAGAATAAACGCCGCACCATAGCCACAGGAGAACACACATGTTAGAATAAACGTCGCACCATAGCCACAGGAGAACACACGTTAGAATAACGTCGCACCATAGCCACAGGAGAACACATGTTAGAATAAACGTCGCACCATAGCCACAGGAGAACACACGTTAGAATAAACGTCGCACCATAGCCACAGGAGAACACACATATTAGAATAAACATCGCACCATAGCCATAGGAGAACACACATGTTACATCACCAGCTGGAGATCAAAAGAATACCAGACAAACCTGAGTTAAGGGCATGACCCTTTCCCCTAAATACACCAGTGAGAGGGGCTCCGACACGGTGGCAGTATGTTCGAGGCAGCGACTGGTAAGCTAGAAAAGCCAGGTAAGGAAAAACAACAAATGGCAAACCAACAAAGGGCAAATTCCAAACAAAAATAGGCACTAGGTCCACCAAGTCAGAACCGAGTGCAGTTGTGAAAAAAGATGCCAATACAGTACCACGAAGGGACACAGCAGAAAATTCCAGACACAAATAACAGTCGAAAGATGCAAGCTAGCAAGACAAGATGCACCACAAAACCTCAGGAAGAGAGTGCCCTGGAATGGTAAAGATTGAAACAATTGTCAAGAAGTGCCAGACCCCAATACAGAAAACACGATAAGCAGCAGCTAGACCAGGAAATTAAAGAGTGAATAAGCACTCCACAAATGCCAATTAGTTTGGAATTGTCATGCCATACATTGGAAACTGCTGGGACCACAGAGGTGAGCATGAATGGCGTAACAGCCAGCAAAAGCCAGGTGGTGGTCCTGTCAGCTTCCTTAGCACCAGCCAACACTCAAGAGAAAAAGCTGAAACATGACCAACTGAGGGGAGAAAGGTTCGTCAGGACTGGGTCTGGCAACCCGGTCCTGGTCAAGGCTAACCATATCCTGAGAAGACACCAGCTGGGATGTCCCCAGGTTGACCAAAAGTCTGGGCGAGTCAATGGAAAAAGATCCTGTTTGGAAAAATCTGGGGAGGGGGCATTAAGAGACCAAAATGACAACCCAAATGGTATAAAGCGACACCACACTCCAAACCCCAACCAATTCTTGAGCTCAAGAAGGAAGGGAGACACAGTGTCTCAGACAGCACGCAGATAGCACCCCACCATACTTGTACATGAGTGTAGAAAGATTAGGGCTGACAAAACAAACCTCACCGACCACCAGACCAGGACGAGTGCTGAAAATTGCCTTGAGGCAGCAACACAAACTTAGTACCCAAATGAGCCACAGAGACGTTAGAAAGAATATTTTCAGTGTCAGAGTAGTTAATAAATGGAATGCACTAGGAAGTGATGTGGTGAAGGCTAACCCATACACAGTTTCAAATACTGTATAGGTATGATAGAGCCCAGTAGGCTCAGGAATCTGTACACCAGTTGATTGACGGTTGAGAGGTGGGACCAAAGAGACAAAGCTCAACCCCCGCAAACACAACTAGGCGAGTACAACTAGGTGAGTACAAGGAAAAACAGGCAGACCTGTATGTATGGGGCAACAAATGCCCCAGAGCTCCTACCTCCATCATGAGTCCGAGAAATGCGGACGTGTAATTGTATTGAAGACTAACGGAGGCACCAACACCATAAAAACCCAGTGTTCAACATAATGAAATTCCTCTACCTGAAAGAGCTCTGGTGGCTCCCTGAAGCTATCTTGCTGAGATTGCTCCATACTAAAAGGTCACATCAGTTACAGAAGTTCTGTTTGGTCTACCAGGGACCAGAGCCAGAACCCTGCCCCCCCCCCCCCTCCCCCTAATAAAGGCACAGGGAGCAAGTGACAATTTGCCATCCTACCACAAAAGCATTGATAAAGTCAGCAAAACTTTACAGACAACTACGGGCTCACCATAGCCCGTGCTACATGAACACTTCGTCCTGGGTAGCTAAATCTGTAACAACAACATTTACAGACAATTGGAGGGTAACAGAAAACAAAACCTCAAAACAGCCAAACAACTCTGCAAATGATTCACACCCAACAACGGATTCACTCAAACTCAAAAATTACTAGTTTTCCACACCAGTCAGCCCAGCCCAACCCACATCCAGCTCCTCTGACCAGCCAGTACTGGAGCTGATCACCAGTCCACCAACGAACCAACAAACCTGGAGGGAAGGGTTGGCATCAGGGAGCCAATGGGGTGCTACCATAAAGAGGTGTTTCATTACATTCAATGCAGGGTATCTGGGTAAGGTGCCTTGGTGGCTTTCTCAAATTAACTAACCATAGAGAACAAAAACAGACTAATGAGGGAGGATGAGAGGTGGCAGGTACGAAGATGAAGAAAAGAACCCAGGCTGGGAGACATGGCCCAAAGCAACACATGACTGATTAGGACCAAAACAGAGCTGCCAGAAACCTGTTCTGTCCAGACCATGTTGGAGAAGAATGTGACTAAAGCTGCATATTTATGAACGTTATATGGGCCTGAGGGTATATATCTAACAGGCTGGCTAGATTTAATATCAATGTGGAAGAGGACCAAGGAACCAGGGTCAACTAACAAAGCACCCACCTAGGCAAAACTGGTGGCCCACAGATAGTGGCAAAATGTCACCACTAGACAAGAAATAAAGCACCATAGGCTGAACCAACCAAGCATCAATCTTGAAAGAAACTCTCCACAAGTCCACAACTCATTCTTTGCCAGGTAAGAAGGAGAAGGCTGCAAACAAACAAGCTGACCACCAGGGCCAAAAGAACAGAACCTCCACATCTGGAGAAGAGCCTGAAGCTCCCCAAACTCTACAGCTGGAGGAGAGAGCCAACAAAAACACTACCTTAAAGAAGATACCATGACCCAAAGAGGAAACCATAAACCAGTGGGGCCTGACAGCTGAGTGAACAGCGCTCGGGATTCGTAATCCTGAGGTTCTGGGTTCGATTCCCTGTAGGAGGCGGAAACAAATGGGCAGTTTCTTTCACCCTGATGCCTTTGTTCACCTAGCAGTAAATAGGAACCTGGGAGTTAGACAGTTGCTACGGGCTGCTTCCTGGGGGTCGTGTAACAAAAAGGCCTGGTCGAGGACCGGGCCGCGGGGATGCTAAGCCCCGAAACTATCTCAAGAGAAAGAGTGAAGAGAAAGACTAAAACCCACCAAGAGACCAGGATGACTAAGGAGGAGCAAGACAGCCAGGTGAAAAACACATGAGGTAATTTGTAAATGGTGCTGTGGAGGTAATGACAATGGACGCAAGCAACAGTGGTTCTGCAAACACTGAACGCAAGCAACAGTGGTTCTGCAAACACTGAATGCAAGTAACAATGGTTCCATATGCAGGCGATGAGTCACAATAATATGGCTAAATTATTCTCAATCAACTTGAGAATGGTCCAGGACGGACCGAAACGTCGTCGTCCCTTCACCTTCTAGTGTGTGGTCTGGTCAACAATGGTTCCACTAACACTGAAAGATTTAAGGTGACAGTATTAGGCGCGAGATGCCAATCAAGAAACATCGACGACAAAGACACAGATAGCAAAACGAATGCCAGGCAATGTCATATTGCTGCCGTGAAGAAACACGTGGGTGGGACACCAACAAACCAGCCACCTGTTCCCCACCCAAATGGTGAATGACATGTCAGAAACTCCAAATGCAAAGAGCAGAGAAGGATGAACCAACAAAATACACAGTGGGGCCGATCTGCTGAAATAGACATACTACAAGAAAACATCTGGGTTTGGACACCGGGCAAGAAGTGCTGGAAACCAAGGCTGGACTGGCTACCATTGAGCAAAAAGGATCACCCTTCCCCAAATTCAACTCTAGACTGACCAGCACCTGGAGAAACAACTAAGGGGAAAATGGTAAATGAACCTCCATCTTGACCAGTCCAGTCAAAAGGCACACACTGCAAGAGCCTCCTGATTGAGGAATGGTACCACAGAGGGGGAAAATGCCAGTTCCACACCAATGCAAAGAGGTCCACCTGAGGGCGACCGATGATATAGAAGAGCCATTAGAAGGATGCCTCGTCAACTACCAACCCCGTAGAAATGGGACAAAAACAAGATAACTTATCTGCAAGAACGATACCTACTTGATGGGGTTCTGGGAGTTGTTCTACTCCTCAAGCTCAGCCCGAGGCCAGGCTTAACATGTGAGAGCTTGTCCCAACAGGCTGTTGCCTGGAGCAGCCTACACGCTCACATATCCACCACAACCCCCCAGTTGGTCCGGCACTTCTTGAAGAAGTTTCTAGTTTTTTCTTAAAGATGTCCACGGTTGTTTTGGCATTATTTCGTATACTAGCTGGGAGGATGTTAAACAACCGTTGACCTCAAATGTTTATACAGTGTCCTCTGATTGTGCTTATGGCATCCCTGCTCTTCACTGGTTCTATTCTGCATTTTCTTCCATATCATTCACTCTGGTGTGTTGTTATTTTACTGTGTAGATTTGGGACCTGGCCCTCCAGTATTTTCCACGTGTATATTATTTGGTATCAATCTTGTCTCCTTTCTAGTGAGTAAATATGGAGAGCTTTAAGACAATCCCAATAATTTAGGTGTTTTATCGCGTATATGCGTGCCGTATATGTTCTCGGTGCTCCCTCTATTTCATTAGTCTCTCCTGCTCTGGAGGGGAAAGTGAGTACTGAGCAGTACTCAAGCCAGGACAGCACAAGTGATTTGAAGAGTACAACCATTGTGATGGGATCTTTGGATTTGAAAGTTCTCATAATCCATCCAATCATTTTCTGGCTGACGCAATATTTGCTTGGTTATGCTCCCTAAACGTTAGGCTGTCAGATGATCATTATTCCCAAATCCTATACATGCTGCGGACACACACTTTGCTCACAAACCGCATGGAGAACCAAATCCCAGGAATCCAGAGGTTAAGCTACTCTAAGTGTTCATTTCAACAGAGCAATGACCCGAAGTGACCCTTCTTGGTTCAGGCAATGAACCACCAGGGAGAAGTTTGAGTGGAAATGAAGCACAGAGCTCAGGGCTCAGAGAAAGCTGAACCCCCTTCAGGGCATGCGACATAGCCCTAAACTCAACCATCCAAAGAAACAAACCCTACCACCAACCCTGGGTGGCCTGGTGAGTGCTGGTCACAGAGCCCAACCAAGAGCTGAGGTATCCGCGAACACGTTGAGCGACGGCGGAGGATGGCACCAAGAACCGAAACCCGAAAAGCCCAAAAGGGAAGCCGGCAAAAGGTAAGCAAAGCCTGAATCTATAGTCCCTAGAGTGGCAAAACAGAGGGAATCAAGAAAACCGGTACAACACCTGGAGCCAAACTTGGCCCCGCAGGAAAACAATGCAGGCAAAGCTCAGGTTCTCACAGAACTGCTCGACAAATTAGCAAGTCATCCAATTTGGCCAATACAACACCTGACAGCAACAAAAATGCACGCAAAGGAAAGCCGTCAGAGGCAGGGAGATAGAAGTCGACCAAGAATCCCAAACGAGGCCCAGTTAAGTCCAAAACTGGGATGGAACAAACTGGAACTTCCAGCAGTTCACCAGGAGCCCAAACCTGGTGAGCTGGGAAAACTACATCCCTAGCCAGCTACCATACAGACTGACTGGGGGCCCCACACCATCCAGTCATTTAAGTAGACCAATACACAAACCACCAAGATGAAGCTGGGCCATAACGACTCGCGATAACCTGGTAAACACACACTGGGCTGGATTCAAGCTGAAGGGAAGAGCCCTGAAGTGGTAAGCCTAATGTGCCCCAACAAAACCTAGCCAGTCCCTGAACTTGGGACAGATTGGGATATGCCAGTAAGCTCCTTGAAGTCGAGGGACACCATCCACGCTCCAGCCCGTAGTAGAAGGCCAAAATAGTCATACAGAGAGCCAGAATGATAATGAAGCTGTTCAATCCCAATTGATCAAGGATGCACTATAACTCCACCGAATTACGGTGCTTCTGAGAGAGCTTCTGACCTGTAAGACCCAACCCCAAGAGTGGGGAAAGGGATCGACAAACTCCACCATAGGCTTACCTTGTGGTTACCTTGTGATAGTTGCAATGATCAACGTCCCCATAGCCTGGTCACTAACCAGACTTCATGGTTAGTCGTCTGGTCAACCAGACTGTTGGATGTGGCTGCAAGCAGCTGCCATATCCACACCCAAAGGTAAAGGAAGAGAAGGAATGGACTCTGTCCAGGTAATCATTAAAATATCCAATTCTGAATCCCTAAAATCCAGAAGCCAAAACTGGGGCATCCAGATCAATTTGTGGCAAATGCCTAACACAAGCAAATTGAGTTCCTAACATGGCAGCTACTTGAAAAGCTTCCAAACTCGAAAACGCATCAGTAGGAGAATAGAGCTAGTAAACACACCTCACATTTCCGAGTTGCATAGAGCTAGTAAACACATTTCCGAGTTGAAAATGTCACCGACCCAGAAGGCAGCATGGCGAAGGCAGATACAAGATAATCATCAGGTAGCAAAGACGATAAACAGCCTTTAAGCTCGTACTCAGCAAGTGCAGAATGGCCCGATTAATAGCTCCAGACAGAGATCCGTGAGAATATTTCCAGGCCCCAAGGAAGCTAACCAAGCAAAAGCCCCAGGAACTGGAGCTGCTCACCAGAACAATTCACCAAGTGCAGCCAAAACCCCAGGCAATGAATAGTGATCATGATGTGCCACTTAAACAAGCATGCAAATCTCACCACGCCTCAATACAACCAAAGGCAAGCTTCCAGCCAAGGGCCCATGCAGAGGAATCAAAAATTCGTGAACAACAAAAGGGAAGGCTCTACACCCTGGTGGTTTGGCCTCTGAGAGATGAACTCCTGAACACACCAGAAAAGATAACCAAGTGTGCATAGGCAGTGCTAGCACGCGCACACAGGGTAGAAAGCACCGAGTGCATGCAGCCAAACAACAAAAGCCAAGCTCCAACAACAAGCCAAATAGATTGCTGAGCCTATTGAGCTCTACCATATTTGAGGCTGTTAATGGCATCTGCCTGGTGTATTCCATTTGCTAACTACCCTGACAATGAAACAAATCTTTCTAATGTCGGTAGCTCATTTGGGAACTCTATTTCACCTGTGTCATCTTGGTCGTGTTCCACCCGTTAAATAGTTTTCTTTGTCCACCCTGTCAACGCTTCTGAGAATTTTGTACGTGTATACCTGGAGCATACCTGGAGGGGTTTCAGGAGTTGTTCTACTCCTTGAGCCTGGCCCGGAGCCAGGCTCAACCTGTGATAACTTGGTCCAACAGGCTGTTGCTTGAAATGGCAACAGCCATCCACTACAGCCTGTTTAGTCTGACACTTGCAAGAACCTGTCCAAGTGCCTCTTGAACACATCCACCTTCATTCTGGCAATATTTCTAATGCTTGCTGGGAGGGTGTTGAACAGCCATGAACCCCTTTTCTTTAAACAGTGTTCTCTGATTGTGCCTATGGCACCTCTACTTCTCACTGGTTCTATTCTGCATTTCCTTCCGTACCTTTCGTTCCAGTATGTTGTACTGTACAAATTTGAGACCTAGCCCTCCAGTTTCTTCCATGTACTGTACATATTATTTGACACCTTTCTCCTCTCCTTTCCAGCGAGTACATTTTGAGAGCTTTGAGACAGTCCCAATAATTTAGATGTTTTATCGTTTCTATACATGTCATATATGTTCTCTGTATTCCCTCTATTCCACCAATCTCTCCTGCTCTGAAAGGGGATGTAAGTACGGAGCAACACTCAAGATGGGACAGCATAAATGATTTAAATAGTGTTAGCATTGTTGTGGGGTCTCTGAATTTGAACGTTCTCATAATCCATCCTATCATTTTCCTGGCGGCCGCTGTATTTGCTTAGTTGTGTTCACTACACATCAGGTCGTCAGACATCATAATTCCCAGATCTTTTACACGTTGCTTTCCTTCTAGGGTACAAATCACAATCAAATGTACCCATAGTAGGAAAACAGCATGTAAAGGATTTGGGAATAATGATGTCTGACGACCTAACGATTAGGGAGCATAACCAAGCAAATATTGTGTCAGCCAGAAAAATGATAGGATGGATTACGAGAACTTTCAAATCTAGGGATCCCATCACAATGGTTGTATTCTTCAAGTCACTTGTGTTGTCCCGTCTTGAGTACTGCTCAGTACTCACTTCCACCTTCAGAGCAGGAGAGATTGCTGAAATAGAGGAAATACAGAGAACATATACGGCACGCACAGACGCAATAAAGCACCTAAATTATTGGGATCGTCTCAAAGCCCTCTAAATGTACTCACTAGAAAGAAGACGAGAGAGATATCAAATAATATACACCTGGAAGATACTGGAGGGCCAAGTACCAAATCTACACAGTAAAATAACAACATACTGGAATGAACGATATGGAAGAAAATGCAGAATAGAACAAGTGAAGAGCAGGGGTGCCATAGGCACAATCAGAGAACATTGTATAAACATCAGAGGTCCACGGTTGTTCAACACCCTCCCAGCGAGCATAAGAAACATTGCCGGAACAACCGTGGACATCATTAAGAGGAAACTAGATTTATTCCTCAAAGGAGTGCCGGACCAACCGGGCTGTGGTGGATATGTGGGCCTGCGGGTCGCTCCAAGCAACAGCCTAGTGGACCAAACTCTCACAAGTCAAGCCTGGCCTCGGGCCGGGATTGGGGAGTAGAAGAACTCCCAGAACCCCATCAACCAAGTATGAGAAGGTCTGATTGTGTGAAATCCTATTATAGGCATAGGGTTTCTACTTGAAGGGGTTCTAGGGCTTTCTTAGTTGAAATCCTGTCTGTGTCCTTATGTGCATTGGATAACCTTTGACCCTCTTTCACATTCCATTTCTGGCCCTGCTAGTTTCTTGCTTTGTTTGGACAGGTTCTCTTCTTCCCACATCCTGGTACAAGTTGGAAGCAGCCTTTACTTCCTACTGGTGAAATTTCAAGTCCCTCTTTGTGAATTGGCTTTGCCAACCCTCTCACTCTCTTCGGCCATTCTCTTATGCAGGTTCCCATTGTCTTATCAGCTTTTGAATAAGGCTTGATGGGACTTGCTTTGGTATGTGCTTCAAACCCAGTATTGTGTGTGAATTTAATTTTTCTTTGTGTATGGTTTCTTTTCCACTTCCTGGTTTCAATATGCAGTCTTTGTTTCATCCTGGATGGCACACCCCTCTTTGCTTTCTTTGAAGAGGCTCTTCTTTTGTGGCTGCAACAGTGTCCTGCTCTGTCCTGCCCTGCATAGGATAAAATTGGAGACGTCTCCATGTCCTAGTGCCTTGGTTGCCATCAGCTGGAGAGAGTGGGTTCACACCTGCTTGAAGGAGGTTTACTCTTCGTGCAGGCAAGGTATCTTTTTATGCAAATCCCGATGGATATGTCCCCCCTTGGGTATAATTCTACCCCATAGGTATAAGGAAGTCCTATTATTTGAACCATCACACATACAGTCAGGCATTCTGGGTGCAGAGGAAGTGCCTGAGCAAATCAAGCATGGAACCACAATATTGAAAACTCAGTTAAGGAAGGCACAAGCAAAAACAGATGACATCTGTGTCACCAAAGTCACACAGGTAACCCATGCATAGGTAACCCATGCATACTCTTGGCCAAGCAAGATCACTAGAACGACACAATAAGCAGGTATTTAACATGCACAGACACAGTCAAAAGGATTTTTTCCCCAGAAAATGAGAAGATTTGTTTTCCTCTTAACAATAGACCCATAGAGAAAACCAAATTTTATGCACTACCAGAAATGGAGTGACCTGAAAGAGGGGTCAGCTCATAGAGGAAGTACGTAGCCTACAGCCCCCATCATCTCTGGCATGCCGACCACAGCAAAATCAAACCTGCCCTCAGTCAGAACAAAATGGAATGCTAGGACACACCCAAGATAGGCAGCACAGACACAATCATCAATCGTAAATGAAAATAACCAAAGCAAAGAAGCCTGGCAGAATTTATTTTCCAGTGAAAGTCAAAACCACTTTAGAAGACGGCAGAGTGACACTTTAGAAAAGGCTAGTGACAGGCCTTCTAGACATGAACAGGTCTTGAGCCAGTGACACCAGGTCTAAGAGTGGTGGAGTAGGCTTTCTGTGACCTAAGGCAATCTGGAGGCAGTCTGGAATGGTATTTACACCACAGCTACAATTGGGTGCCTTGTTAACCTAGGAGTGCCAAATTTCCTTCAAGCAGTGGTTTATTTTCATGCTTCAAAGCATTTTGGTGGGTTTCTGAATTTTTATGATTAATCTCTCGTATCATGTTTCCCTTGCCTCGTCAAGTGTGCTATATCCTGGAAGGCAACAGAAGGGTCTCAAAAGTCCGGGCGAGTTGGGCTAATGTTTAATGGTTCCAGAGTTATGCTTGGAGAGGCAGTGAGGAAAAAAACACCTTTAATGTAACAGATTTGAAACAGGTTCCCTGCAAACCTCTCGAAATATTTATCTTGCAAAATACTAACCTCTAAGGGTTTCTACTTTGACAAAACACTGGGTGGTATTAGATACAACTAAAACACTCACCAGAAGTTGATTGTGATGGCGGTCGTTGCGGCATGTGGCCCCCATACTCAGAAGAGGGTGGGTACTGTGGGTATGGACCAGGCACACCTGGTCCTCCAGGTACATGTGGACCATTGGAAAACCCATCCATGGAACTGCTGTTTGACCCCGCTGGTGGAAAGGAGTCCTGGGAGTTTGAGGACCCTGATGAAGAAGATCAAATTTTAACGAAATCAAATTTTCAGTGAACATGAACCGGTAATTTTAAGCCAGCATTTTGTTAAGGAAATGGCATCAATCTCTACCATTTGTGTTCTGAGGTGGAGGGAGAGGTGGAAAGTATGGGGCTGAGGGGCAAAGCAGAATGTATGGGGTGAGAAGAGGTGGAAGGTATACAGTGAGGAGCAAGATATGAGATACAGGGCGAGGGGAGAGATAAAAGATGTGAGCTAATGAGATAGATATATGGGTGAGTATATGGGTGAGGGGACAGGTATATGGATGAGAGGAGACGTGTATGGGCAAGTATGAATCCAAAATCTTAGGAGATCAGATTTAAAGAATTTAAAAGTTAAGTGATTATTATTTTATTATTATATATTCATAAAAATTCAATCACATGGTTATCATAATTCAATAATTTTCCCTCGACTTTCCCCCATGTCAACACTAATTCTGAATTAGAGTCACTACACAAGAAATTGAGAGCAAATACAGCTGACTGCCCCTAGAAATTACGTAACATATAATCTGGGCATACACAGAATACATCACCATACAAATCAGACTCGCCAACGTCTAAAGTAAAGTGGTTATAGATGGAGGGGGGGGTGTACAGCTAACAGTCAAGGCCCCAGCCGGCCAGAACAGGCCAGTAGTATCTGGCCTGATCTCGCTAGATCCTCTGGTGGAGCGAGGCATCCTCTATCTAATGTACAACTGCTCAATTATTTAAGAGGGAACCAGGAGATGGCCTCTGGCTATCTTCCTACCACACCTAGACAGCGGCTTGTTTGACAGAAAGAACACAGCCACCCGTCTGCACTTATCAGCTCAGCAGAAAGGCAAGATCCATTTATATGACCTGACCTCTGGCCAACAACTGAACAGTAACACTCTTAAGGTGTGACTTTGTAATGTCCAGGAGCTAGACAGACTGTTGCCACCCAATATCCAGTGTGAACCGACTCTACTTGTATCAGTGAATATATCGCAAACCTTGATGGTGTTACAACAGACAGACAGACAGTATGGTTTTCCATCTAGAAGATCCCGAATTACAAATTTACTTCGTTTATATGAGGTTATCTTGAGGTTATCTCGAGATTATTTCGGGGCTTTAGTGTCCCCGTGGCCCGGTCCTCGACCAGGTCTCCACCCCCAGGAAGCAGCCTGTGACAGCTGACTAACTCCCAGGTACCTATTTACTGCTAGGTAACAGGGGCATCAGGGTGAAAGAAACTCTGCCCATAGTTTCTCGCCGGCACCCGGGATCGAACCCAGAACCACAGGATCATGCGTCCAGTGTTCTGTCCACTCAGCCACCGGCTCCCTCCCCTGAGAGCCACAGAGATTTTACAGGAAAGAGATGGTTGGCTTGACTGCATATGACTGGACCTACTGGAAAAGGTTTTCAACAGAGTTTCACATTAGAGGTCGTTCTGGAAACTGGAACATGCTGGAGGACTGACAGACAGACTTCTGACATGGCTGAAAAATTTTCTAACAGACAAAAATGAGGTCAGTAATCAGAGGCAATGTATAAGACTGGAGAAATGTCACGAGTGGAGTACAACAGGTTCAGTTCCAGCACCAGTTATGTTTATTGTCTACATAAATGATCTATCAGAAGGAATACGTAATTATGTGAACATGTTTCCTGATGATGCTAAGATACTAGGGAAGAAAAGAAACTTAGACAATTGTCATTCCTTTCAAGAAGACCTGGACAAAATAAGTGTATGGAGCACCACTTGGCAAATGGAATTTAATATGAATAAATGCCATGTTAAGGAATGTGGAATAAAAAAAATAGACCAAACACAACCTACAAATTATGTGAAAGAGCTTTAAACAAAATTCTTATAAATAAGGAGATCTAGGGGTGGATCTAGAAAGAAAACTATTACCTGAGGGGGACACAAACAACATTGAGTGAGGAGCCTATGCTATGCTTTCAAACTTCAGAATTGCTTTTAAATACAAATACTGTATGGTGAAATACTAAAGAAATTGTTTAGGACATGTGAGAACAAAGCTGGAACATGCAGCAGTTGTATAGTGCCCATAAGATGCTGATCATCTTAATTTAAAAAGCCCATCAACAAACTGGAAAAGGTGCAAAGACTTTCAACTAAATGGCTCCTGGAACTGAAAGACAAGAGCTATTAGAGGCATTAAATATGTCAAAACTAGAAGATAGAAGAAAAAGAGGCGATACGATCACAACATACAAAATAGGAATGGGAATCAACAAAAATGACAAGGAAGAATTCCAGAGACCTAGAACTTCAAGAACAAGAGGACATAGATTTAAGCTAATTAAAAAAAACTGCAGAAGAAATATAAGAAATTTCACTTTGGCAAACAGAGTGGTAGATGGCTGGAACAAGTTAAGTGAGAAGGTGGTGGAGGCCAAATCCGTCAATAGTTTCAAAGTGTTATATGACAGTACTGAATAGACACGACACCAAGGGTGTAGCTCTCATCCTGTAACTACACTTTGGTAATTACACTGTACATAAGGGGCAAAACTGGATGACTTCTCAAGTGTTCAAAACATAAACTATACCTGATCAAGCTGGCTGTGATTCATGTCAGGCTATGAGTGGCCACACTGAACAGCCTGGTTGACCAGACCAGCAATCAAGAGGACTGGTCACAGACCAGGCTGAGGGGTGTTGACCCTCAGAATCCTCAAAAGGTAAATGAAATGAAAGGGAATAAACACTGAATGGGGATTTGCTACAGCAGCAACTCTTTCTTAATTTTCCATTGCAATCTTTATGTTGCTTTTGAAAATTCTGTAGACTAATTGTTGTTTGTGTAGGACTCTACTGTACTTTAAGTTTCATGAAAGACAAAAATCTGTTTGTATCATGCTGACAACCCACATTCACTACTTACCAGGGGAGGGCACTGATATCGTCTTCGTTGTTTTCTTCTTTGCTGCCGCTTCTATCTGGTTGACTATCGGTTGAGGGTCAATGCCTCCTCGGTCATATTTACACTCGTACGCTAAAATATGTTTCATGTAATGCTTGCGGAGGGTATATGAACCGCTTGATGATGCCCCAATGCCCATTACTGCTGCCACATCCTTCCACTGCTTATTCTTCGTTACCTAAAAATTTATTGATGGATTGTGCATTAGTACAAAACTAACAATCTGATGGAACTTGATACAGCAATCTTAGTGATTTGCATGTCAGTTCAAACATACTCAAATCACTTAAATATTAATACAATTTTCTTACAGTCTTACACCAGACACCTTAAGATACAAGGTCGACTTGACTACCCAGTGAAGCACTGCCAACTACCGAGTAACAGAGGACCATAAACTCTCACCCACTCAGGGTTCCCATCTTTGTCAACACACGCTGGGTGTGTTGACACGGTGCACAATGACAAGCTATTTAGCACGGGTGGAACACAAACAAGGGGACACAGATGGAAGCTTAGTACTCAAATAAGCCACAAACACATTAGGAATAATATTTTTTTGTGTCATGGTAGTTAACAAATAGAATGCTCTAGGCAGTGATGTGGTGGATGCAGACTCCATATACAATTTCAAATGTACATATGATAGAGCCCAATAAGCTCAGGAATCTGTACACCAGTTGATTAGACAGTTGAGAGGTGGGACTAAAAAACCGAAGCTCAACCCCACAAGCACAACTAAGTGAATACAACTAGGCGAGTATCCACTACCACCATGTGGTCTGCTAAATTTCATAAAACCCCGTATTTTTTTTTTAAATACCATAGTTTTCTTTTTTGTTCTCTTTTTCATTAGTTACACTATTGTCTCTCCGTTACTTCTTTGTTACTGCCCCACTATGTGCCTGCATTGTCAATCCTTAACATTTTCATACACATTAGAATCCTTGTACAAGCATATGGTAATGGCTTTACTGTTTGTTGCCAAACCAATATGTGGAATTCCTGCAAATTTTTCAAGTGATCCTTCAAGTCTCCACCACTTGAGGACAGTTGAAATACCTGAGGAATATTCCATGTGAAAAGTAACTGCATTAGATATCGATCGATAGCTATGCTCTGTAAATCAATAAATGCATTACAATAAAATTACCTTTTCAAGGTGTTTCCCCCATCATAAAACATATTTCATCCTTTTACAAATAAACTACTGTATACACACACTTATGTAATAGACCAACAAAGTCCCCCCCAAAAAAAATAAAAAAAAAACCTGCTTGTTATTCTACACCATTTATGTGGTGGTCAAGTGATACAAAAGATGGAGTAAATAGAACCACTATTATGATTCATGACATAAGTAGGACAATTCTCTTGATTATCCAGGCAAATACAACACGCTATAATAAGAAAGAGAATGTACGTTTTGTACTATTAATGTTGTTGACGACCCCAGAAAAAGAAGCAACAACCAAATCTTAATTTTTTCTAAGCCTAGTACATGCATGTGTTTAGAAATTAGGCATAAGATTGCATGTTAGGCCTAGGACAGATTATGTTATGTTTATCATAACTGTTTAACTTTTTGTTATACCCTTTAGATTGCTAATAGCACAAAACAAAGTTTTTTTTACAAGTCCATGTTTTGTATACAGTATTCCATCCAGAGTAGCTATAGGTTCTACCATTTTTAGAAAACGGCTCAATTTATTCGTAGATATTTCCCTAAGCAAAAGCTTTTCTACTGAAATATACATTGCTCAACAATAAGCATTTAATGAGAAAGGTTATTGATGCATTCAATTAATGAACTGTTCTCAAGTAAAATCAACATACCTCCACAAATCCTCCACGTTCCCGTACGTGGAGATAAAGGGCGTAGAGATCAAGAGGATTTTTACTGATGGTGGGGCAAGCAGTGATGGGAGTCTTATTATCATCCATAAAAGTCAACAGCTTGTCCAACCAGACTCGTCGCTCCGGAGAGTCCGACATTTCATAAAGACGAGCCAGATTCTCTCCCGGCTGCAAAGGGAAGATTCAATAATTGCAGTGAGACATACAAATTGTAGGCATATACGGCAGTGCTCTATGCATAGTCTCCCTCACTAGCAACTCGAGAGCATAGCATGTCAACCCAGACTGTGATTATGACTTCCTTACTTAAATGTTATTCATATACTGAACTGCAAGTTTTGAACTCTTATCTCAATTAATATAAAAATCGAGATGGATCAATAATGAATGTGCAAGTATATAAAAAGCAATCAAGTACAACTAGTGATAATTATGATAATTAAAGGATGAATGATAATATCGAACATTCTGGGTCAACATAACTGCAATTTGTTATATATTACAGCCTTAATTCCAAATTACAAACAGGATATAAACTATGAAAAGAATATGCAGCAACCTCCAGAGGACATAATCCTCTAATTAGAAGAGAATACCAAGATTGTTCTACAGGACTAACTTGATAACTAGGCTGAAAGGGAAGGCATTATGTGGGCTTCACTACAACTGGTTAGCACATCTCAAAAGCAATGGCAGAGAAGGGGTTTCTATAATGTAGACCAGAGAGCTAAATATTCCCCTTGTACAGTCCTACTTCCTTAAGGTATACTATACTTTAGGATACAGCAACCTTAAGAAAACTTAAGATACAGCAACCTTAAGATACAGCAACCTTATATACAAGGATATAGGGCAAATCTGGTCACATTTGAACTTCCATGGGACTTGATTTAATTCTCAACAGAAATTGCTTGAAATGTTCAAGGATTTTATTACATTAATGGGAAAATATCATTAGTATTCACATGGATGCACGTAGCAACTTGGGAAGTACTAGTACTGTATGCTTTTGCTGTTCTTACAGTTCCTCAGTATCTAAGGTCTGTGATGCAAATTGTAATGTATCTAAATTTGATGCATTAAAAGTGGGAGTATGATTAATTAAGGAAAATAATGATAATGTCAAACTTCATTCATAAACCATACAACAGAGAGGACTCGCTGAGACAAAGTAAAATCATTCCACAAGGTTTAAATCATCAAAAGTTCTTATGCAGAACTAAGTACTGTATATACTCATCTTTAAGCCGCAATGAACACAACGTGAGAGATCTGATGAGTATTCAAGTTAAACTGTGGTCTAAGCAAGACTGTTAAAACTAAGAAGCCTACGCATCACACTTAAGAGTATGAGCTACAACAGGCCAAGCATACGTAATATCAAGGACAAACAGAAGACTATTACCTCTCAGAGAATCACAAGATGTAGTGTTTCCCAAAAGAAAGATTACCTAAGTTTAATGACTGAAATCAGTCTTATAGTTTCTGTCAATCCAAGTTATTAAGTACTAATTTTGATGCCAAACTTTGACAATTTTCTGAACATAAAGCATCATGAGTAATAAAAACTAGAGTGCCAACAAAGTCATTATGTGTCATTAGCCAACATGCTAATGACTTAAAAACATTAGCATGATGCTTGAAGCAAAGAAAACAGCCAAACTTACCAACAAAGTCACAGCTTCATCTACAAAGCTACCAATACCGCAAGATCTACCCAGAACAGCCAGCACAGTTCTGGGATGTTCAGTAACAGGCTAGCAGTAACTAGCTACTGCTGTGACGAGCTCTATTTCAGCAAGACTACTGCTAGTGCCATGCTATCCATGCTTCCTACTAGGGCCAGTTGTTAAGCTTACTCAAGCAAGTCATGTGCCAGGGACTCATCTGGCTCTGCCTCTGCCCCCTACTAGTCTAGGAGATTTGTTTTCAACATTTACAGAAGATTCTCAAGTCATATAGGCTTTATGATTTTAACAAACTCGAGACCTTCTGTTTTTAAATTTCATATATCAATTCAACTGTTAGCATAGGTAGGAGAGCATCTTACCTCAATTATATCAGAATATATAATGAAGAATCTACAAAAGCAGAGGAAGAGATTTAGTAAGCAGGAGCAGAGACTAGAGAGGGGCAGGATGGAAGCGTCAACCAATAGGCTGGTTCTGTGGAGTTACGGGGAGGGCAGATCTGCTAGGGTGGGGGGCAATCAGGCCTGCAACAGTTAGGTAGTAAATCCAAAAGTGGGCTGGGTGTAAAACCTTGATATTAACCTTGGATGGTCTGTAGATGTCTGGGGGTGGGGTGGTTGACTGTTAGCATACACCTGAAAATGTCACGCAACGTTGAGATTTACCATGGTTTCTGTTAACTTTGGTCCGTTTAGAAAAAAGTTACTGATAATGACTCGGCCTTTACTCAGAAGCAGCAGCAGCTGCAACCCCTTCTGTGCCACTTCCTTGTAAGGTCAACATTTCAGCATATTATAACGAATAACCTTAACCAGAATGGTAACATATTTGTGGCATGGGGGTGTGATATTTTCCACAATGCTATATTCACTTATTACTACTAATTTACAAGTCTATCCTCAGCACACTACTCGTACTACCATGCTCAAATTTCAAAAATATACAAATAAAATAAGTTAATGAGAAAAATAATACATTATGTATATATATATAATATCTATATATCTATATATATATATATATATATATATATAATATATATATATATATATATATATACACACACACACACACAACACACACACACACACACACATATTGCAAATATACAGTATATATATTTTTGAAAACAGCAAGTTTTAGATTTAAAATCAGGCACGAATCTTGGATATTTCTTATGTTTTCTTCACTGAAGTAGGAGTTTCAAAAGTAACTCTCCAAAGTTCTTTTTTACTTTTTATGCCTTGAAGTAGATAGAGAGTAATTGTGTCAGCCCCAACGATATCAGTATATAGGAAAGACAACATGTCCCTCTCTAGGCGATTAACAATTCACAATCAACAGGGGCTCCATCAAGAACACATAATCGCCACACAACGAGACGATCACCACGGATATTTGGACGAACAACACAGAAATAACTGATAGATATAATGATGATAGAAGATTAGGCTTCAGTGAGGCGCTGCATATCAGAAATCAAGACCAGCAATCAACAACCAGCTTATACACAGTTACACTCTACCCACTTCAAGACCCCGGGCCAACGCAGAAGCAGGACCAAATGACCCTGCCACTGAAACAGAAGCAGCCAGAACAATATAAGCTGCCAAATGTCATACTCTATGTTGATACCTTTCATACCTAATACCTTATTGATGCCAGTCATTCATATGTTACCTATTTCCTCCATATGTTAACTAACCACCTCACCATAAGAGAATATAACCCGGTGGAAAGCACGGTAGAATTTGTCTTTGAGAATGTGAGGAGGAACCTTGCGAAATGCATCACTAGGCATCAGACCCAATAAAAAGTAAAAAGGAACTTGGGAAAATTAAATTTTTAAACTTCCTGTGCAGTGAAGAAAAACATAAGAAATATCGAGAAGATTTGTGCCAGAATCATAATCTAAAATTTTGTATTTTTAAAACGAAATTGAATATTATATATATATATATATAAAATAAATTTTTCACTGAAAACCAAACCTAATATTCCCTCACATTCTTCTTAACAGCATTCTCCATGGGTTGGCTTGCTCCATATTCAAATGCCACACTTGTTTTCATGTTGACCCTAATAATCGTCACTTTTGGCCTGTGACCCCCTTTNATAAAATTTTTGAGAGAGTGCTAAGAAGTAAGATCACAAAATACATGGAATCACAGCATCTCCATCCCCGGACAACATGGTTTCAGAACAGGCGCTCTTGCCTGTCGCAGTTGCTGGACCACTATGATATGGCATTAGATGCTATGAAGACAAACAAAACGCTGATGTAATTTACACAGATTTTGCAAAAGCTTTTGATAAATGTGACATGGTGTTATTGCCCATAAATGCGCTCAAAAGGAATAACCGGAAAAGTAGGCAGATGGATCTACAATTTCCTGACCAACAGAACCCAATGTGTAATAGTCAACAAAATAAAATCCAACCCGTCAACCGTTAAGAGCTCAGTCCCCCAGGGTACTGTGCTTGCTCCAGTACTTTTCTCATCCTTATATCGGACATAGACAAGAACACAACCTATAGCACTGTATCATCCTTTGCAGATGACACTAGGATCTTCATGAGAGTAGGCAACATAGAGGACACGGCGAACCTCCAGTCAGATGTAGATCAGGTCTTTCTATGGGCTACAGAAAATAATATGGTGTTTAACGAAGACAAGTTCCAGCTCATGCGCTATGGAAAGAATGAAAATATAAAAACTGAAACCACGTACAAAACTCAGGCAAATCATAACATAGAACGAAAAGGCAATGTAAAGGATCTGGGTGTACTCATGTCGGAAGACCTTACCTTTAAAGAACACAATAAAGTAGCCGTCACAACTGCAAGAAAAATGACAGGTTGGATAACAAGAACTTTTCACACTAGAGATGCTATACCGATGATGACACTTTTCAAAACGCTTGTGCTCTCTAGAGTGGAGTACTGCTGCACAATGACAGCCCCTTTCACTGCGGGTGAAATTGCTGACCTGGAGAGCGTGCAGAGATCCTTTACTGCTAGAATCCACTCGGTAAAACATCTAAACTATTGGGACCGACTAAAGAGCCTAAATTTGTATTCCCTTGAGCGCAGGCGGGAGAGATACATAATAATTTACACGTGGAAAATATTAGAGGGGCTGGTCCCAAACCTGCACACAGAAATAACATCACATGAGACCAGAAGACATGGCAGGATGTGCAGAATACCCCCGTTGAAAAGCAGAGGTGCAACTGGTACTCTGAGAGAGAACTCTATCAACATCAGAGGCCCGAGACTGTTCAACACGCTTCCACTACACATAAGGGACATAACTGGCAAACCCCTCACAGTGTTCAAGAGAGAACTGGATAAGCACCTCCAAAGGATACCTGATCAACCAGGCTGTGACTCATACGTCAGGCTGCGAGCAGCCGCGTCCAACAGCCTGGTTGATCAGTCCAGCAACCAGGAGGCCTGGTCGATGACCGGGCCGCGGGGACGATAAGCCCCGGAAGCACCTCAAGGTATCCTCAAGGTAAGGATGGAATTTTATTATTAAAAAAAAAAAAAAAAAACGTACAGCTCTGTGGAGAGTAAATAAAAGTATAACCCAGGATACAAATAGAATAGAAAGTTTAGGGAAAGCTCATAAAAAAGTAATAGAAGACTTAAGGAGAGTATAAATTTATATACAATTTAACCCTTAAACTGCGCAAAACTGCATATGAAGTTTTAAGTAACTGACGCAAAAGTGCGCAACATTGCATATGCAGTTTTGGAATACTACGCAAGATTTAAACGATCCGCGGATACACGTTCACATCACCTTCCTCAGGGCTTTTGTAAACAGACGCCATTTATTTTTTAAGTCGTGGGCAACATTCCCGGGTGTGAGAGCCTCAGTACTGAGTGAGCCACCAAGGCTGGCACACGCAGCATGAACTTATAGCATTGCCGTTCAGCTTGTGACCACAGCTTCGCCTAAAAATGCCAAAAATATATGCACTGGTATTATTTAGCGATGATAGTATTACAGAAGATCCCTGACGGTCATATAAATGACCAGATTCTGATAACAGCAGGATTGTTGTGATAATTTGAGCTGTGCTGTGGGAGGAGTAATGTTGAGTGTGGGAGGGGCATGGCGTTGTTTGCCGAATCTATGTGCCACCTGTTGCTCTTTGCACTTACTATACCATCTTAGTGGTTCACTATGGTGAATGAAACATGCAGATACTTATATATAACGTCCGTATATAGTGTAATAACACCACAAACAGAATACTTGAAGGAGGAATGTTAGTGCATCTGAGTATATCTGAACCATTGAGGGGAGGGAGGGAGAGAGGGAACATCAGTTGTGTGGCCACCTGTTACTGTCTGCCGTCACCATACAAGCTTAGTGGTTCACAAATAATACTTATATATAATGTGCATATATAGTGTAATAACAGCAAAAGAAGTGTTGGGAGAAGCCATTTTGGTGAGGGAGGTGGCATCATCATCCTGACTTGTCGTGCTGTGTAAGGGTCGCCACTATGCTCTTCGTGCACTATGCCGCTTAGATGTACAGTTATGGTAAACAAAACATGTAGATAATTATATATAACATCTGTATGTAGTGAATAAAAGTAAAAATAGTATGGTGGGAGGAAAATGCTGGTGAGTGAGGAGTTTTTAAGGGAGGGAGTAGTAGCGAGTGGCTGGCTGGCCACTCCTCATTGCTTTTTGACTCACAATATCAACTTAGTGGTTCGTTATGGTGAACAAAACATGCAGAGACTTGTATATAACCTGTGTATATACTGTAATAACCACAAAAGTATTTGTTTATTGTTCTATAAACATTATAATTGAATCAATAATATGCACACCATAATTTTGAGTACAGCGATGATTTACACATTTTATTATATAAATACAGTATATCACACTACACACTATTGAATATTATTACTGCAAAAAAAAAAAAATCAATCGGAGACACTGAAATAATTAGGTAAATATATCTTTGTGGCAACTCCCGCCTGACAGCTGGGGCGGAGCAGACCGCCTCCGACACTTTCTGAGCCAGCGCCTCTTTTTTGTCACACTTTCCCACCCTATTGTGGCCAAAATATGCCACTTACGATTTTTTTTTATATTTTCCTGTGATCAGGGAACACAAATTAACAGGTTATAAGAAAAAAAATTGATTTTTTATGCACCTGTGGGTGACAAAGGCCAAATAGCCCTTAGCAGCTTGGAAGTTAAGGAGAATAAGAAAGGTTATGGCAAACTTAAGAGGACCAGATTGTTTATGTAAAATCAAAGAAGAGAAAGTGATAAAAAAGTGTGGAATTGGTAAAGATTACAAGAACAGGGTTGAAAAGGAATGACAAGAGTTGGGAGGTAGTAGACTTCTCAATGAACGAAGACTAGTACAGGGCGATGAACGAGTTCTCATGGCTAAATTCAAAACGACTGTGTGTCGTTTTAGTCGACAAAACGACTAAAGTTCAAATCCCAAAGAACTAAAATGGCTGTGGTGACTCATAATGACTTGGGGGGCCTGATGGCTGAGTGAACAGCATTCGAGGGATTGTAGTCCTAAGGGCCTGAGTTTGATCCTCGGCCATTTGTTTCCCTCAGAACAAATAAGCCAAGTTTCTTTCACCTTGATGCCCCTGTTTACCTAGCAGTAAATAGGTACCTGGGAGTTAGACAGCTTCTATGGGCTGCTTCCTGGGAATATGTGTGTGAGTGAAAATTAGGATTAAGGACTTGCCCGAAACACTATGCGTGCTAGTGGATGTCCAAGAATGCAAGAACTCTTGTGTATAAAAATAAAATAAAAATGTTTTGTGTGATGATGGAAGGGAGAATAAGACAAAGAATATCTGGGAAGGTTTAGAGAGTGAGGTTAGCATAACACCAAGAAGCTAGTAATTTGAATAGAAACGTGGAAAGTGACCCAAACAATGATGTGCTTTGAGATCACAGTGTCAATGATAGTTATGTATTACTTATATATATTTCAGCCATAAATATATATTTCAGTACACATAGAATCATGTAAGTGAGGATAGAGCATACAAGAGGTAACTTGTACACTTGTGGGAAGGAGCATGTTAAAATGTTAACAAAACAAAAACAATATGAGGAATATCTTGAGGTTTGTCTGATCACATTAGAGTGTAATGCAAGATGGGACTGAATGGTAAGTAGGGGAGGGTGCATCTCAAAGACAAGGAAAGAAAACTTGAGAAATTATACAAGTAATTATTTATGTAATTTTATAAGTGTAATGTGGTTAATCGGCACACACTGTGACTAGTGTTTGTAATTGTTGCCACTAGTAGCAATAGGAAAAACCCAGTGCTGCCTAGGGGTTATTGCAACCAACAAGAATAGATGTCTGTGCAGTTATAATAGCCTGACAAACACATTAGATGACAGTAGAGGGATTACAGGTACTTTGAAAAACTGGTGGGTTGAACTGATGAAAGAAGTGAAAATGTGAATATGACTGGCACAAAAAGAGTGCAAGAGAATGTTGAAAGTTATTCCCATGAAAGGGAGAAGCTCATCAGTGCAGCAGCTGAAATACGGTTTCATTCAGGCAATTGAATGAAACTGAATATCTTGCTTTCAACAAAGATGACCATGGAGTTTTTACACACTTAAAGTAATTACTGGCAAAGTAGGAAGAAGGATCTTGAATTTCCTAACAAACAGAACCCAAAGAGTAATAGTAAATAAATTAAAACTGGAACATCCACCATGAACTGTTCAGTCCCTTCAAGGTACTGAGGGGGTGACCTCAGGCCTCAACAAGGTTCCTCAAGTTCAGCCTGACCTCAGGCCAGGCTTGGGGAGTAGAACAAATTCCAGAACCCCATCAAGCCGGTATCAAGCAGGTACTGAACTTGCTCCAGTACTTTTTCATATTCTCAAATCCCAGAGACAAGGACACAAACTATAGCACTGTATAATCCTTCACAGATAACAAGAACCTTTCAAAGAAGAGATGCCAGACCAATAATGATAATTTTTAAAACGCTAGTGCTTTTAAGAGAGGAATATTATTGTACACTAACAGTCCCATTCAAATTGAAGCAGTTGCTGGCATGGAGAATATGCAGAGAACTTCTATTGCCCAAATCCATCCAATAAAGCATAACTTATTGTGACAGCCAAAAGTTTCTACATTTGTATTTAGAGTGAAGGAAGAGAGAGATATGCATAATAATTTACACTTGGAAAATATTAGAGGGACTTGTGGCAAATCTTCACATGAAATAACCTCATGAGACCAGGAGGCATGGCAGGAGGTGCAAGAGAGCCCCGTTAAAAACCAGAGGTGGAACAAATACATTAAGGGACAATTATACCAACATAAAGGGCCCAAGATGTTTCAACACACACCCCCTCTAAACACAAGGGGCATAAGTAGCTGAGCTCTTAAGGTGTTAAAAGAGAACTTCATCAACACCTCCAAAGGATACCTGATCAACCAGGCTGTGATTCGTATGTCAGATTGCAAGCAGAGATATCTAACAGCTAGGTTTACTTGACCTCCAAGCAGAAGGCTTGGTCAGAGACCGGGCTGTCGGGACATTGATCCCTGGAACCATCACAAGGTAACCACAAGGAATGACACAGACATAGCCTCCTAAACAGGTCAGTGAACTCCCACCCTCATGCTAACACAAATATTCATTTGAAATTTTGCCTCTAATACAGGTCCTGCCATCAATGGTAATGATTGCTTGGATTTTTGGGGGCACCAATTCTTGATTAGTGTGATTTTAGGGCAGAGTAGTTAATGTATCAGTGGTCAACTGATATTTTTTCTCTGGGAGTTTCTTGATTAGAATGACGGACTGAAATCATATATACCCGGTATATATTTTTATAAGTTCTACCACCTTGGTTTAAGGTAGCTATTCATACGTACCACATACGAGAGCTTTCTGTTATTTTGATAAAACTGAATATACTTTTTACGTTCAAATTCCCTTTTTTTTAATTTTCCTCAATCTTATAAGTTGATATATCTTATTTTTTTCTTTTAAACAAAACATAGCAAAAGAAGAATACAATTATTATTCCTTGATTCAGCAGTGTAAGAGATAAGAGTTTCGTATCCTCAAAAGTGTCTGCCAACACCCACCTGTACACTAGTCAATTTTAAAAGTGCTCATTATCTATGAAATTTGCGATTGGTTTGAGGATCATCATTCTTACAGCAAAAGAAAAAAAATTCCTCCTTAAATCTACCTTGTAGTGGTTTTGTGGATCCAGCACTCTGTTCCAGATCCTTTACAGGAGTTTATGCTCAGTGATATAATCCAACTATTGAACTAAACTGTCATATTCATAAACCATATTTTTGTAGATTGTGCAGATAAACTGACTTTCATTTCTTTAATAATACAGTATAATGTCAAGGAAATATTTATATTATATGGCAATAATCTAGAGCTGTGTGAAGAAGAGCCATGGATGCCTAGATAAACTCACTCACTATTGTTCACATACAGGCATTGGACATGTGGACTGTAAAAACTCCACATGATGACCTAAGTTCATTTGGCTTTTCTGAACGGATTCCAGAATCTGCCAAATTTGTGTGTGGGTACAGAGATTTACTGAAATCATTTTTGATCCTGAAACAATCTATCTATATTTGTATGCTGTATTTGATGGATGAGCATAATAGGCTATTTCCTTTCCTCTAAATTTAATCGTCTACTGCAATAAAAAGTTACATTGAAGAAAGTGGCAGGAGGAACACTCACCGCTCCTGGGTACTGAGGTTGTGAACCTGGAAACCGAGGTTGACTCCATTGTGCGGACGGGGCTCCAGAAGGTGCAGAGTCATTGGGTCGACTCCACGGTTGCTGTGGGGGACCTGGCTGGCTCTGCCCCGCGTAGCCTCCATATTGGTTATTTGGACGCCATCCTAAGGCATTGGGAGGGGGTGATTTCTTAGACAAATTTGTCTTTAACATCTAAGTATACACAAACTCATTTATACATTAATCACATGTATAAATTTATATTACTTGAATGGATAAAACTCAAACTGAAGATTATATTTGATTGCAATCATGCTTATAACTACAAATAACTCACATATAAAAAATTGGAAAAAAATTAAGCCTAGAAAAAACACTACTACAAAATCAGTATCTATTATACCTGCTGGCTGTGACTTTTCAAAATCTGGATGTCGTCGAGGACCCGTATAGCCTGAGGGTGCATTCGGGCCAGGGGGGCCAGGACTTGGGGCGGATCCAGTTTTCTGCGTAGGTGGGTACATATTTCCACCCTGGTAACCCTGTCAAGGGTTATGTGGTTAATATTTCTCATAGAATTCATTAAATTACTTCCTGCAAGAGCAAATGGCCCAAGTTCATGTAAGTTGTACTTACCATCCCCCCCCTCATCTGTCCTCTTGGATAATACATTGCAGTTTGATGTCAAAATCCGTCAATGGACAAAATATAATTCACAATAAATCACGAGCGGCTCATGCTTTCTATGTGTGGGTCCATTGGTTAGGTTAAGTTAGGTTCAAGCAATTTAGCCCATCACTTTCTGTCCACTGTAACAATGCAAGAAGGCGAGCTGACCTACCATACACTACACTACTCGTATAAATTTCACAGAAGATATGGGGAAAAAATACCAGATTTCTAACAGGAAATATTTACCAAACCGATAACCTAGTATTTATATTTTGGCAACTGAAAAAAGTTCACCTAAGTGCAAAGAATAATGAATAACTAATACTGCATTTGAAAAAATATAAATCAGAATTTGTTAAAAATTAAGGTAATTATTGTTGGAATGGGACAAACAACCACTTCTCGACACACGCTACCTTGGCTTACTCTTCTACTCAAGAACTGTATTTGGGTATTCTTTAAGCAAACAATTTTTATATACATATACAAACAGGAGCTACAAAAAAGATTGCCTTTTCCTGAACATTTAGTAGGAAAGATGGCTGTAATTAAGATCAGAAAATTTAGGCAGTTAACCCCTCACATATACCAAGAGCATACCTGGAAATTTATGTTATTATAAATGGGCTAGATAGCAATGCACTGAAGAGACCTCCTAAAGTCACCCATTTACTTCAAAAAATAAAAAAAAAAAATGAATGAAATAGCTGTAGCATGCACAGGCTAGCTGGTTAGACTGTTACAACGATTTAGCATCTTTTACTAATACAACTGAAGAGGACACTTTCAACTTTCCTTTTGCCTTCTTCACCAATAAACTACTCTTATCCGAACTGTAATATACTGTACTATTGTATTGGCTCATTGGTTAGATACAATCAATACACAGCAGGTAAAAATGTTCGTATCTGAATACTTATATACAGTGATTATCCTTTTTGTCTTCTGGACCACTTGGTCTGCTGCACTTTCTCCTACACTTTCTCTCTTTCACTATGTCCTACAGTCCTCCAATCACTATCTCCCATGTCCTACAGTCCTCCAATCATTATGTCCTACAGTCCTCCAATCACTATCTCCCATGTCCTACAGTCCTCCAATCACTATCTCCCATTTCCTCCAATCACTATCTCCCATTTCCTCCAGTCCTCCAATCACTATCTCCCATGTCCTCCAGTCCTCCAATCACTATCTCCCATGTCCTCCAGTCCTCCAATCACTATCTTCCATGTCCTCCAGTCCTCCAATCACTATCTCCCATGTCCTCCAGTCCTCCAATCACTATCTCCCATGTCCTCCAGTCCTCCAATCACTATCTCCCATGTCCTCCAGTCCTCCAATCACTATCTCCCATTTCCTCCTGTGCTCTAATCACTATATGCAATTTTGCCTAATTGATTTGTTAACTGTTTTTAAACATGCATACTTCAAGGAAGTACTTTTAAATAGCTGTGTCATTTGATGGTAACAATAATCATTAAGACAAAACCTTTCAAAGGCAGATAGAGAGAAGATAAAATTAAACTGCGCTGAGGCAAAACTTTTAGTTGAGAATAGAAATAAAGAAAGACAAAGATTTTTCTCTACAAGGTGATAGAGATCGGAAAGCTGGTGAGATGGTAAATGTAAGCAATCCAACTAAATTGTTAGAGGAAAGATGAGTGAAGAGCAAAGAAGAGGAGAACATGTTCCTAAATATTGTGTATAACAACAAGGATAGGGTAACATAAAAAAAAAAATACATGGAGTTTAATGATATAATACAGCTTAAGATGATATTGTCACACTAGCAGAGATGGAACATGAAGGTAAAATTATACACAAAGTGGTATTCCAGAGGGCTATGCTATTTGGAGATGCGACATAAAAAAAATGAAAAGGTAGAGGCGTTGCTGTCCTGGTGAAGGAACAACAAAAGGCAAGAGAATTAATATTACAAGTACTTGACAAGCGTCGACAAGCTGACATAATGGCAATGAAGATCTGCAGTCATAACGATAAGCTGATAATCATTACTGCATGCAGTCCACCAGCAAGCAATACATGGACTTGAGAGAAGCTCAGTGACAAGAGTGGGCCTTATAATGATTGAGAGAAATGATTGTAAAAGCATATAAATCACTATTGTTGATATTTGATGACTTGAATTTAAAATCAATAGACTGGGAAGACTAAGAAGCAAAGACAGAGGACTTTTGTACTGGACAATTCATAAACATCATCTTTGAGTCTTTCATGTATCAACATGTAAAAGTGCCCACAAGAATAAGACAGGGTGATGCTCCATCACTGCTATCTTCTTGAGGTTATCTTGAGATGATTTCGGGGCTTAGTGTCCCCGTGGCCCGGTCCTCGACCAGGCCTCCACCCCCAGGAAGCAGCCCGTGACAGCTGACTAACACCCAGGTACCTATTTTACTGCTAGGTAACAAGGGCATAGGGTGAAAGAAACTCTGCCCATTGTTTCTCGCCGGCACCCGGGATCGAACGCAAAACCACAAGGATCACAAGTCCAGCGTGCTGTCCGCTCAGCCAACCGGCACTGCTGGCATTGGTATTTACCAGGAAAGAAGAGGAGATATTTGACATTCAGTACCTTCCACTATTGGGTAAGAGAACCATGTCCTTTTGGAGATCAATAATGCATTATACTGTAATTTAGAGGAGATTGGAGATAAGGAATAGTGGAAAAAACTTGATTTCTAGAGATTTCAACACTCTGGAGAACTTAGCAAGTTTTAATAAACTTGATTGGAAAGCTTTATTGTTAAGGAAGTAAGCAAGATGTATGACAAATTCTGTAAGATATGTGTTGATGGTGTAAGGAAATTTATACCAGTACAGAGATGCAATACTAGGAAACAGGATAGGTTCAACAAAAACTGTAAAAGGGCCAGAGAATAAGAGAAAAAAAATAGACTCAGTATAGGAAGAGATCAAACCCTCAAACTTACCAGCAACACAAATAAGCAAAAAACTACACAGCAGTGAGAAGAGAGGCAGAAAGAAAGTTTGATAAAGGAATAGCAGACAAATTTAGAACAGAACCAGGCCTATTCTATAAATTCATTAAAAGTAAATTGCAGGTACAGGATGAAACTCAAAGAGGTTGAAAATGGGGTAACAGATTCACACAGAATGAGAAGGAAATGTATGAAACACTAAACAAAAGTTCCAGAGTATGTTTGTGTAAAATGAAGTTTCCCAAGAACCAGACACAATACAAATTTTGGATAATAACAGAGTACATAGAGATGTTTGAAAACGAAGTGGAAATGTGCTAAAAGAACTAGGTAAAAACTAAGCAGTTAGTCCAGATGGCATTTCACCTTGGGTTTTGAGAGAATGCACATCTGAGCTGAGAATTCGACTTAAATTAATTTTTTCCGGCCTCTTTATGTACAGGAATCTTAGCAGACATATGGAAAAAGGCTTTCTTAATTCCAATATACAAAAACAACAGCAGAGAAGATCCTATTAATTATAGACCTGTATTGTTGACAAGCATAGTAGTCAAAACAATTTTACCCAAGTGTGTAGAACACCTGTAGAGAAATAACAAACAGTATGGTTTTCAAACAGGAAGGTCCTGTGGTTGGGTTGATTGCATTTATCAGGAATTAAAAAGGGCTTTTGACAGTCTCACAAGAGAGAGATTGTTCTGGAAACTGGAACATGCTGGAGGATTGACATAGATTTCTGATATGGATGAAAATGGGGCAGTAATCAGAGGTAATGTATCGGACTGGTAAGGTGTTACCAGTGGAGTATCACAGGATTCAATACTAGCACCAGTTATGTTCATTGTCTATATAAACGATCTAGCAGAAGGAATACAGAATTACATGAACATGTTTGCTTATGATACCATGACACGAGGGAAGATAAGAAAGTTAAGACAATTGTCATGCTCTTCAAGAAGACCTGGATAAAGACACCACTTGGCAAATGGATTTTAATGTTAATAAATACCATGATATGGAATGTGGAATAGGAGAAAATAAGCCACACTACAAATTATGTGAAAAAGCTTTAAAGAATTCTAAGAGAGACCTAGGAATGAATCTGGATAAAAAATTGTCACATTAGTACCACATAAAGGACACTGTGCAAGGAGCACATGCTATGCTTTCCTACTTTAGAATCGCTTTTAGATACAGGGAAGGCAATAGTTGGATGTAGCAGTTGTATAGTACTCGTATTTCAAGTACCAGATTTTCAATTTCAATTTGCTAAACCAAACTATAAAAAGCTATACCACAGAGACTTTACAATACTAAATATATTCCACAAAACATAACTCAATATACACCCAGAGTTAACTTTCCATAAACTTGATTTATTAGTTATTGAACTAAAAAAAACATAAAAGGAATATAACTTACAAAAGAACTATACAGTAATGTGGAAAGCATCTTTGTAAATTATAAGATATTAAAGCATGCACAAAGTGTATTAATCACCACCACTCATCATCATCATCATCATCCATCATCAAACAGATCCCAATAATCAAGAACCTCTACACCCACAAACTGCAAAGCATCTAAAAAGCAAAATAGTCAAGAGCCATATACAATGAATGTTCAGCCAGTGGCTGCTCAAACTAGCAAACATAATTAAAAGCAAATTTAAATATCCTGTACGACTTTTTCAGCACTCGCACAATAAGATTATGCAGTGATTTCAACAAGCATCTAGTTTACAAATGCCACACACACACACACACACACAGCACATGCAGTGTTGTATTCCAACTAAAATTAAGCATTTGCTGAAAATATATTTTTGCTGTTCTAAACTAAGGCAAGCTACCACTAGTTTGCAGGTGAAGGTGTGAAAGAATAAAGCTTACATCAACCAGGAAACACAAGATGAATACAGAAATTAAACAGATAAATGCAAACTGCAAAAATATAGATTAAAGGCAAAATAAGCCATGAGGATAGCTACACTATTGGAAGAAAATGCAATGTAAGAGATCCGGAATAATCATGTCAGACATCCTTACTTTTCAAGAACACAACAAAGTAGCTGTTACAACTGCAAGATAAATGACAAGTTGGATAACAAGAACCTTTCAAACAAGCGATCCTACACCAATGACGACACTCTTTACAACACTAGTGCTCTCTAGAGCAAAATATTGTTGCACACTAACAGCCTCATTCAAAGCTGGAGAAACTACAGAGCAGTAGATCATGCAGAGAGCTTTTACTGCTAGAATCCACTCCATAAAACATTTAAATTATTGGGATTGGTTACAAATTTTAAATCTGTTTTTCCCTAGAGTGCAGGCAGGAGAGATACATAATAATTGACACTTGGAAAATACTAGGAGGACTGGCTCCAAATATGCAAACACAAATGCCACAACATCGAGACCAAAAGGCATGGCAGGATGAGCAAAATAGCCTCATTAAAACGAAGAGGTAGTCAGCCACATGCTTTATAAACGCCTTTTTTTCTTTTCAAAAAATGCCCATTATCCGATTTGGGTTTGTTCAAATAAAAAAAAAAAATGGATAACTAGTAGGGCAGACAGTCTGAATAAGAATGTGCAATAAAAATGGAACTAGTTTGCCCAGTGTGGTGCTCAAGTAGTGCACACAGCACCACTTGAGCAGTGTTCATACACACACATGGATGGCTCAGAAGCTTTCAACTCTACCATGGCATTAGGTACATTAGAGTACATAGTGAAAGGCAGTCTGCTGAGGTTACCTCATCACCATTAAACTCCACTTATCTTGAGTTATCTTGAGTTATCTGAGATGATTTCGGGGCTTTTTTAGTGTCCCCGCGGCCCGGTCCTCGACCAGGCCTCCACCCCCAGGAAGCAGCCCGTGACAGCTGACTAATACCCAGGTACCTATTTTACTGCTAGGTAACAGGGGCATAGGGTGAAAGAAACTCTGCCCATTGTTTCTCGCCGGCGCCTGGGATCGAACCCAGGACCACAGGATCACAAGTCCAGCGTGCTGTCCGCTCGGCCAACCGGCTCCCTTCAGACTTCAGGCAACCCAACACTATCATCATCCACCACCACGTTTTTGATTTAAATAACAATGCTACATCAATTATAATCTTCAAGTTAAAGCAGATCAGTACTTCTCATAATGCTGAGTACAAATAAAACACCATCGAATTTCTGCAACAGACTTGCCAATCCCCCCCTCCCCCTAGCTTTTCAGGATGATGAACCACTTATCCGGAGACAACAAGTTACTCTTTCAGTCTCAGTCTCAGTCTCGAGGGGCTCTGAAAGCACTTGCCTATCTGGACAATAGGCATGCCGAGAGAGATCAACATCAAATTGGCTGACCACTAGCAGTGTGACTACCTGTTGGAGATTTCGAGGATCAATGTCCCTATGGCCCGGTCTCTGACCAGGCCTGGTTTCTGGTCTGATTTTTAAAAGAGACCTTGACAAAATACCTTCAAAATATACCTGATAAACCAGAATTGTATGTCATATGTCAACTCATAATTTCAGGCTGGGAGCAGCTGCAATGCATAGCATGGCTGACCAGACCACCAACTAGGTGGCCTGGTAAAGTATATTTACTTTAAGTAAATATACATTTATATTTATAGACAGCATCCGCAAAGCCGAGAAAGCACTAGAAAATGGCAGGGAATGACAAGGTTCAAGTGGAAGACTCCACAACACACAGCTAACCATGAAAGGTTAGCTCATGTCTCGAGACATTCACTTCATTGGCTTGCTAAGTTCATGCCCCAAACTAGACAAAGCACCATCTCCCCCACCATCATAATGTGCAAACCAGTCTTCACTAAACAGAGAAAATTTTGTATTTTCCTAAAAGAACACCTAAAAAAAAATTGGTCAACCTGCATTTCTTTTACAGATAAACACAACTTGAGAAAATTGTTAACAAAAATTTGTTTCATCTATTTTCTCATTTTATCAAATCGAGTGAGGATCAAAAACTGATCAACATCACAGTAAGGACATTGCAGATAAATATTCCGTATATCTGGCAAAATTTGGATCTGTACATTAGTGTCATCACGACTAAAATGACTGGTTTGCTATCAATGTACAGTAAGTGCATGCCAGGGTTGAGCGACACCAACTGAGTTGTTAACATACTGTACTGCACATGTGGCTACGTAAGGAAGGTCAATGTAACAATGATAGAGCAAGATGTAAACTGTAATCACAATAATGTGATTTACAATGCCTATGAATGCATTGTAGTACATCATGCATCTCGGGGTGACCCAGGACAGTGGTTCGATTCTTTTACTGTTCCAAAGATTTTCCCATATAAACCCACATTAAGGGGCCATAACTGAAGAATGTACAATTTTATGAACCCAATGTACCAAATACAGTTTCTTTTAACGCAGAATGATACATATTTACACAGAAGAATTTACCATTTTGATGATTCACATAAGATGATTGTGAAGTAAGAGGTTATGTGCTTGAAATGTTAATTGATGTCGAAAGTATATTGAACCCGGGAAGGTAAGTGGGTGGTGTATTGAAAGCTTCGGTTAAAAAAATAGAAAATACTGGTAGAAGTAGATGAAGCTATATGACTACTTGCACAAGTGCCACAATGTAACATAAGAATTAGGGAACACAGAAGAGGGCCCCTCGTGCTCATAAGTACAGATGCAACAACAACAAGTTGTTGCAACCAGAAGGCACGGAATCAAACCAAAAACTAAACAGCGACTAACTAGATAAATTTTATTGAAGTTAATCAAGTAAAGTGTCCCTTGTTCCTGTCCTTCCAACATATTCATTAAACAACATAAAGGATCCCCATCCCCCCCCCACAAAAAAAGAAAAAAAGGACTACACTGCAAAGAAATTAAAGGAACTTTAGTTTTATATCATACATTAGTGCAGACAGCGTCAAGACACACACAAACAAGAAACCAAAATACAAATATCATACATTGGGGCTACACTGCACACTTTCAATAATACCACATTTTATTCCTAAAACTAAACTATTTTCAGTTTCAAGTCAATATGAATAAGCATTCCAGATACTGAACAAAAATCCAACAGAAAAAATAATAATAATTACAAAGCTATGAGGTATTCCTATTGGGAATACCTAAATATATACTGTACCGTTTATTATTTCTTGAAAATTATAAAACTCAATGAATGATTTTAACTGTTAGAAACAATGTGCAATTAGGCATCTAAAGATCGGCTTAAGGGAATATTACAATCATTTATTCATTTTGAATTCAACTTAGAACAATTAGGAATTCATCACTAATCACAAGAGATCACCAAGACCGTAAATAGTGCTTATCACAAAGCCTTGATCAAAATATTATTTTGGGTAAATAGGTTCTATATACCCGACACTGTTCTGTCTATCACCCGCAACCTAAACGGACTATGACACGAGTATACACGCTTGTCAATGTTCACGGTCACCCTGGCTTTGACGAGTAGGGAACAGGCTGTATGCAACACAGGGATTTGGCAGCAGATAATGAATGCAAAGTATCTGGGGAATTAAAAGTTCAAATATGGCGATTACCAAATGCTCAAAAAATAAAAAAAAGAGCCAAACTATAAACAAAAGGTTCTATGCATAATATAAGGAGAACCTGAGTGCCAAGAGGATGGTAACCTTGAGGGCAACCAAGACGATGGTAACCAACGTAACCAAGAGGACGGTAACCAATGTAACCAAGAGGACAGTAACTAAAAAGGTAACCAAGAGTATGGCAACCAAAGGCCAGATTCACGAAGCAGTTACGCAAGGACTTACGAACGAGTACATCTTTCCTCAATCTTTGACGGCTTTGGTTACATTTATTAAACAGTTTACAAGCATGAAAACTACCCAATCAACTGTTGTTATTGTTATAAACAGCCTCCTGGTGCTTCGGAGCTCATTAACTGTTTAATAATTGTAAACAAAGCCGCCAAAAATTGAGAAAAGATGTACAGGCTCGTAAGTGTTTGCGTAACTGCTTCATGAATCTGACCCCAAGGAGACTAATAACCAGACCACCAACCAGGAGGCCTGGTCAGGGACCGAGCCACGGGGATACTGGTCTTCAGAATCATCGACAGGAAAAAACCTAGTAGAAAACCAAGAGGATGGTAATCATGAAGGACACCAAGAGGATGGTAATCATGAAGGACACCAAGAGGATGGTAATGAAGGACACCAAGAGGATGGTAATCAAGAAGGACACCAAGAGGATGGTAATCATGAAGGACACCAAGAGGATGGTAATCAAGAAGGACACCAAGAGGATGGTAATCATGAAGGACACCAAGAGGATGGTAATCATGAAGGACACCAAGAGGATGGTAATGAAGGACACCAAGAGGCTGGTAATCAAGAAGGACACCAAGAGGATGGTAATCATGAAGGACACCAAGAGGATGGTAATCAAGAAGGACACCAAGAGGATGGTAATCATGAAGGACACCAAGAGGCTGGTAATCATGAAGGACACCAAGAGGATGGTAATCATGAAGGACACCAAGAGGATGGTAATCATGAAGGACACCGAGAGGATGGTAATGAAGGACACCGAGAGGCTGGTAATCATGGACACCAAGAGGATGGTAATCATGGACACCAAGAGGATGGTAATCATGGACACCAAGAGGATGGTAATCATGGACACCAAGAGGATGGTAATCATGGACACCAAGAGGCTGGTAATCATGATGGACACCAAGAGGATGGTAATCATGGACACCAAGAGGATGGTAATCATGGACACCAAGAGGCTGGTAATCATGATGGACACCAAGAGGATGGTAATCATGAAGGACACCAAGAGGATGGTAATCATGAAGGACACCAAGAGGCTGGTAATCATGAAGGACACCAAGAGGCTGGTAATCATGATGGACACCAAGAGGATGGTAATCATGAAGGACACCAAGAGCTGGTAATCATGGACACCAAGAGGATGGTAATCATGATGGACACCAAGAGGCTGGTAATCATGAAGGACACCAAGAGGATGGTAATCATGGACACCAAGAGGATGGTAATCATGGACACCAAGAGGCTGGTAATCATGATGGACACCAAGAGGATGGTAATCATGGACACCAAGAGGATGGTAATCATGATGGACACCAAGAGGATGGTAATCATGAAGGACACCAAGAGGATGGTAATCATGAAGGACACCAAGAGGATGGTAATCATGAAGGACACCAAGAGGATGGTAATCATGAAGGACACCAAGAGGATGGTAATCATGGACACCAAGAGGCTGGTAATCATGAAGGACACCAAGAGGATGGTAATCATGAAGGACACCAAGAGGATGGTAATCATGAAGGACACCAAGAGGATGGTAATCATGGACACCAAGAGCTGGTAATCATGAAGGACACCAAGAGGATGGTAATCATGAAGGACACCAAGAGGATGGTAATCATGAAGGACACCAAGAGGATGGTAATCATGAAGGACACCAAGAGGCTGGTAATCATGAAGGACACCAAGAGGCTGGTAATCATGATGGACACCAAGAGGCTGGTAATCATGAAGGACACCAAGAGGATGGTAATCATGGACACCAAGAGGATGGTAATCATGGACACCAAGAGGATGGTAATCATGGACACCAAGAGGATGGTAATCATGGACACCAAGAGGATGGTAATCATGGACACCAAGAGGCTGGTAATCATGATGGACACCAAGAGGCTGGTAATCATGATGGACACCAAGAGGATGGTAATCAGATGGACACCAAGAGGATGGTAATCAAGAAGGACACCAAGAGGATGGTAATCATGAAGGACACCAAGAGGATGGTAATCATGAAGGACACCAAGAGGCTGGTAATCATGAAGGACACCAGAGGATGGTAATCATGATGGACACCAAGAGGATGGTAATCATGATGGACACCAAGAGGATGGTAATCAAGAAGGACACCAGAGGATGGTAATCATGAAGGACACCAAGAGGATGGTAATCATGAAGGACACCAAGAGGCTGGTAATCATGAAGGACACCAAGAGGATGGTAACAGAGAGAGAAACTCTACATAAAACTGAAAAGAAAATGAGGAAAGAATGTGCTAATTTGCATATATTAAAAATATCGGAAGGAGGATTAATGACCAAAAATACACAAATAACTAGCAAGTAGAAATAAACAGAAGAAACACTAAATTATTCATTAAATTATTAATAATGTGAAGGAAAAAATGGCGAAGCCAGAGAAATGAATACACATTGGTTTACATCCACCAATTATTGAATACAAAGGCATCTCACAACGCCCCAGTAATTGCTTCTAACCCTGACTTGGAAGAACAAGGTCTTGCTTTATAATCTTAGAATAAATCCCTCAGGTTCACATTATTACATGCAAGTTAACTTCCCGTGTTACCTTCTAACCTCCGCTTAATAGTTTTTACACTATTAACTTCGTGCGTAC